>CM034539.1:20167977-20239867 GCA_020002185.1 Paraescarpia echinospica | reverse complement strand
GAGAGTGAGCAGAACGTATTGCAGCGACGTGGATTGATGATTTAGAAATGTTAAGACATCGTACCAATGATGTGATTTGATGATTTAATACTAATAATAATATACTCACGACACCGTCCCTCGTGGTAGCACTCGGACGGCATAGGGCTCCATTGGGTTATAGCGATTCTATTGACACACTTGTAGTAGCGGTTGATCGGACCGCAAAAAGAAGGATAGCATGCGCCGTTTACTTTGCCGACACACGAATCCCAGCACCATACTCACAAATATATGGGTTAGTGTAATTACATTAAACAAAACGTGTGCAGTACGAGTTGTGCAATACATCAGTGCTGTTCATATTTCACAACTATACACGTCATGATGTGTGATGATCGCGTCCAGAATCCAGTTGCATTTTACTTGCATAGGAACCGGCTGGAGCGATGCAGAACATAGTCCCACACTGTGCGTTAGACATATGACTCCAAGAAAATAACATATAACTAGTAATAATTTTACAGAATACACAAGACGGTTGGCACGCTCTGTTTGATGTACCATTGCCCGAATCCCAACTTATACACGGATATCTTAATGTGATTGAAGCAACAGTGTGCATTTTATTTTTTTGCAAGAACGTGGACATATCATGTTTAAGTCGTTACACAAATCATGGTTCGGCTAATATAATTGCATGAAAAACATTCCCTCTTATGTAAAGACGTTATAGAACTATTTATTGCTCAAGCAATATTTTTGCCATGTTTGCAACATAGTAAGTAAATTATTATAGTATAATGGATATGCGTGATGATACGCACGCAAACACGTCTGCGTAGGATCCCAGAACGTGTCAGCGGTGCTATATTTGTTCTGGGTAACAGTCAGCATAGTGAGTCGGCATAGCAAACTAATTGTGCGCTTTGTGATAAAAGCACAAAACTCAGCCAATATATAGACTAATATATGTCGGTCATCTTCAGATATTGGGCCACTCAAAAATATACCCTTGTGCGCACGCGCATTCATTTGAACTACAGAGCGCATTTTGCTTGAAATTGCAGGTAGAGCCTATATACGAGATCATGACATATAGACAGGGTTCATAAATTGTTATGAATTCTTAACTTGTTTACACTTTGTTATGAATTAAAACATGTAGTGCCATTAAATCAAATATAAAACTCAATTGTTATTAACGTTTTCTGTTTTATTTTACATCCACGTTTGTATGACCCACTGTGATCAACTATGTTGAAAGGGATCTACTCTGAACACCAAACAAGTAATGTCTGTTAATGGCCACGACACTCAAAAACATATAAAACAAAACGTTTGCTATTTTGACACTATGTCATGATTAATTATATTTAATATTGAAAAACAGCTTAAACGTACTATACGTTTTAGTTGTTGAATATATGAACACCAATACTCTTACCTTGTTACTAGCTGGAACATTCTCCTTCACATGCGCTTATGACACCCTTTCTTGAAGCAGAACGTAACCTGTTCATAGCAGTAACGCTTCGGGCAGGTTTGTCTAGTACGGCTCATATAGACCACTGTGCATCTTGACCACATCCATATAATGTTTAGTCATTGCCACTGTTTGGGCACTGTGATGAAATAGAGGCAGTAATGCAGTGGTCGAGATAACACGATCTTCAGATGGTTGCCCGCTTGCGTGGAAAGCAGCCCAATACGTATTCTCGTGGATCTCTTCAGTTGTGATGTCAATATGCCTTCTTGTATTTTCCAGCCACAGGTGTTCTTCATGCCTGTGCTGTTCGAAATTGTCGATGACCAACTGTCTTCAAGTCGGTGTAGTAGTGAGGTAGATGACCAACTGTCTTCAAGTCGGTGTAGTAGTGAGGTAGATGACCAACTGTCTTCAAGTCGGTGTAGTAGTGAGGTAGATGACCAACTGTCTTCAAGTCGGTGTAGTAGTGAGGTATATGACCAACTGTCTTCAAGTCGGTGTAGTAGTGAGGTAGATGACCAACTGTCTTCAAGTCGGTGTAGCAGGTGAGGTAGATGACCAACTGTCTTCAAGTCGGTGTAGTAGTGAGGTAGATGACCAACTGTCTTCAAGTCGGTGTAGTAGTGAGGTAGATGACCAACTGTCTTCAAGTCGGTGTAGTAGTGAGGTAGATGAACAACTGTCTTCAAGTCGGTGTAGTAGTGAGGTAGATGAACAACTGTCTTCAAGTCGGTGTAGTAGTGAGGTAGATGACCAACTGTCTTCAAGTCGGTGTAGTAGTGAGGTAGATGACCAACTGTCTTCAAGTCGGTGTAGTAGTGAAGTAGATGACCAACTGTCTTCAAGTCGGTGTAGTAGTGAGGTAGATGACCAACTGTCTTCAAGTCGGTATAGTAGTGAGATAGATGACCAACTGTCTTCAAGTCGGTGTAGTAGTGAGGTCGATGACTATGCAACGATATTAGGGCCATAATTCCACAATGCTACATTGTCGAATTCTGACTTTCGATTTTCCATTTACGTCGACATTGTCGAATTCTGACTTTCGATTATCCATTCACGCTGTCATTGTGCAAGATTTTTGTCAAATAATTCACTAGAATGCCGTTTGGTTAAATATGTTTGGTCAAATAAGTTGACACGCAAAAGTCTACCCGAATACGGTTTGCAACAAATAATCACATCAAAAATAGACTCGTTGACCTTTGACAGATGTGCTGCCCCCTAGCGAACAACACCAACTTGCAAATACTGAAGTATCCCTTGCAAGTCAAGCCTTGTCAAAGCATTGTGCTGTCAATCACCAGCGCGACGACGCAGTGCACAGAATACTTATATCGAGCGTTTTTCACCCATGTTATGAGCTATGCGTTATAAAAGTTGGACTTTAAAAGAACTCAAAGATGAACTGAAGAAACGAAGTGCCAAGCAATCTAGCAGAAAACGCGAATTGATTGTCAGGTAGGTTGGTACTGTGTGTGAGCGATAATTGATGATGTTTCGTAAACTCGACCGTCATTGCGTCAACGTCAATGATAATATTTATTCGTACTACAACGATAACAATTCAGTTAAAGCAACATATACATCCATGTAATATGTATATAAAACGCTCAGTGCAGTCTCAAGACTTGGGGCCGAGTACATTTTCACGAGTACAAGTACTAGTACTTTGATGATGGATGAGTACGAGCACATTGCTAAAAGCTGAGTACGAGTACATTCTCACGAATACGAGTAAAAGTATGAGTAATTTTTTTTAAATATAAATATTAAATAATAACATTTTAAAATTATTTAATTAATCTAATTTATATAACTCAGCACAAGTGAATATGCAATGGCAGTTGATACATTTTTTATGAGGAAAACTAAGAAAAACCTCTATTTCATCAACAATGAAATTCACTTAATTGGCATTCATTTCAGTGGCATCGTATGATCTTATCATCTATTTGCCATTGCATCGAATGAACATTAGTTGTTCACAGGTTGAGTCTTTCAGGCTGCACCGTTCAGGGCAGAATACTTTCTCGGCTATGCTAAATACCCTTTCAACTGGGGCTGATGGGGCCGGAATGGTGAGATGGTAAGGGACCAACTGAGCCAGAGTTGGTAAACTCAGAACTGCAGTGGGTCACTGTGACGATCTGTACTTGGTTGACTGAGGTATTCGTTCACCTCTACAAGCAGCAATCTGCTGATATTATTATAAGTTTGCAGTTTATATTTTCTGATCGTAGACTACTAATTGTTGAGAGGGTTAGCACATGTCCACATAACAGGCTCAGCATCCCCTTTGGACTTTTTAGCCAGGCTGCTGGCATGGGATTATACTAGTGTAGGAGGCAATCTGACTTGAGCCACCTTACTTCTACAGAGGAAGATTGGCATTTCTTGTTCTTAGCAGTTAGCACTGTCAGCCACTGTCAAGTGGCATGGTCTCCAGACTACATCAAAGGCATTTCCTGTATACCTGGTGGCTCAATTAAACAAAAAGGTTTATGGCCTGAACTGATAGCTTTATTGTTTGCTGAAGAGGGTGTTTCTAACTGGGAAAAGATGCTGCCTCTTGCCATGTTTGGGTATCATAAGTCATGGTTATCAGAGAATGAGGATGTACTATGTGTAGGGATGGTAAGGTGGTATTCTATCAGAATTAACAAAGTATATAAAAAATAGTTGAGCATTTAAATATTTAAGAAAAGTTTCATTTTATAACAAAATATATTTATTTTCCCCAGTACATATTGAGAAAGTACTCAGATGTACTCGTAAAATCTAAGTACAATGAGTATGAGTACAAGTCCATGACCCATAAGTTTTATGAGTACAAGTACTTCAAAAATGTACTCGAGTACATGAGTACTGAATACTCAGCCCCAGGTGTGGCAGTCTCGTCTATGAAGTCTGTCATGTATGGGGAGGCTGTTTTTAAGTGAATATTATTAAAGGTGACATAGTGTGGAGTCTCCCATCCCACAGTGATTTGTATTTTGTTGAGATTATGTAAATTGTTATTGTAAAATTTGTATCTTAGTATTTGTTTCCATATCTGTAGTTCTGGTTGTTTCCAGCACTTGGCAATGTTCTATTAACTGACTGGTCTGTATTATTGTGGTTACAATATAATGGTCTTATGATGTCTCATTCTTTGTATGCTGGCACTGGGGGTGGTCACTACCAGGGTGCTTGTCATCCTCAGTGGTTCTTTTACGTCCCAAATTGAGACGGAACCGTCATTAATGTGATCACCTAGTCATGAGGGATACACAGTCCCCAATTTTGAGAGCCAGATTTTTACACCAACTATCATGTCTGCTCGGTCCAGGTTTCCTTACCTTACCTAAAGATGTGAGGGTGTGTTTCTATATTTCATAAAAACCAGCACAAAACCTTGGAGTAACATACACTATTGAGAGGGATGCGGGGATACCAGCCCAGCCTGATCACAGTGCTTTCTTCTATATATCATGAGTAGTCTTACTCCAAACCCACTATACTTTATCTTAGTCACATATTGAACATAACTTTGGATAATGTCATTGCTTTTAATTTTACAGGTTAATGAAGAGGAGCTCGGCATGAAACTGCCGCAGAATAACATGTACAGGGACATACATGGTGGTATGCACCAACTACCCAAATTTACACTGGGGAGTCTAGAGGAATACTTATCCCAGTATGGAAAGAAGCTGGAGGAAAAGAGCAAGTCTCTATACAAAGAGAGGTGAGTTATCTTAACATTAAACTAAAAGGACTGTAGGATTAAAGGTAAAAGCGAATAACCATATGAGCTTTGTAGTTTGTACATCCCTGTCAAATATGATACTGCCTTGATGAAATAATAGTTTCCTTTGTCACTAGATACCAGCAGGCTTATCTGTAAGAGGTTTGGCAAATTTATATGTGTTAAATGTAAGAACAAACATTCGAAACCTAACAATAAATTATTCAGAACTAGTATTCTGGAATACCCTGCCTCATAAACTTAGAATACTCCTGACCATTAACCAGTTTAAAAGAAACCTAACAGCTCCTTACTCGTGAATTATTATTGATATTACATTAGATTTAACAAGATTTAACAAGATTGCCATCCAGAAAATTACTCTGGATGGCAGGTGGACAAGGAAGCCTTTTGGCTTATCGAGAGTCCAATACTTTTTATCTACATGTATCCCGCCTTTTTAAGGTGTGTGTCGATTTTATTTTTAAATATATTCACGCTACTAGCACCAACACAATCAGGGGATAATCTGTTCCATTCATTTACAGTCCTTTGTGAGAATGAGAACTTTCTTATATCTAATCTACACTGCTCCTTTACTAATGTAGCTTCATGTCCTCTGGTCCTTCTATTTTTCTTAACTGAGAATAAAATGTTTCTATCAATATTTTCATAACCATTCAATATTTTAAACACTTCTATGTGATCTCCTCTCAATCTCCTGGTCTCTAATGTTGTTAAACCACATTCTTTTAGGCGTATTTCGTAACTAAGATCCCTCATATTTGGTATCATTTTAGTCGCTCTCCTCTGTACTCTTTCTAGCATATCTATGTCCTTCTTGCGATATGGCCTCCATGCTTGTATACAATATTCTAAATGAGGCCTCACTATTGTTTTGTACAAGCGGTACTATTAATTCTTTTTTTTTATACGCTATATTTCGCCTAATTAATCCAAGGTTTTGATTTCCCTTTGACGCTGCAATTCCGCACTGCTCTGAAACCTTCATATCAGCACTAATGGTTAACCCCAAGTCCTTTTCTTTTACAGTAGTACTTAGAACAGTACCCCCATTTTATATTTTACCTCTTCATTCCAATGACCTGTGTGGAGGCATTTACATTTCCCAAAATTGAACAGCATTTGCCACTTTTCAGATTTGTTTGAATATTCAAGATCTTCTTTATAAAATGCTGTCTGTCTCCATCACTTTTAATCGCCTATTATAACCTTTTGTGGCAGCTATACTTAATTTAACGCTTTGCTTGTTGCTATCATCATTAGTAAGAACAGTATATAATTAAAGAGATAATATAGGTCCTAATTACTGATCCTGGTACCCCTCAATACCGTTTCCAGTTTTGACGCCATCCAACGCTACTACCACGTTGTCTTTGTCATTCAATAATTTTCTATCCAGTTTATTCCTTGCATTTCTAACATGGGCACGCTTAGGAGTAAATCTTTGTTGTTTTGTGAAGCTTTTTTGAAAATCTAAGTAGATGATATCTACTGGTGATCTACCCACTTAGTGATGTTTTCCAAAAAACATAACATATTTGTTAAGCATGACCTCGCTTTTAAAAAGCCATGTTGAGATGGGTTTATCAAGTTATGTATAACAAGAAAATCCACCATGTGATCTTTAATTAGCCTTTCTAATAATTTGTAAATCACTAATGTTAAACTCACTGGTCTATATTTCTCTGACTTATTTCTCAAACCTTATTTAAATAACGGCATAATGTTTGCTTTCCCGATCTGCAAAGGAACCCTCCCTCTTCTAACATTAAATTAAAGCTAATTTGCCAAGCGGTCGCTAATTTGTTCTAATTTCTCCAATAGTAGTTTGATGGTCCGTGCCGCTCCAGATGATTTATTATCCTTCTGCCGCCCTTATTTTCTTAGCTACCATTTCGAGGGTTACAATAACTGTCCTAAATAGTCTGAATCTGCCCCTTGAACTTAGCCTCATCCTATCATCCTCGACTAAAATACTCATTCAGGTCTTCTGCCATTGAATCCCTCTGATATTGTATTTCAGCACTATCTTCTAGAGGGACCGATAACCCTCCTGAACTTTCTGTTTGCTTCGAACATACGCATAAAAGCTCTTGCTGTCATGTTTTATATTACTAGCTAATTGTTGTTCATAGCTTCTCTTTGAATTTCTAATTTCAGCTGTAGCTTGGTTAAGTGCTTCTTTATAACTGTTGTAGTCTTCATCGTTTCCAGTACATCTATATGACTTCCACATCATTTGTTTATACTTAATTTTTCTAATGGCTTCTTTCGATAAGTGTTTCTTTTTGGACCGTTTCCCGTGTTTTTTTTAAGGGAACAAATTTGACGATGATGCATTCAATTTCACTCTTTAAGATATTCCAGCATTCTGTTGCTGTCTTGTTCTTCAGTGTGTTATTCCAGTCTATCTTTGCTAAATATTTCCTTATGTCCTTATATTTTCCTTTGTGGAAATTTCTCCTGTACTGCTTTTTATTATTCCTTTCTGATTTTACTTTGATGGTAAAATGTATCTGGTTGTGATCACTACTCCCCAGTGGCTCACATATCTTGACATTGTCAACTAATTCTTTCTGTGAGGATAAAACTAAGTCTAACACATTCTCTCCCCTGGTTGGTTCTAGCACATGTTGAGAAAGGAAACTATCTTGTACTAAAACTAAAAACTTGTGGTCCTCCCTCCCCATACTCTGTAGAGATTTCCATTGTATATGCCCATGGTTAAAGTCCCCCATAATAATACAGTTCCGTTTGCTTACTTCCCTTATAGCGTTTTGTATTTTTTCATTCTCTTCTATGCTTATGTTTGGACTTCGATAAACTAATCCAACTGTTAACGTTGGGTTTCCTGTAACTATGTTACACCAAACAGCTTCTTCGCAATCTGCTTCTCTTTCTAATTTTATTTCATAAGCCTGGATAGATTCTTTAATATATAAAATAACTCCACCTCCCTTTCTTCCTATTCTATCTTTCCTAAACATTACATATCCTGTTAGTCCCAATTCGGCATCTGATATATCAGTGGTGGCCCACGATTCGGTTATACCTATTATGTGAGGGTCAATATCTTCTACCATAATGTTTAGTTCACTTCTTATGTTTACTATGCTCCTTGCATTTAAACAAATGCATTTATATCCTGATTCAGAACAGTTTTCCAGGCTGTTCTTTGCCGATTTATTTCTGCTGTCTTTATCTATGCCTCCAGTTTCAGGCTTCTCTGTGAATCCCCCCTGCGAATCTAGTTTAAATAGATGCAGCCTGTCCCACTGTCAACAGATTGCAACAAGTTCTCTGAGAAAACTGCTGCCCCCTTTCCACTTAGATGTAGGCCATCTCTCATGTACATATCTTCCCTCCCAACAAAGTATCCCCATAAATCTACGAATCCCACCCCCTCTTCTTTACACATCTGCTCAACTAGTGCGTTGATCGCCATCCTCTTGCAGTTTCTATATGTCGGCCCCCTTCCTCCCATTACTGGCCAAATTCCTGAGAGGATAATCTGTTCTACTCTTGTCTTCTTTAACTTCTTCACTAACTGTCTGTACTTCTGAACTATCCCAGTTGTTCCCTCCCTCTCTGCGTTATTTGTCCCTACATGTACTAGTATAGACCCTCCCTTGCCATGCCCCAGTACCTTCTCTACCCTTTCAGTTACATGTTCTATCCTAGCCCCCGGTAGACAAACAACGACGTCCTCCCCCTCGCTTAGAGTGTTATCTGTCTTTCTCATAATCGAATCGCCCATAAACACCCTCTCTTTCCTCATTGCCCCCTCAATCACTGCCTCAGTGTAGCTCTTTCTACGGTTTGCATCTGTCTGGTTGTAATCTTGTTCCCCTGTCTTCTGCTCTCCCGTCACAATCTCGTCCGTTCCATTCTTTCCTGACGCTGTTTCTCTTGTCACCTTTCTTCCTGTCATCGTCCCTGTCACATTTCCTGCCGTCGATCCTCCACTTTCTTCCCCTCCGATCACCTTCCCTCCTCTCAGTCTCCTTTCCTCGGTCTTGTTGCCACTACTCTGCTCCTTCAGTTTCACAGTATTCCCAACTTTATCCCTTTCGTCTCTCCCCATTCCATCTGTCTCCTTGCTGATTCTCATCTCCATCCCCTTCACAATATCTACCAACCCAGCTACCTCTTTCTCCAGACATTTCACCTTCCAACACCCCACGCACTGAAAGGTGAATCTCTTCCTTGGTTTCTGTCCATGACTTCGTACAGCCGGATAAGGCAAAATCTACCCAACTGTGGCAGTCGTCGCACACCAAGTGTCTCTTTGCCATGACTTGCCGCTTGCAAGGCGCCATATCAGAATTTATTTAATAATAATAATCTAATTAGCTATTTAAAATAGTTTTGTCAACTGTGTTTACACTATTCACTGTCTATGTAGTCTTTAAGAAGACTGTTTTCTGTGCACAAATGTTACACTTTTCGTAAGATTGCGTACGCTAGACTGCCTTATTTATTTAGGTTATACAGCGCCCTAGCGAATAAGAGAGACACTAGCTACATAAACTTAGTTCGCCCGATTATCGCAAATGCTTAATTTTAACAACAAAGCTACCTTATCAAAATGTCTAGCAGGTACTGACTTACACATATATTATCTTATGTAGATAGTTTAAGGTTGTTACTTTATCACCTATATATTCTACCACATAACGAGGTTTGTTAAATCTTGTTTACAAACTTATCGTAGCCGTAAGCTAACGTACCCTATTATCACTCACTAGACTAAAGTGTCCTAAAATACTTTATCTAACTAACTTTAAGCACAACTGCTACTCAATATATGTTTACTGCTACTTTATGAATGATATTAAGGCAAGAATAATACTTATCAATCAGTAATTCCACTTGCTTATGAACTTTGATACACCACCAATTTCAACGATCTATCTCCGCCAAATATAGCCTCGATGAACAATCTCCAGATTTTCAAGTTACTCCTCAAAACGTCTACCCAATACAATTAAATCATCTAAGTACACGAGTACTCTATCCCACGCGATGCCGCGTAGAACTAGATGCACCACTCGCTGAAATTTGGCTGGTGCATTGCATAGCCCCTGTGCCATTCTGACTTGTTCGAAAAGAACTTTCTTGGTTAAGAACGCAGTCTTATGACAGTCGCGCTCATCAACTTCGATTTGCCAGTAGCTGCTGGCGAGATCCAGTAAATGGAACCATAAAGTGCCTGAAAGCTTGTCTATGCACTCATCAAGGGCAATGGGCAGGCTGTTATCATACGTTTGACCGAATGCTGTCCCTACGATTATGTTCCCTGTCGTTCCCGTAAGGCCCGTCGTCGCGACGGGAATTCGTTCGGTCCCTTCGGTGTTTATCAGACCGATGTTCGTGACGGTCATTGTCATGGCGAAGTCTGGGACTGTGTCGGTGGCCTCGCCGATACCTACGGAGTCTACCGAGTCCGAGTTGGAGCTGCTGCTTCTTGAGCTGCTACTACGCCAGCGTCGGCGCCGATGACCTGTCTTCACCACCCCTATCTGCCGCCGTAGTGTGTTTGAACATTCACGCGATAGGTGGCCTTTTCCGCCGCACTCATAGCAAGTAAGGGGTGATGGTGATCGTCTCCGCTTGTTAGCGCATTCCCGTGACATATGTCCGGTGCCTCCACAAGTGTAGCACGTGTCACCGGTAGGGACTGCTTTGGAAGAGATAGCAGACTGTTGAAGTTGTCTCACACTCCCTCTACCAGTCTCTCCACGTCTGTGGCTTCAGGAGGGGTGGGGCTGTCACCCTCAATGTTGGCCCATCGTCAAAGGACACATGTCTGTGTCTACCTCCAAACGTGCGGAATGGACTCTGCATGTGCATGACATGCCCCACTGCGTCTTGAATGGTGCCCGGATTGTGCACTTTCATTGTCTCGTGTGCTGCATTCCTATTTCGGATACCCTTGAGAAACGCTGGCACCGCGATATTTTGCCTCCTCGTCCATCTGGGGGTGTGCATGCTGGTTAGGGCATACACGCGATCCCCAAACGAGTCCATGTTCTCCCCTTCCTCCTGTCGTACGGTAGTTAGGTCTGCCCGGAGTGTCATCTGTATTATCGATCTCTGGTTGCCAAACCTCTTGTGGAAGACTTGAATGCAGAGGCCATAATCCGTCAGTTCTTGATGGGAGAAGAGTGTGCAGTTAGTGCTGCACCTTTCAGACGGGACGTGAACCGAAACAATCGGTCACCGAAGTCCAAGTTGTAGAGATCTGCCAGGAATTCATATTGATGGAACCAGTTGTCCCATTCCCCAGTCTTGCCATCGAACTAATCAAGGGTGACACATCTGTCGCCATGATAAGGAGGGACATCGGGAGAGGGGACATGAATTTGCTGGCGTCGGCTATCCCTTCCCCTACCAACAATTGAGAGATGGGGGTCTCTTGATGTTGAGGCAAGTCAGGTGCATAGGACAGCTGATATCCGGGGTCATATAAGCCAAACTGATCATGTTCAGGGGACTTGGTTTGCATGCTGTTTGATGCCATGTTATCAAAGTAATTGGCCGTGCCCCGACACCTAGCACCCCATGGTGTGTCAATGCTGCTGCTCCAGAGGCAGACATTTTCTGGAGACGTTGGAACTGGTCTTGCATGTTCCGTACTTCAACAACTTGTCTACTGGCCTATTCTTCAATGCTCTTAAGCTTGCCCCCAATCCTCTTATTTGTATCTGAGATTCTCTGACTAGTGTTTTGGCAATTCGCCTCCAAAGTTTTAAGTATCTTTTCTGATGTTTCATTGTGGTCATTAAGCTTTGCATCAATCTTCTCGAGAATTTTGTTTATTTTTGCAAAATTGCGATCCGATATGTCTGGACTGTCTGTGCCAGTTGTGATGAAGCCCCCTGTGGCTGCCACTAGCGGGAGTGTAACTGGGGTTTCTGACAAATTGTCTAACGTTTCAATATATCTGCTACCGATATGGATATCCAGCCACACAATTTCATCATTATATCACAGGGGTTGAAGGTGTAAATTTCGAGTAAAATACAAAACTATACCTCAACGGTAGTGAACGTTTGATCATGTTGACATTACATTCAGCTACAATAAATATGTTATTGTCAACACTACCCCTCGATACCAAAAATCTGCAATAATACCCCCTTAACACTAAACTTACTGCAACAACATATATATATATATACTTCTTAGACTTACAAAATATGCAACATCACCCAGACCCTCAATGTCGCCAATCCGTGCCCCGTTTACACCTAAAATCTCTATCACTCTCCCCTCCTCAACGACGGAAATATCTCTAACACCACCCGAACAGGACACAAAAAGTGGGACATGTGCAATCTTAGGTTGTCATTCTGTTTCGTATCCATAAAAATATCATCCACGATACAACCCTAGGCCTTATCAGTGTTGTCTGCCAGGTCGTCAGTTCTGTCACAATATACATACATGCCCGGGGGCCACACCAAGCCTTATACATTGAATGGGTTTAGGGCAGTGAGCCTACTGACTCACAATATATAGCGACCCTCAACCAGTGGTTACTAATTTTGATCGACATCCCTTTCACATAATTCCCCCAGCCAGTCAGTGTCCAGATCAGCGAATCAGTCTGCAAAACATCACTTCGCATCGTCAAAAGCCTGCGTATTGCCCAGCTTTTAGTAAACTTCCCCTTTCACGTTAGCCTTCGGAGGAACACTGAAATACGACGCACAGAATCACCGGCGAACGCCAGCGCAACAAGTTCGTCCTTGTTCTTATTTTGGCAGCTCTATGTCCGTAAATATTCTTGAATTTTATCTTTGTTCCATAAATGAAACCTTTAAAATCGACCTTATTCGCGACGATCACGAAAAGCGCGAAATAATTACGGAAAGCAAGAAACAAGACAACAAACTGGAACTTCTGTATCATATTAGCAGGCACGTGTGAGTTGTTTATGTCGATTGACCCATGACATTACCCATTATGCTTTGTGGCAGCGGAACTCCGAACTGGCTTATTCATTTGGCACCACTAACGTTGCATTGACTTAATAATTGAAAACAACACAATTGTTGATGTTGTATTCGAAGATCTAACGTGTAATTTAATTTCGCAACACCGGCATCGTTGGCGTAGCCTTTGGCGGAGTGTAGCCGTAGGGCGCTAACGCCGGTGATTGGGCGATGTATCAGTTACGACGTTGTATTCATCACGCTAAGCGAGGCGACGAGCTTTGTTTACCAATCCCAACTAAAGCTAACTAACTAGACGTTGTAGCCTAGTATTGTACAACGCGTAAATACGCCAACGCCTCGCGCAGTGGGTAGCCTGCGTAGAGGTGCGTCCCCTGGGTGACGGATGGAGGAAGCCCTTAGTATGAGGGGTTGCACCGGATAAAACAGAAGAAAGTGCCGTGGACCAAACTTACCATAGGAGAAGGACAACTCTGATTTTAAACCCGGATAGACCCAGCTCGTTAACCTCGTCAGGTAGTAGGTCTAGGAGAAGGACAACTCAGATTACAAACCCATTTAATTTCATCTGTTTTTTAAATGTGATTGACAGAGTTTTCTCTAGACCACAGAATTGCTCTAGAAATGTTTTGTTATCACTCATAATGGATATAAATAGAACACAACACACCATGTAAACATGTACTACTAGTACTAATACTACAAAAGCTGCATAAGCATTACCCTGGGCAAAATAAAAATATGATTTGGAAACGAGACTATTATGAATATTGTGTAGACACTATGATACAACGTACTTATTGTATCAACAAAAAACGTGTGAGAATACAATACAGCATACGCATTACCAAAAATGAATATGATTAGTTTATATATTTTTAACTTTTGGCTCATGACAGTTCCTTTGCTGAGGTTGAGTACGTTAAACACATATTCCGGCAGTCTCGTTATACAATAATACCATAGAGGCAAGCAGTTATCGAAAAAAGAAGGATGTTTAAAATCCATTCTGTATACACACAAACATGTTAAAGAACAGTATGTATATGTTTTAAACTACTTACATTTAAGTATAAATTGTATGCAATGATGATACTTCTTAAATCCAACGTAATTATGCATATGGTTGTCTATCTGAGAATCATAGTCAACATGAAAAGAATAAATGAAAATAAGAAATACATTAAATATACGAACATCACATATGTCGAAAAATTAATGAATAACTGTTCTAACATAATAGACTCCTGCTAGCCGGCTATCCAGTACGTAGAAAGCAATTAGGAAAATGAAGAATAATAAACCTGATGTCTAAAAAGGCATCGTACTTGAAACAAAAATAACTAAAGATTTCACTTTGTGAATAGTACGACACAATTACAATACAAGAAGAACAAAACATTGAATATAATTTGTATTAATTTTCAACATAGTGTAGGCCGACTGACATTTGACATGACAGTCTGTTGTTGATGAAAACGAGTGTCAGCCCGGCCCTCGGTCGTGCTAGCCGGCTACGCGAAGTTCAAGTCTTTTATGTTGTGGATCTCTTTAACAAACCCGGCATTGGTTTTCACGAGGACTCGTTCTGCATATGTCCAGCAGTCCATTATCGTTTTCTGACTTTTCAGAGTTCGCGTCTGAAAGGCCAGTGCAGCTCGCTTCGCGGTTAGGTCTTCATTTACGTATATTGGTTCGTCAGATTGTTGCCTGTTGTGTTGCTTCAGTTGTCCGCGTGCGCGGAACATTTCATCACGGATCGCCTCATTCCTGAATAGAATGATGATCAGGCGTTTTCTTGGGCGACCCTGCTTGTCTTGCTTGTGCCCAATCCGGTGGCGATCCGTTGGACCGATGCCCGTCTGACCCATCTTCTCATTCATCACAGCGAGCACCAGATCGTTGGTGTTCTCCCTGTCCGCTTCAGGGATTCCCTGGATACGGAGGTTGGGACGCCGGGAATACTGTCAGCATCTGTCCGCCTCCGCTTCCCGGGCGCAACCTTCTGCTCCAGACAGCGGATACGCTCGTCTTTTGCTGTGACGATTGCCTGAAGATTACCGGAATCTTGCCGAAGAGTAATCGCGTGGTGTTCCAAGGCAGCGGACATCGTCTTATTCAACATTGGAGCAATCAGTTCAATTACGTCAAATGCTACGCTTTTGTAAGTGTCCGGCTCAGAAGTCGACTTGCCTCGAGGTTTCATACTCTTCGCTGCTTCGTGGGTGCCCCCCTCTCTGACTTTAGCACCTCTAGCGCTGCCGTAAAGCACGACAGAATGATAGCGTGACTGGCTTCGAATGACGTATTTGCGAGCGCGCACTGATGCGTAAAGGAACGAGCAGTGTAATGTTGTTATATAATTGCACCTGACACTTTGTTAGGACCCGATGTGTTCAATGCGGGGCTGTGCGAAAATAGAGGCCAGACAGGCACACCGTCTCAAAAAAGATCACGTTGATGCACTCACCTTCAAGAATAATACGGCCACGAACATCACCACAACGCAGAACCAATAAACATCACGAACAAACAGCAGCAGCGAACCAGCCAGCTCCGAGGTCTAAATCACCCAGACATTGCAACACACACGCACACTGAGATGTGTTTTTAGGAGGCATACTAAATTCACTAAAGGCAGTGACAGAAAGCACAACTTTTAAGACGTACATATTTTCCTAGTTGTTTCCAGCACTCGGCAACGTTCTATTAACTGACTAGTCTGTATATATTGTGGTTACAATGTTATGATCTTATGAGGTCTCATTCAACAAGCCAGCCTTTTTCAGAACATTATCGCCAAACCAACCTTTCTATGCTGGCACTGAAGGTGGTCACTGCCAGGGTGTTTGTCGTCCTCAGTGGTTCGTTTACGTCCCAAATTGAGACGGGACCGACATTAACGTGATCTCAGAGTCACGAGGGATACACAGTCCCCAATGTTGAGAGCCAGGTTTTTTCACCAAATATACCATACCTGCCCGGTCGGGGCGCCGGCATGTCAGGCGGATGTGCTAACCACTACACTATCGCGCGCGCCCTACTACACTATCGCGCGCGCCCTATAATCGTACATCGTAATAATACTGATATTTTATACGTCAGACGCAGGTGCGTAATTTTTGACATCAATGTCGCAGGGCTGGGTACATAACATGCCAATAGGAATACTTACCAATCCAGCGGGCCGGCAGCGTTCTGTGTGTCGTACGCACGGCCGGATACGGGGTGGAGACGCGTCTAGGCTTAAGCGGTACGCCGTCAATAGACTAGTTGTTGGGTTGGACGTGTCTCAAGTCTCGGTTCCAGTCACGTCGTCAGGGTGTATATACATAACCATAGGGGATGATGCTGCCACCCAGGGGGTTACTAGTTGCCTAGTGCTGCCACCCACTAGAAACCACCACAATAACACGATTGTTGTCATGCCTGCGAGGGTCAGCTCTGACGGCTTACCGTAGTCTGCCCAGAGAGGTACGCCACGATTATAGGGGGTGTATGTCGTTATGCGATACGGCTACACCAGACCCGTTGCTAAGACAACACTAAGATCAGAGTTGTCTGTGTTGAAACAGAAAGAGGGGGATTGTCTGGACACCTTCGCAGATAGGGTGTATGTCCTAACAGTAGAGGCGTATCCAGATATGCGGAAATAACTATTTGATAGCCTGTGTGTACCAACCTTCCTATTTCTATCAATATCCTCATAACCATTCAATATCATAAAAACTTCTATTTGGTCTCCTCTTAGTCTTTAGTGTTGTCAACCCACATTCTAATAGGTGACTTTCATAACCAAGATCTTTCAGTGCAGGAATCAGCTTAGTTGCTCTTCGTTGCACTCTTTCTAGCTTATCTATGTCCTTCTTACGATATGCATGGCCTCCATGCTTGTATATATTATTCCAAATGTGGCCTAACTATTGTTTTGTACAGTGGTACACTTAGCTGTTTCTCCTTATATGTGATATTTCTCCTAATTAGCCCTAGTATTTGGTTACCCTTTGAAGCAGCAATTCCACATTGCTCCGAAACTTTCATGTCAGCACTAACTGTTACTGCTAAGTCCTTTTCTTTTACAGTTTTATCTAATACCCCATTATGTATTGTTTGTTCACATTTCCATGTCCTATGTAGATCCATTTACAATTCTCAAAATTGAATAACATTTGCCATTTTTTAGACCATTTGACCAATGTGTTTAGATCATCTTGTAAAGTGTGTTTGTTTGCATATGTATTAACTTTTCTAAACACTTTTGTATCGTCTGTGAATTTCAGTACTTTGCTGGACACATCATCATCCAAATCATTTATATATATGAAAAATAATATCCCAACACCGAACCCTGTGGCACTCCACTCAAAACTGGTTTCCAATTTTAAATCCCCACCTCTACTATTACTCTCTGTCTTCTGTCTGTCAACCATGTTTGTATCCAACTGATCACACCATCCCCTATACCATGGGCTTTTAGTTCAAGTAACAATATTTGATGTGACACTTTATCAAATGCTTTCTGAAAATCTAAGTAGACAACATCCACTGATGACCCATTATCTACCCACTTTGTAATTTCTTCTAAACAATATACGTGAATGGTTAACCAAGACCTAGCTTTTAGGAACCCACGTTGAGATTCATGTATTAAATTGTGTTTTACAAGGAATTCCGCCAGTTGATCTCTAATAAGCGGTTCTAATAATTTGCATAAACTGATGTTAAGTTCACTGGTCTGTAATTATGTGTCATGCTCCTTGATCCCGTTTTAAATGGTGTAATGTTTGCTTCTTTCCATTCTAGTTAACTTTAAGTGACAAATTAAAGAATATGGCAAGTGGTGTACTGATTTGGTCTACATTTTCCTTAAGTAGTTTTGGTGGTATCCCGTCAACTCCAGGTGAATTGTTTTCTTTCATCATCTTAATTTTCTTTGATATCATTTCAGGAGTAACAAACAACTGCCCTAATTGATTTGATTCATCCTCTTCAAATGTATTAACTGGTAATGGCAGTGAACGTATATATTATGTGGTAAACACTGAGCTGAAATACTCGTTCAGGGCCTATGCCATTTGAAAACCATCAGATGTAACGTTTCCTGCACTGTTTTCTAGTGGTCCCACCTTATCACGAACCTTCTGTTTATTCCTTACATATGCATAGAAACTCTTCAAATCATTAAAAAAAATATAATTCGCCAATTTTTGCTCTATGGTTTGTTTGGATTTTCGAATTTTGGTTGTAGCTAGGTTAAGGGCCTCTTTGTAGTTGTTATAGATTTCTATATGTCCAGTGTTTCAGTAAACTCTCCACACAATTTGTTTGTAAGCAATCTTTCGTATAGCTTCTTTTGATAGGTGTTTCTTCCTAGATCGTTTCCCTTGCGTTTTTAGGGAAACAAATCTTTCAATAATGCCCTCAACTCATCTTTCAAAAATTCTGTTGCTGTCTTGTCATTCATTAAGTTAGTCCAATCTGTGTGTGCTAAATATTTGCTCATCTGTTTATATTTGCCTTTGCTAAAGTTTCTCTTCCATCGCTTTTTACCATTATTCCCTGATTGTACTTTTATACTAAAATGGATCTGATGATGATCACTAGATCCCAAAGAATCATGTATTTTAACATTATCAACTAATTCATTTTGAGAAGAGAACACTAAATCCAGTACATTCCCACCTCTGGTTGGTTCCAAAACATGTTGGGTAAGGAAACAATCCTGTATTAGAAACTGTTGGTCATCACCTCCAGCACGCTCTAGTGATTTCCACTGAATACGTTTGTACTTAATATGCCTGTATGGATTGTTTAATATACATACTCCGCCTCTTCTTCTCTCTTGTCTGTCCTTTCTAAACATGACATAACCCGATAGAGCTAATTCAGCATCTACCATGTCTTCATGTGTCCATGATTCTGTGATGTCTATTATATCGGGGTCTATATCCGCTATGATGATGTCTAAATCGCATCTCTTATTTATTATGCTTCCGGCATTTAAGCATACACATCTAAGTTCATGGATATTTGGTGAACCTTTCCTTGTAGATTTGTTTGTACTATTTCTTTGAGGTGCCTCTACGTATCCCCCCTGTGCATCTAGTTTAAATACACAACTGTGCCTGTACAATCACCTATGCATCTAATGAACTCGCTCCCTAGAACTGCTGCTCCTTTTCCTGTCAGACGTAGCCCGTCACTCATAAACAGTTCTTCTCTCACTACAAAGCTTGTCCACATATCTTCCTCCAAACATAACTTCTGTACCAGTGTGTTGATGGTCATTCTTCTGTAATTCGTGTAGTATTGTCCTCTGCCACCCATTATTGGCAGTATACCCGATAGTACGATCTGTCCAATGCGTGCCTCTTTCAGCTTGCAGACCAGCCTCCTATACTTATCAATGATGACCGTCGTACCTTCCATCTCAGCGTTATTGGTGCCCACGTGCACAAGATTAGATCGCCCGTTGCCATTGCCCATGACTTGGCCTACTCTTTCTGCGACACCCTCTATCTTTGCCCCTGGTAGACATACATTCAAATCCTCCCCCATATTTATTGTGTTGTCCAACTTCCCGATAATAGAATCCCCCATGACTACTCACAGTTTCCTCTCTTTCTCCTTAAATACTACATCTGCATAACTCTTGCGTTCCTTCTGTTGCCGCTCCTCAACACCGACCTGTTTACCGTTCTATTGCTGAACACTCTGTGCTCTTCCATCTTTCATCTTCTCGGTCTCTTGTTTCACAGTCTTACCAACTGCCTCTGTGATATATACCTCTTGACCACCTCTATCGGTGTCGCAGCTCTCGTCGTTCCCAACAGTCTGACCACCTGTTGATATATCCCCACTGACACGTTTTCTTTCCCTCTGCCGAACACTTTTCCTTCGTCTCTCACTCTTCTTCTCATTTCCTTTTTCCTTCACACCTGTCACCTTCCGTATTCTTAATCTCCTTTCTTTAGTCTGCGTGTCACAACTCTGCTCCTTCTGTGTCGTAGCATTCCCAACTATCTCCATGACATCCCTCTCTGTTCCATATATTTCCATGTTGAGTCTCACATCCATCTCTGTTGCGTTTGCTTGTTTCAATGTTCATGTTTTACAATAAACAACGGTATGAAACGCTTTATTGTTGTTCTGCTTGTCATACAATACTGGTTCACATTTCACTCGACCATGCTGTCAGATCAACTCGACACATCATCAACATAATCTACACTACACAAAATAGTCGTTCGTCTACACTGGGTCTCCGACTCCATACCGTATGTTACGTTACATCCCTTTCCTTTTACAAAAACAAAAGTCAATCACAACTCTAGTTCTTAAAGTCAATCTATCTAGTCAAGTCTGTACCGGTAATCTGCCAAGTATGCAGGTATCTCTCGGGCACGTGTGCTTCTGCGCATAGGTGTCAATTCCACACGTGGCGATTGTGTGTTTTGCATCAACACATGTTGTTTTCTCGGCAGTGTGTCTTGTGTCAGCACAGGATTTTCAATCGGCATCATCCTGTCTGCACGAGGCGATGCGACAGACGATATATGTCGTTGGCTTCTCGTCGCGGAGGAGTCGAACTGTCTTCCAGAGCTTCACTCTCTGGAAGCGGTGGGCACTCGTCTACCACACGTAAAGCTCGTCGGTTGCGTACATGGTCAAAGTTCTGATGCTCTTAAAACAAGTGATCTACGGTTTGGTTTCAAACCTCAAACTCTACAGCTAAATGTACATTTGCGTTAATGGAGACTGTGAACTATTTCCAGCAGAATAAATCGGATGTTTACGTGTTATTACTAGATGCGACTAAAGCATTCGATAAAGTAAATTATGTTAAACTTTTTAACCTACTGATGGAAACAGGAATAAATCCTCTTTTAATCAGATATTTACTGTATATGTACACTAATCAACATTTAAATGTGTCATGGAACAATTCCATGTCATTGCATTTCTCCACTATCAATGATGTGAAGCAGGGTGTGGTGTTGTCCCCCATTTTATTTTCTATCTACAGTGATGACATGTTAACAATACTCTGCATGTCTGGTTTTGGCTGTATGATTGGTCATAAGTACTATGGTGCTGTTGGCTATGCTTATGATATATCTTTGGTAGCTCCATCGATATTTCTATTGAACAAAATGTGTGATATATGTCTAAAATTTGCATATGAATATGATTTACAATTCAACCCGGCAAAATGTCAACTTATTAAATATGGCAGTGGTACCGACTGCCCATTTTACTTTGATGGTTTAAAAGTGAAACATAGTAAAAAAAAAGGGTTGCATTTAGGCCACATTATTGGTCTTGACACTCACTATGCTATAGTAAAAGATATGTGTCATGATTTCATATGGTGTGTAAATGCATTATCTGCTAATTTGGGGTTTTGTAATATAAACATAAAACGTCAATTATATATGTCGTACTGTACATCTTTCTATGGTGTAAGTCTGTGGAACTTACAAAACAAACATCTTGATATGCTTTATATTACGTGGCGCAAAGGTATCAGAAAACTGTTTAATCTACCAGTTTGCACGCATTGTAATATGGTGCCACTTTTAGCAGATTGTTTACCGATTCAAATTCAAATTATGAATCGAATGGTACGATTTATGCAGAGTTGCTTGAAATGCAGTAACTCCATTTTCAAAATGCTCTCTCATCTAGCCCCTCAAGGTAGTGGGTCATACATGTCTAAACGTGTTAACTATATCATGTCCAAATTGAAACTTGATGCCATGACATTTTTTCGAATGAAGTCTAATCAGTTTTATGGTATGATTCAAGACCACTACCAGGAGGGGCTGGATGATGATCTAGTATGTAGAGTCTCATTTGCAAAAGATATATTACATGATATAGATAATGCGGGTAGCTCTTCTTTTTTAGCCATTGATGAGCTGCGCTCATTGCTTACTGTTTTATGTACACAGTAACTTACATACATTGACTTAGTCGAATTGTACAATTTCTTAGTACGAATAAATGTGTTAGTATTATTATTATTATATGACCTTCAACTAGAACGATGTAAGACCAGTTTGAGAGCTTCTTCGTGCATTCGCCAAGCGTTCATGTTTCTTTACTTGGCAAATTCATACGTATAGCTTCACCCGGTGCTATCGGTTTCAAGTTAAGTGCTGACCTGTTGTAATGTGCTATTTGAGCATCCTTGCAAGCTTTTCTGTCGCGAGACACGTTAGCAGTAATGTCTGGTATCAGCATAGTGCCATCTTTCACGGCCTTCTTCACGAGGTTCTTCACCGTTCCTATTGCTCGTTCTTCCTGTCCGTTGCTCTGGCGATATCACGGACTGCTTGTGATATGCTCGAAGTCCCATCTCTGCGCGAACTCTGTGAACTCAGGACAAGAAAACTGTGGCCCGTTGTCTGACATCACGACGTCCGATACTCCATGACGTGCGAACTGTGAACTCATTGCATCGACCACATATTTTTTTGCGCGTACTCGAACTGAGGTTCATCAGCTCGAAGACGTTGGAGTAATAGTCAACCAACAGTAGGTAGTGTTGTCTCTGCAGTTCGAACAAGTCAGCACCAACTTTCGCCCCAAAGCCTGCCTGGAACGTCATGAGGCATCACGGGCTCATTGCACTGTTCTGGTATGTTGCACACACTACACTGACTGACGTAGTCAGTGATCTCCTGGTTCACCAACGACCAGTACACATCATCTTTGGCGAGGCGTATTCCAACCTGTATACCCTGGTGCGAACGGTGTACCGTGGCGATGATGTTTTTGCGTAAACTGGTCGGCACTACGATCCTGCAGTTCTTGAACTATAGTCCATTCTGAACAGCCAGTTCATGTCGTAAATTGTAATATGCATGAATGGGAGAGTTTTCCTGAAGATCACTTCTAATGGCTTGTGATCAATTTGCACTTGCACCTTCTCTCTTCTATTCACATATTGGTCGAACTTCTCGCTGGCGAATACTACAGCTAGTAACTCCTTCTCAATTTGTGCGTATTGTATCTCTGTCTGTGTCAGTGCTCTTGATGTATATACCACAGGAAGACCATCCTACAGGAATCATGCACAGAGACATCCTTCTGAAGCGTCGCACTGGTTGAACACAGGCTTTCTGACATCGTAGTAATGGAGTACTTGTGAGCTACTTCTTCATGAGGTCAAATGCCTCCTGATGTATACTCAAACAACTCCACTCTCTGTCTTTGTCCATCAGTCGCCTCAGGGGTTCAAGTTTGCCAGACAGATGTGGCACAAACTTTGCAAGGTAGTTTACAGTCCGAAGAAGCCTATGTACTGCCTTGGCGTCTTCTGGCCTTGGCATCTTCTCGATTGCCTCCACTTTCTTCGAATCTTCTCGGAGTCCTTCACGTGTTAGCAGATGTCCAATGTATGGAACTTCTGTCATACTGAGCTTGGTATTCTCGGCATTTAGTCGGAAATTTCGCTCTCTAGCCCCCTCTAAGAACGCTCGTAGGTTCTTGTCATGATCCGACTCGGCCTCCTCATTAGTTGTACCACAGCCTACGATCAGGAAATCATCGTGGATTATTTCTACGCCTTTCAGACCTTCAACCAGTTGGTTCATCGTGCGTTGTCAGATCTTTGGTGCAGAGTTAATGCCGAAAGGCATTCTCAGCCATCGGTACCGACCGAATGGTGTGTTGAAACACATAAACATACTGGATTTCTCATCCAAGGGTATTTGCCAGAATTCGCTCTTTGCGTCCAATACGGTGAACACACTGTTGTACCCGAGTCACATGACAATGGATCGGACACAGTAAGGGCTAAGGGAGGGACAATCCTGACAGAAAACCCCACTGACTGGGCTGATGACCCATCCAGGGGAAACAACATGATTAACCAAAAACCTCAAATAGCATCCCCCAGGAGGCTCACCAAAAATCTCCAACTGCGCCCTCTGTACCTTACAAAAACTCCAACAGCACGCAATTTAGGCTCAACAAACCCTCCCACTGTATCCTTTGAGGCCCAACAAAAACCTCCAATTGGATCCTGATGAGGCTCACCAGAAACGTTCAACTGTGCCCCCTTTGTTGCTAAACAAAAACCTCCAACTGCACCCCATTGAGGCTCACAAAAAACCCAACTGCACCCAATTACTCATACAAAACAAAAACTGTACCCTCTTCAGGTTCACTGAAAACATCCAATTGCGCCCAGTTTGTTGCTTATAAAAAATTCCAACTGCACCCCTTGAGCCTCAACAAAAACCTCCAACTGCATCCCCTAAGGCTCACAAACAGTACATTATCAACTCTCTCATATTAAGCCTGAATATATCCTTACTGAATCCGCATTGTTTCACATAGTTCTTTTACTCCTTGTCTGCTCGTGGTGCAGTGTATCGTGGATCATCCTCTTCTGCTTTCCCTCTATGGATGCTTCAAACCATTGGTCGGCAACTTGTGGCCAGCGGGCCAACTGCGGCCTGCGAAGCTATATTATGCGGCCCACGGACAGAAAAAGATATTGCAATCAATGAGGCCCGCGGGGTGACAGTACTACATTTCTATGTGCAGAACAACCGTTCACGCTGTTAACGTTATTCTCTGTGGTTTTGTGGATCATGATTGCCTTGGGAAAGATACAGCAGTGGTTTCTGCCGGTTTTTGATTTGGTTTACTCCAAAGAACAGTAACTCGTACTGAGCTGTGTTCGCCGCCGTTGTCTGGATCTTCTGCCGCCGGAACTGAAGGGACATGCTGTCCATCACATCCTCTGCTTTGCTATTTGCCCCGTACCTGAAACATGATTTGTGAGGGTCGGGACGTGTCCTCACACTGGTGGGCCCTGCACCCTGCACATATCGGGCACATGCTACTCCGCCAAGATTTTTCAGTGCTAGACCACTAGACCCCAAGCAGGTTTGGCCTGGAGCCGCAAGGTGTCCAGTTACATATGGTGTCGCAAGGAGGCACTGCATGAGTCTTGATTGAGGAGAGGTTATATACCAGAAGGAAAGACTTACCCACTCGGTTTTGTTTTCGTCTCGGATAAAGCTATCTGGCGGCTGAAGCTGAAAGCGGAAGGTCAGAAGCAAGGTACTAACCACTACACTACAGCACTATGCGCATCACTCAACCCTTGGGACTGAGTTACACACCATACCGTACACATGGTAGTTCGGTCCAACTAGTGATAATTTGACTAACCATCAATTTAAACATACGCGTATATATGTAATCTCGATCAGTGACGTCATTAAATAAGTACGCATGGTAAATCGGTCAAACCAGTAGTAGTTAGGTTAGCTAACATTCTTAACTTGCGCGTATGTAAATAATCTCCTTCAGTGACGTCATTTTAAATAACAACGCATGGTAGTTCGGTTCAACTTGTAGTAATTTGGCTACCCATCATTCTGAACTTCCGCGGAAATGTTATAGTTGGTAGGACTTAGAAAGTTTTTCATAGTACGGACTTAGAGACATGGTATGAATTATAAATGTTTATAATTGGTAGGACTTATAATTGTTATAATTGGTAGGACTTAGAAATTGTTATAGTCGATAGGACTTAGAAATTTGTATAGTTGGCAGGGCTTAGACATTTTTATAGTTGGTAGGACTTAGACATTTTTATAGGCCACCGAGATCCAAGAGCCAAACTTAGAACTACTAGTGTCAAGAACTTAGACCAGCTACTTGCACAAATCAAATTTAATCCAGCGAGTACATACAAACACACATTTAAACTTACAAAGTTACAAACTTTCATACTCAATTCACTCAAATCACTCACTTAAATCAATCAAAAAGCTTACCCAAATCAGGAAATTCACTGAAATCGCAAACTCACATTAGGAAAATCACTCAAATCGCTCACTCAAAACAGGAAATTCACTGAAATCGCATATACAAATCACTCTAATCGCTCACTCAAATCAAGAAAATCAGTCAAATCGCTCACGCAAATCAGGAAAATCACTCAAATTGCTCACTCACATCTAGAAAATCACTCAAATTGCGCAACCAAATCAGGAAAATCACTGCAATTGCTCACTCATATCAGGAAAATCATTGAAATCGCTCACGGAAATCTAAAAAATCACTCAAATTGCTCAAGCAAATCAGGAAAATCACTCAAATCTCTAAAATCGCTCACACAAATCAGGAAAATCACCCAAATCGCTCACTCAAGCCAGGAAAATCACTCAAATCGCTTAGTCATATAAGGAAAATCACTCAAATCGCTCACTCAAAACAGAAAAGTCACTCAAATCGCTCACTCAAGTAACTCAAATCGTTCACTCAAATCCGGAACATCATTCAAATCACTCACGCAAATCAGGAAAATCACTCAAATCGCTAACAGAAATCAAGAAAATCACTCAAATCGCTCACACAAATCAAGAAAATCACTCACGCAAGCGTTCATTCACCCACTCACTCACTCACTAGTCATTTGATAGTTGGTAGGACTTAGAAATGTTTATAGTTGGTAGGATTTAGACATTTTTATAGTTGGTAGGACTTACAAAAAAAATAGTCCTAGTCCTACCAACTATAAAAAATTGTCTAAGTCTTGCCAACTAGAAAAATGTCTAAATCCTACGAACTATAAAATGTATAAGTCCTACCAAGTATAACAAATTAGAAGTCATACGAACTATAAACATTTCTATGTCCTACGATGAAAAACTTTCTAAGTCTTACGAACTATAAAATTTCCGCGGAAGTTTAGAATGATGGGTAGCCAAATTACTACAGGTTGAACCGAACTATTACGCGTAGTTATTTAAAATCACGTCACTGAAGGTTATTATTTACATACGAGCAAGTTAAGGATGTCGGCTAACCTAACTACTACTGGTTTGACCGATTTACCATGCGTAATTATTTAATGACGTCACTGAAGGAGATTGTTTAATGGCGCGCAAGTTTCAAATGCTTGCTAACCTACTAATTACTACAAGTTGAACCGAACTACCATACGTACTTATTTAATGACGTCATTTTCACCGAATTCCCGCCGTTTTCACAAATTTCCCGCCGTTTTTCATGAACAAATCAAAACTACATACAAGCGCGCAAGATCAAAATGCCTGCTAACATAATTACTACCATTTCGACCTAATTACCACGCGTAAGGAATTACTACACGTACTGATTTAATGACGTCATTTTTACCAAATTTTCAATATAATTCTTGTAAATGTTGGCTAACCAACTCACTACCAGTTTTACCAATTTACCACGCGTACTAATTTACGCTTGTTTATGGCATCGCATAGCCATCATTCCCGGGCGCGCGCACTCATGCGCACGGGACAAACAAACACATCCAGACACGTCCCCAGTACGAGTTTTTTTTATAGCCACGCACGATGGTATTGCGCAATCGTAGTGCGGTTCCCGCCCGCAACAAACAAACAAGTCCACACACGTCTCCAATAGCGTCGCTTGATGCACGCCGAAAAAAGTACCAAAGAAACTTCTAGAATACAATTTAGCGGGGAATTTTCCACTCACTATAAGACTTACCTATACCTTTGACCTACTGGCCAACCAGTTTCGTGTGTGACATTTTCAAATGCTGTTCGGTAAATTTCGTCACAAACGAACCTATATTTTAACATGAAGAAATTTCGCCTATCTTTTAACATAGGATTTGTAGGGCTAAAAAAGTAAGGGTAAATTGGTACATCGAACTCAAAACGTCGTCGTATAATTGTCAAATAAATTGAATTGATGTTTAACATGGAGAAATTTCCCTATATTTTAACATGAAGAAATGTCCCTATCTTCTAACATGGGGAAACTTCCCTATCTTCTAACATGGAGAAATGTCCCCTATCTTTTAATTTGGGGATACTTCCCTGTCTTCTAACATGGGGAAACGTCCCTATCTTGTAACATGGAGAAATGTCCCCTCTCTTTTAACAGGGGAAACTTCCCTATCTTTTGACATGGAGAAAATGTCCACCTTCAACGATACTAATTATAAAATAACGCTTCCACTTCACTGCTAATATGGTACCTTTATTTACATTTTCAAAAGGCTTTGCTGGAAACTATAGTTGCTTTTCTTTTTTAAGTATACCTTAAATATAAAATAACGCTTCCAATTCCCTGCTAATACCTTTATTTACATTTTCACAAGTCATCAATGACGCCCCATTACGGCTTTGATAAATACTATAGCGTTTTCTTTTCAAAGTCACTAATCTACCTTTAGTTTCAGACGCCCTATTACAGGTTTTGATGAAAAACTAAGCTGCTTTTCCTTTGCCCAACAGAACGGATATATATCTCATATCGCCAGACCTCGCGCATCGGACGTGCCCCATAGGCCGGGGCGTCTACATTCATTTCGTAGAGGCCTCTCCTCGCCGCATTGACCTCGCACCGACACCACCTTCACGACCTACATTATCCGTACAGCCAACCTTACACACAGAAACCACAGACGCCGACGACGACTACGCCTACACCGAGTTCCTTGACATCGCCCCCGAAGAACCACAAGACATTTATTTCTCACCGTTTATTGCTGTTTCTGCTTCCACTTCACTGCTAATATGTTACCTTTATTTACATTTTCAAAAGGCTGTGATGGAAACTATAGTTGCTTTTCTTTTTCAAGTATACCTTAAATATAAAATAACGCTTCCAATTCCCTGCTAATACCTTTATTTACATTTTCACAAGTCATCAATGACGCCCCATTACGGCTTTGATAAATACTATAGCGTTTTCTTTTCAAAGTCACTAATCTACCTTTATTTTCAGACGCCCTATTACAGGTTTTGATGAAAAACTAAGCTGCTTTTCCTTTGCCCAACAGAACGGATATATATCTCATATCGCCAGACCTCGCGCATCGGACGTGCCCCATAGGCCGGGGCGTCTACATTCATTTCGTAGAGGCCTCTCCTCGCCGCATTGACCTCGCACCGACACCACCTTCACGACCTACATTATCCGTACAGCCAACCTTACACACATAAACCACAGACGCCGACGACGACTACGCCTATTCTCACGGTTTATTGCTGTTTCTGTGTTTCGTTTCGTATTCCACCAGCATTCCAACTCACACACGAATATTCCACCAGCATTCCAACTCACACACGAATAATGCCTATATTTCCACCTATTCGTCGTTGCAACACCAAACACCAGCGATCGCCAAAGCCACAAGCTTAATACACGCGCACAGGCCACTCTGACAGCTCCGGCCTCCAGCTGCTATAACGATACCTATATTTCCACCTATTCGTCGTTGCAACACCAAACACCAGCGATCGCCAAAGCCACAAGCTTAATACACGCGCACAGGCCACTCTGACAGCTCCGGCCTCCAGCTGCTATAACGATATTGCACCGCCGATGCACGCGTATCAGCTGTTACCAAACATCAGCTGTACCGCAGCCAGCACTGACAGCCAATACCCACAGCAGCGCCACAACTTTAATACAAGCGCGCCTATGCGACGCGAAAAACATTTATCCGGCCTTCCGACAAACAACGCACATAAACTCCAATAGCCTGACATACGAAACCCCCATTCACCAGTGAGTCGTGAAAACCAGGCCACTCGATTGCCCTCCTGATCTCCAGCGCGCCGGGCGTAATCTAAGCCGGCTGACTAACCTCGATGATCCCCAGCCCCGCCACCGCACCCGGCTAGAAGCTTCTAGAAGGTTCTAGAACCTTCTAGAACCTTCCCGCGCGTCATGATATTAACCTCGCTGATCCCCAGGGACGGCACTTCACTCTAAAATCTTTCCCACCTCCCCCGTGCACCTAATTAATACTAATTGGTCGATATTTACTATTTTTAGTCATTGCTAACGTTCTCCTCCAATAATTGCACTACTCGCTTATTACTAATTAGTACTTAATTAATGACCCTAATTTTTTTACCTGATTAGTACCTGATTAGTCACTAGAGGCCGACAATCACCCTATTTATTTCCCTTATTAGTGCCTGATTAGTTAGTAGATGGCGACACCCTCTTTCTCATGACCCCCATCAAACACTTTGACGTTTACTCTCATCTCTAGTGCTAAAAAACGTCGGAATTCTACTAATAAAAAACTCAAAAGCCTTTGATCTTAGGTCACTTCCGTCATTACATAACCTTTTAGTTATTGCTAGTGCTACCCTCTAGTGAATGCGCTACTCATTTACCTAGTGAATGCGCTACTCATTTGTTACTAATTAGTACTTAATTAATTTCCCTAATTTTTTTACCTAATTAGTACCTGATTAGTCACTAGAGGCCGACAATCACCCTATTTATTTCCCTTATTAGTGCCTCATTAGTTAGTAGATGGCGACACCCTCTTTTTCATGACCCCCATCAATCACTTTGACGTTTACTAAAACATTAGTGCTAAAAAACGTAGGAATTCTACTTATAAAAAACTCAAAAGCCTTTGATCTTAGGTCACTTCCGTTGATCGCGGCGCCTGAACCACTACTTCCGTGATTCCGTGTGATTTCCAAAACATCCGGATTTTGCGCTAGCACATACGGGTCTTCAGCTGTCTTCCAACGCGTGCGTGCAAGCGTTTGTTTGTGTGTGATTTTTTTGTACACAAGAATGCATTTAAAATACTTGACAATTAGATTGGATGAATTTCACCACATCTTAACGAGGCGGAAGCGACTACAGCAGCCGCAATATTACTGTTATTGCGATCAACAGTAGTAATTAAACGATACATACACTGGACGTGCAGGTTTGCCACATACTCTTCGTGCCTCGTCAGTTGTTTTTGTTGCTCTTCCATAGAATTGTTGAACAGCTGTAGCAGCTGCTCTAGTGAGTCCGTGCGTTTTCTAAATTGTTGTTCAATTGAGTGCTGATGGTCCTGTAGCCGTTCCACGGTGTCCTGGAGGCGAGCTACTATCGTCCTCAACGCACTCAGCTCACTGCCTTCGTCGGAACTGTGATTCCTGGTACACTGCGACCTGATTATCTCTTCGTCTTCAAATGTCTGTGTGCGACAACGTCTCACATTGTCTTAGGCAGTAGTCTGAGTAAACCACAGTGGAACGTCTCGGTCGGGCGCTCCTAACGATACCCCTTTTATGAAGTCACTGTTTTAGTTTAGGAAATTCTGTCTTGTACGCCGAGCGACAATGATGAAGAACATCAAGAATGTACAACTAACTGCAACAACCACGCCTTAAAAAATTACATAGTATGACGAACTATGGCACTATTCCAAATATCTTCATGTTATGGTGCAAGCAGCATTAAATGAAGCCCTTTACTTGCATTGTCGCTTGTGATATTGATGTTTTCATTATACGCTATTACATTGATAGCAATGCACCTTTACGGAACAACCAGTGCCGTTAAATTTATAAATGCTCCTTTGTCATAACTCGCTTGTTCTCAGTAACGTAGGCTTGTAGAAAGGAATTTCCGTAAGCGGTGTAACGGCAAACCGGATCTAAATATACACCCGACGGCCCGCAGTGGTTTTGTACGCCCATCTTACGCCAGGATCAACGGTCGCGTATTAATGATAAACAATTCGGTCGCATCACTCGCATGTGAATCGCACAACCATATTGATTGTTAATACGTCTTTGTAAGCATTATTATTATTATTATTATTGTTGTTGTTGTTGTCGTCGTTGTCGTCGTCGTCGTCGTCGTCGTCGTCGTCGTCGTTGTTGTCGTTGTTGTTGTCGTTGTCGTTGTTGTTACATGCTCTGTGCGTGTACTGTTTCATACCATGTCAGTGCCGTGTCAGTTGGCGTAGAGATGTGATACTGTAGGCCTATATCAGTAATTTCGTACAAGTGCGTTATAGGGTTCACAGTCAATGTCCTGAGATCATTTTCAACAATTTGTGTGTGAAATGCGTATAATTTATGTTTTCGTCAATGTTAGTTTTAAAACAATGACAATACAAGATTTAGCGTTGATCACAGCGTTCAGCATTGTAGTTAGGCACCAATAAATGCCTAGCGAGTGCTCTGTCGTGTTCCGCGACAATCACGTACCTATGCCAAAGCGTTCTCGTTGCGTTAAAAATAACTCAAACGATGTTTGTGTTGTTACATAGCGTTGTGGTTTTGTTAAATGGCAGTAAGCGTTGTATTCTTTGCTCATACGGTAATTTATTAAATATTCTTGGATTTTGACGCATTGTTATGGATACCCCATAGTCCGAACAGTTCTTCGACAAAGTAATATTAATCATCTTGTGCCAATTATATCTTTCCTATCCAACTTCAATTCCTCTTTCTCGTTTCATCGGGGTTTTATTTATTAATCTTTTTCCTTTCCTATCGGGCAGGACAAATCTACGAAAATAAAAGTGTCTGAACTTGGCTACCAGAGTATTGGAGATGTCATTTACTGTGACTTGTCGGACGAGGCGGACATTCAAGCCAAATTTATACTTCTTTGTGCTTAGTGTTACACGTTGCGTCATATATATATATATATATATATATATATATTTGTTTTATATATGATTTATATATGATTATATATAATACGTTTTTACTGCCTACTTCAGTACATTTTTATATTTATATACTCTATGAATGAACAAATGGTTGCACTTGAGAGCAAAAATCTAAACATGTGCAGGCAACTTATGCTTATAATGCCCTATTATACGAACTAGTGGTAAGCACCTGAAATAGCACAAATTATTTGGACCTGTTCAGGCGGCTCTAACTTGGAATATTTACTAGTTATAATACGTATATTAAATTGATTGGATACATATATATATATATATATATATTTCCTTTCTGGTGCCTTGTTCGAAAGTCAAATAGACCTATTGTTACCAGCTAGTGTCCGATTATTTCCCAATGTAGACAGTTGTATGTAAATCAAAGTAATCGAGAAAGTAAATTTATTTTGCAACACAACACACAAAATGAAATGTACAACATATTTGAATACTTTCAGTAAACCCTAACGTTATGCTATATTGCTTGGTAGTCGCTTGGCTTAAAGACGTCTTTAAGTGACACCATTTATCATATTATTATTACTCCTTAATTATCATTATTCATGATTATTTCACATCAAACATCATCATCAGTCCATCATGTGACTTATGGCAAGGAACTGAGAAATTTATAGTTTTTAAGTGTATGTAAATGATTAGAAATCCATTAATCCAAACGTCATTTTACTTCTAATGAGTTAATTTAAAACCAGTAAAGGTACATGAAGATAGAGAGTGACTTGTAATTTCATAAGTTAAATATATTCAAACCATCAGGATATAACCACTGCACGTGATGAAGATACTCACTTCTTGTTTCTGGATTAGTAAAGTGAAAACTATAATTATTTGTTTTATATGTATGATAACATATTAGCCAGCAGGCACGTTATTTTCATATTTCTGAATTTGTTTTTTATTTACTGGAAAGCCGGCCAGGAGGGGTTTATTTTGGAAAAGTCATTAATGAACTTTTCATCATTCATGATGTTACTTCATTTAATGTATATCTTCTTTTCATTTGTTTTTTCGTTGTTGACAATGATTGCTATACAGACAACTATATATATATAATTATATTGGACTTAAATGTCATCATTACATACGACTTGTATATTAGCGTAAGTAGTTTAAAAACGTATTTTCAGTTATTGTTCTTTAACATGTTGGTATGTCCTAGAGTGGTACGTAATTTAAAAACTTTTACTTATTGTTCTTTAACATGTTGGTACATATTCAGTTGGGTTGCAAACATCAGTTGCATGGTAAGGTTTTGAAACATATTTTGTACTTACGTAACCTCAGCACAAAAGCGTCTTCGTTATATTATGACTTAACAGTGTACTGTCTGATTCGTGAGCTAATTGCACTCAAGAAGCAATGGATGAAATGTTAAGTAATTATACTGAATTTGTTGAAGTAAATCCTTTTAACCTAGCTGATATAAATAGTGATTACTATGTTGTTCATAATATTCTTCCCGCTAAATTTTGCCATACCCGTTTTCAGCACAAAGTACTCCATCTCAACATACAATGATTTTCATCAAACTTTGATCAACTTAAAATATTACTGTCACAACTATCTGATGCACATGTTGACATTGATTATATATTATTATGTGAAACCTTTTTAAATGACAACAATGCGCATCTTTTTAATTGCCGAATTATAATGTTATTTACAAGAATAGGAAATGTTAATTTAAAGGTGGTGTCGCGATGTATGTACGTGATAATATTCAGTATAATCACCGTGAAGACCTTGATATCTTTGTGGAGGGGGAATTTGAATCTGCATTTATTGAATCTAGCATTAATGGTCAAACCTATGTCGTTGGTGAAATATACCGGATCCCCAATTCTAATGTGTCTTCATCTATTCAAAGATATGAGACAATACTAAGTAAGATTCAGCACTCAACCCATCAGGTCATAATTGGCTCTGATCAAAATTTTGACTACCTAAAAATGGATTCATATATACCTTCATCCGACTTAAAAAAAGGTAAGTTCTTATACAGCGCAGTATCCAGTCCTCAGTACTGTTCAAAGCGCTTTACACTTTACTCCCTGTCAGACCTGTTCAATCGAACACCATCTCGACTTATCTGGGAAGCATCCAGCCACGCTGCAATTAATGCGCGAAGACTATTCGTACACAAATATCCACCACTGTCTACAGCCAGGTACTCATTCATACAGCTGAGTGAACTGGAGCAACGTATAGTAGACGAACTTGCTCAAGGTTCGACACCGCCGCACAGGATTCGAACCCGGATTCTCTCGGTTGAGAGTCCAAAGCTCTAGCCACTGCACCACGGCGCTACACACTTACTATACTTACACCTAGCTGCTAACACCATTCCAACAATTACCAAACCAACGCGTATCACCCATACATCCGCTACCCTCATTGATAACATATATGTACGACACACAACTCCATTTGTTCATTCTGGCATATTATATAGTGATATATCTGATCACCTACCTATATTCTGTTTAATTGGCAAGCAGAAGCCTTGTAAAAAATCAAATGAGCCGTTAATATTCAAACATAGACCTATGTCTGACAAATCCATTGGTCATATAACATCTACACTACGCGAAATTGATTGGACGTATTTACACCAGTTAGATACAAATAATGCGTTCAGGGAATTCACTAAAAAACTTAACTATGTTATTCAAACATTCGCGCCGAAGAAAATAGCTAAAATTAATCCCAAATACGTAATACGGAATGAGTGGATGACTAAGGGTCTATTAAAATCGTCAGTAACATCAAACAAACTCTATAGGAAATGTATCGGCAAATCTAAGACACATTCTACTTATATCTGTTATGTACAGTATAGAAATATGTATAATAAACTTAAACAAATTGCCAAAACAACATACTATGCGAATGAGTTAAAAATTTAAGAACGAGTCTAAAAAAACTTGGAAATTACTTAGAACCATGATTGGGTAAAACCACGATAAATCAGGCATTTCGTCACACTTTAAATATAATAACGATGTAATTAAGGACCCTCATCACATTTCGAATATATTCTGTAATGTTTTTACTGTTGGTTCAAACCACGCAAATGTTCAAAACATAAAGAGCAATTTACCAAATATCTTCAGAATTGTCCTAAACAAAATCCAGGAAGTCTCTTTATGAGTCCGACCGATGTAAATAAAAATTATAGTGTCTCTCCAACCTAAGACCAGTTCTGGATATGACAATTTTAATCCCCGTCTCATGAAATTATTCTGTGAGCAAATAGCCTTACCACTAACTATTTTAATAAATAAATTAATAGGAGAGGGAATAGTGCCTGACGAAATAAAAATAGCAAAAATTATACCTGTTTATAAGTCTAAAGCTACTGATGACTTTTCTAATTACAGACTAATATCTTTGTTACCTTCAATTTCTAAAATACTGGGAAAAGTTGTACATAGAAGGACTTATGATTTTATACAGAAAAACAATATATTGAACAATAACCAAAATGGTTTTCGTGAGATAAATTCAACAAACAATGCTATTACTGCTTTTACTAGTGACTTTATTAATGCACTAGAAAAAAAGGACTCGGTCCTTGCTGTTTTTCTGGATCTAAGTAAAGCATTCGATACTATCAACCACCAAATCCTATTACACAAACTTGAATATTACGGTATAAGGGGTACTCCACTCAAATGGTTTAAGAGTTACCTTTCAAACAGGAAACTGTATGTTAAGTACAGTTCTAGTGATTCACTTCAGCAGGATGTCACACACGGTGTCCCACAGGGGTCTATCCTCGGTCCGCTTTTGTTTATATTATATATTAATGACCTTCCATTCTGTGTAAACATGTGCAAAACAATACTGTTTGCTGTTGACAATACTATATACACAATTGGAAAACAAATTAATGAAATATATAAAGATATGAATAACGAACTTGAAATATTAGCTGACTGGTTTCGCACCAATAAACTATCTTTAAACATTTCTAAGACAAAATGCATGGTATTTTCTAGATCTCGTCCTGCTCAGAACGAAGAATTATTATTAGCGATAGCTAATAACATAATAACAGCGAACAAAATGTGTAACATTTCTAGGCCTTCATATAGACGACAGACTTGATTGGCATGAACATATAAATGCATGCAAAAACAAGCAAACTAGCGCTTTATACATAATTAATAAAGTTAACCGCTACCTTCCAGTAGCTGCATTTAAAACAATTTATTACACTTTAGTTTACCTCTACTTGACATACGGAATAATTTTATGGGGATCCACATACAAAACACATATCAAAAAATTATTCATTATACAAAAAAATATAGTTCGTTCTATTCTTAAAACAAACTATTAGGAACATTCACATCCCCTCTATACATGTTTAACTTTAATAAAATTGCATGATATTTAAAAAATTGAAGTTGGAAAATGTATGTATAATTGTGTCCACGGGAGTCTGCCACATTCAGTATCGGATATTTTTACATTTACCTATGACATTCACTTTTACAAAACAAGACAAACCTGTAATATACGTCCTATTATCAGTTCTACTCAAATATCTTCGAACAGTTTGTTATGTATAGGTCCGATGATCTGAAATAAAATTCCAACCGTTATGCAAAATAAACCCAATTTAAATAGTTTTATATTATCATTAAAGGCAAATGTTATAAGGGGGTATGGTGTTCTAGTTTAATTTTATTCCACCCAGAAACGTCTGTCATATTTGTTTGATATAACGTTATTCTACTTAGGTGTTATACCATTGCTGAAGCTTGGCATAACCACATGGGTTTTTTTCTTCGCAAGACTACTTTTGTGAGCATTTATTATCTAATATTAATGTTATTAAATTTACATATATGTTCTATTATTACTGTACATTCTTCAGGATTGTTCGTTCTCAAATCAGAAACTTTCATTTTTCTTTCATTTTGAGGGAGTGAAAATTGTAGACAAGGAACCCAACAGAAGAATTCGGCATATCAAGGAAGCCATCTGGATCAGAAAAACCCAAACACCCATCAACAGAGACGAGGGCAATTACGAACTGCCTCACGTGTACGATGACGTCATTCAGCGTCATCGGTACTGATGAAGTCGACGTGAAACGTCAACGAAAGCCTCTACCAGGTAAATTAAACATCTTGGATATGAAAAATGAAAGTTTATGATTTTTATATTTTTTCTATTGATCTATAGATTGCAACGTAACCAACACACTACACGTGAAATCATTGTTAATAATAGTTATTTTGAGGATGACGGCGACTAGTTTACTTAATCATTATCATCTTATGTTGTAATAATTAAAACAAACTGGTTACAGTCTTAATTGGCTCCGCTGTCAACCTGGAATTGTATATAATTGTGTCAGTTGTTTTACGGATTATTTATATTTGTATGTATGATTTATACAATTCCAAATAAAACCTACTACTACTATTACTATTACTGCTACTACTACTACTACTACTACTACTACTACTACTACTAATACTACTACTACTACTACTACTACTACTACACATATTAACATGTGTTTAACACCCAAACAACATGCAACACAATATCTTGTCCGGCTAAAGGGATATCTACTCACACCGGGGTAAAACAGTTTGTAGACCCATTAATTAACAAAGCACGGTATACTTTACTGTTCTGGCTCCAGTCCAATGCTCCAGTCACGTCCACGATGTTATAATTTTGATTCAAGTGTCTCCGAGGCAATGCGATGACGCCACCCTTAGATTAAGATTTTAGAATTGCTTTCCTGGCTACTCGTGACACGATCGCATTACGACATTATCGATTATCGCAATAGTACTGCAATATTGATGTTACTATCGCTGTACCTTTGATATAAGTAAAACTATCACCGACATTCGCCAAGCATTGCACCGACGCATGTCGTCGGCACATCAGAGACACGTCATTTCCGTTCTGGAGTTAATCTTTTCAAAATATCGCCGTCGTTCCCGCAATTTCTGTATACACGGAATACTGAACAACATAACTCCACTGAAGGTGATCACAGCTCCAGTAATGATGAATGGCACGTCATAGCTTTGGGTCGTGTCGTACATCCAACCTGCATGTAGAACGCATTATGTCTGCAACTAGGACACATTCAGTGTGCAAGTAGGATGCATTCAGTATGCAAGTAAGATATAATATTATTCAGTTTTCTTGTAGTTTATATTCAGCCTACAAGCAACAAATAAAGTACATCCAGCCTACAAATGGCACAGAGTGAGCCAACAAATCTGTTCAACCAGCATTTGTTTAAAAAAAATTATATGTTCTTTAAATAGGTTTTAATAAGTGTACTCCTCAAAGCAGGTTTAAAGGGCTGGATTCTACCAAACACAATTGGATGTAACAAATGTCGACTATTGTTTCGCTACAATTATTTTAATAAACTGAACTGTCAAGTAGATAGTAAAGTACTTCACCATACATTTAACCTGAACAAAAACCCACTCACTGGGCACTCAGTCACACTGAAAAATTGTATGCTGGTGCAGTTGATATATTCAGCCAACCTGACGCATGACATCCATAATTCAGCCAAGTCAAACATCACATCACCCTAGCACAGAAACTTCAGAAATCTATAATTATAATTTTATATAAATCTACATATTTCTTTTAAATTATACAGAACAATTCAAGATTTGTCATAGTAAACTATAACTTACTGTAGAAATCTACACAATTCTTTAAAATTATATAGTGCATATCCTATAGAAAAAATATCCATAACAATCATATGGAATAATATGCACAATAATAGCACAAAATGTTCTTTAGAAACCTTTCCACAAAATTCCTATGGGATATTTTATAGAATTGTTTGCTTTATTGTTTTATTTAATTTACACATTCAATGTTGAGACCACAGTGGCGCCACCTAGTGTCCATATCGGCAACTGGAGGGCCGGCAATGGCGCCCACTCCAAGAAAGGGAAGCATCAATCCAATCGAGTCGGTGAGTCGGTCGATACCCAGCAGATCCACCAGCACGACAGACCACAACGACACAAACATGCCTGCAACACATATTCCAACGAGGCAGTGCTTAGTTTTAAGCTTCCTCAGCTCGAATTTGTCTATCACGTTTGACATTTATCTTTGCGAAAAAGCAAACCTACCTACTATCTGCTAGAACGGGCTAGCTAGATTGTGTAACTTTTTCAATGTAATTTTGGTAAAATCATAAAACAAATTTAATTTGTTTTATTCCGTGTGTAGGTAATTCTCAAAATTGGAATCTTCACGTGAATGCGCGATGCGATTATGCCCTTGTAACTGTGTTGATGTTGTCGACTTTCTTTGCGTTCTCAACAAAGACGGCAAACAAATTTAATGGGTTGAAGCAATAAACTGGGGCAGATTACCAGACATAGAATCTATAACGAACATATATAAATACTTGACTCTTGTCACCACTAGTGGCTGACACTAAAAACAAACATAGACGTCATATCCAAAAAACCGTCATAGCCCATTGGCTTGTCGGACATAACTACCTAATACACAAACAGCGGAATTGGTTTAAAGGTAAGGTAAAAAAGTAAGTTCTTATATAGTGCAGTATCCAATCGTCAGAATTTCTCAAAACGCTTTACACTTTACTCCCTGGCAGACCTGTTCAATCGAACACCATCTCGACTTCTCTGGGACGCATCCAGCCACGCTGCAATTAATGCGCGAAGACTATTTTTATACAAATATTCACCACTGTGTACAGCCACGTGCTCATTCATACAGCTGAATGAACTTGCCCAAGATTCGATACCGCAGCACAGAATTCGAACCTAGTTACTTTCAGTCGAGATTTCGAAGCATTATCCACTGAACCACTGCGCTCCACAAATGTTGCTATGTCAACTCACCCCTGGAAAGACCAAACAGAGCTGCGTAGATAAGAAGTGTCTCGTAGGTGTGACAGAAGATGCTGAGAGACGTCTTGAAACCGGCGAACATCAGAGCCATGTTGTGCAGGAGCAGTCTATTGACACATTCGCTGTCTGACACCCAGCCGACGACGACACGAGACACGGTGTTGGATATGCCAATCACGGAGATAAGAAAGGCACCGTTCGATGTAGAGATGCCCATCTAAAAAATGTTTGCCGTTGAATAATCGCTCGCTGTTAGGAATCGTCTTATAATTTCGCGAGTTGAAAAAGTTGGTTCAAATTATCCATCCCCAACAATACCACAGTCACATTGAGAGAATGTGTACTGTCGCCTTTTACGTACACAGTTACACGGCGCATACCATCCATGATTACGCCATGTAAGACATCACACCACCATTTGAAAAGAAACTTCAAAAATTAATTGAATTCTATAGATATTTACAGATTTCTGTAGAATTCTACAGAACAGTTTAAAATTATCGTATACAAAACTACAATATTGTGTAGAATTATACATAAATTAATTTAATTAGACAGTTCAACGTATTCTATAGACAGATATCCACAACAATCCCATAGAATAACATAATACAATTTAATAAATGTTATATAACCTTATACTTACTTACTTACGTGTGCCCATCGTCCCTCCTTGGGCATAGGCCGTCGACAACAGCTATCCAGCGTCCTCTGACCTGGGCTTTCAAGTTTCCTCCAAGTGTGTCCTGTCTTCTTGGTGTCCGCTTGGAGGTCCCTTCGCCACGTGTTCTTTGGACAGTCTCTTTTTATCCTGCCTTGTGGGTTCCACGTCAGAGCCTGTCTGGTGATATTTGATGCTGGTTTCCGGAGTGACCAATCCGTCTCCATTGTCTTCTTCTTATTTCATCTTCGGCAGACAGTTGGTGTGTCCTCCTCCACAAGTCAATGTTGCTGATGGTGTTTGGACAGCGGATCTGGAGGATTCTTCTTTGACCGTTGTTGATAAAAGTCTGTACTTTCTTGATGGTGGTGTATGTTGTCTTTCATGTCTCTGTTCCATACAGTAGGACTGACTTCACGTTGGAGTTAAACAGTCGGACCTTCGTTTTGGAGCTCCAGATGGTCTTGAGCTGAATAAATGCTCCTCTCGCCTTGCCAATCTCGCATTACCATCCGCATCTGTGCCACCCTGCTTGCCAATGACGCTACCCAGGTATGTGAAGGCCTCTACCTTTCCAAATGCACTCCCTTCCAGTGTGACTGGCTCGGTGCTGGCTGTGTTAATCTTGAGGGCCTTTGTCGTTTCTGTATGTATGTTGAGGCCCACATGTGAGGAGATGGATGCCAGTTCTGTAGTTTTCTTCTGCATCTGCTGGTGGGTGTGGGACAACAGTGCCAGATCATCGGCAACGTTACGTCCCCTTTGTCCACTGGATTCCATTTATTCTCTGTGTTGTGCACGTCTTCATTATTCAATCGACGGCCAAGATGAAGAGGAACGGGGACATCAGGCAGCCTTGTCTAACTCCGGTCTTCACTTCGAAACGGTTCGTTAGCTGTCCTCCATGGATTACTCTGCAGCCTGTTCCTTCATAAGTGTTCTTAATTGGATAGACCAGTTGGTATGCTATAATGTCGTAGTATTTTCCAGAGGGACTCCCTGTCTACGATGTCAAACGCCTTTTCGTAATCGAAGAAGCTGGTGTAGAGCGAGTAGTTCCACTCCAAGGATTGTTCTACTGGTCTCTGCTGTGATCCAATCTTCTGTTGCTGTTTCTTCAGGCCAACCACTTGTTGGCAATTTGACGTCAGTGTCTTTTTGGTGTTCTGCCACTGGCTGTTCAGGTCGGATTCTTCATCATGCAGTTCTTGTAGCACCTGGAATTCGTTAGCAAGGTTCAGCTTGTATTCCCCTCTTGTCTGTGGATATTTTAGGAGGCCGACAATGTATTTTCGTCTCTTTGTTGCTGTCTCCATCCAATTTTTCTTTAGCTTGAGTTTCAGTCTAGCAACCAGCAGGTGATGGTCGGATGCAACGTCAGCACCCCTCTTACATCTCGAAGTGACCTCTTGAATACCTTGCCTATGCAGATGTGATCTATCTGGTTCTCTGTCACGTGGTCGGGTGACACCCATGTAGTCTTGTGTATCCTTTTGTGTGTGAAAATGCTGTCCCCGCTGACAATCTTGTTGATTGCACATGTGTCCGCAAATCTCTTTCCATTCTCGTACATTTCTCCAACACCATGGGTTCCCATCACTTCTACATATCCGTTGCTGTCCGTTCCGTTCCGTTCTTCATCATTGTCGTTCGTTGGTGCGTAGCACGGAATGGCATTCATCTTGATTGTCGCTTTGTTTGTTCTGAAGGATGCTGTGATGATTCTCGGTCCATGCGCTTCCCATACTAGCACCGCCCTCTGTGCAGCTCTTGATAACATGAGTGCTACACCTTCAATGTGGGGGACATCGTCTCCTTCACGTCCTCACGTTCCATGTTCCCATATTAAAGTGCTTGGACGAAAGAAGGGTACTCGACACAGAGGCAGAAACAGGGGGGAAGGGGGCAACTGCACCCTGGAATTTATCTGGGAGGGCAGACATATGGTTTCCCCCCAATTAAATGTGAGCGTGAATGTTTGTTTTCTCTGTCAGTATAGAAGCTGAAGTTACAGCGGCGCAGCGACGAAAATTGTTCAGTGGTGCTGAAGCTTCTTTACCCCCTCCCCTTTCCCCCAATATGAATTTCCTTCCCGCGTCACTGGTACTCGGCTCTGTGGCTTCCGTGGTCTATTCGTTTTCACCACGTGGCGTCACAGGTCCTCGAGATGTAGACCCTTCCTCTTCCAGGCATGTGATTCTGTTATCGACGTTTCTATAGCAAGTAGTTTTTACGAGGTGGGGATGCTAGCCCCACGTTCAACCCTCCTCCTTTCTTATCCCGGCTTGGGACCGGCCACGGCGGAGATATATAAATTGATAGAATACTACAATTCTATGAAATTATATATTAAAAAATAAGCTATTTAAAGGTAGTAATAAAATCCATAGAATAATATATAGATGTTATAGAAAACAATAGAGTACAACGTAGTCTATACAATTCCATAATGCAATGCAAAAGGGATAGTTGCCCACGACAGGTTCAAGTGTACGGGACTTATTTTTTTAGTTATTTTATTTTTTATATGTTTCATCAATGTATTGTAGAAATCAGACCGACCGACAGACCGACCGACCGATCGTTCGATCGATAATATCAACCCGTCTCACCTGACCGGCCCTATCAGACAGGTACACGTATAGAACGTAGACACCGAAGCCCGTTAGACATTTGGATGTGGCGAAGAGCAGGAAGGTGACGTCCTTGAGAAGCTCAAGGTCAAGCATATGTTGAAACATTCCCTTAGTTTTCTCCGAGCAGCGACACAGGTGGAATAAAACACATCCATCGTGTGGCGACGACTGCCGGGCTAGTGATGTCACACAGTGCGATTCGGTGACGGGATTCGACTGACAATCGCTTGCGTCGCTGGACGGATTACCTGGTGGCGTGCAGACGAACTATTATTTTATGGCGGTTGCATCGTTGACTGGGGAGATTACGTTGTATACGCGCATGAACGACGCAACAATGATGTTATAATAGTTTAGAGCAGTATCAATGGCAAGAGCATATATATATATATATGCTCTATATATATATATATATATATATATTGCTGTGCATTATATAGGATCTACAACAGAATGCGATGGCATATACAACAGGTGTACATATATATATGAAATATAACAATTCATCAGGTCGTATTCGTTTTAATTGTGTATCGTTCACAAAGGTATATTTTGGGAGTGTATTAGTTAAACAGTAAGTCAGTCACAACAATATATCATAGTATATTAGTCACAACCGCGTATCGTGTTGAATCTATTACAACAGTGTATCAGTTTCAGTGATATATTAACTAAGACATTGTTCTTGGTATCAGTCATAACAATGTATCTGTCCCTTCTTACAGCTTAGGCCGTATCGCGGTGTACATATCAAAACAATATAGGGCGATCTTTATCACGTCCACACACACACACACACACACACACACACACACACACACACACACACACACACACACACACACACACACACACACACACACACACACACACACACACACACACACATATATATCAGCGTCCTGCCTGAACAGACCTTCTTCGCCTCTACCACCGCTGCACAGTCCTTCGTTGTAGTGTCGTTCAATTTGTCGCTGCTGTCGCTCTCAGCGGGTAGCTTCTGTTGCTGCCGTTTCCTTACCTTAAGTGGTCGGAAGAAGGACCCACATATGCAGCAGTTGAGAATGATGCCGGCTTCGATCAGGATGGCGCCTCTCCAGCCGTACTCGTCCAGCAGCGCCTTGGCCAGCGGCGCGAAGATGAATGTTCCGATTCCCGACCCACAGACAGCGAGACCCGTCGCAAATGATCTTCGCTTCTCGAAGTAGTGCGATACACTGACGATGGCGGGAAGATAGATCATGCCGAGCCCCAGGCCTACACAAACAGACAACGTTATATCACACTGGACCTTCTTTGCAGTCACAAATACGGCTTATCGATTCTCAGATTGACTACTCCTTTTGCATTGATGCACTTATGAGCTTAGTTTCCGAGGATTTAGGCGCAAATTAATGTTTGGCCTTCAGGATGAAAAGCTTTTTTGTGTAACAACGGAGCAAGAACCTAGCAAATAAGCTAGGTGGTAAGAACAACCTGTTTCCTCTCTAATGCTGAACACCCCTTTAAATCGCCCCATCGCTTAATTAAGCTGGCCCAGAATGCTAATTCAACCGCGTCAACTGAGGGGCAGGCGATTGGCCAGCAAAATGTTTGCAGTAGGAGCAGAGAATCGTGGTTCTCCTTCAGTTCGATTCGCATTGCCGTCCAAAACACCTCGCCTTCAATTATCAGAAAAATTTTGATTTTGAGAACACGTTGCACGCAGCCGAAGTAACATCGACGTCGCCCCATCTCTTCCACTGAACGTTGATCCGGTGAGTATCAGCGGTATGGAGCAGGTGCTGTTTTCATGCCATTCGTATGTTTCGAGGCTACACAAATTGATGGTCAAAACAAACCGGGAGAATTTCGATTTCAATCCTTGGCGCACCCAGGTTAAATTATCTGGACGGGGTGGCGCAACCATGCATAAGCTGGTTAGTAACGGTCTTTTTGCAAACAACTAGCGGAAGAGCGTCCCAATTTGTTGCTCTTCGAGGTCGGTACAAACGACATCGATCGACGCGGAGCTGACGCCATTAACCTAGCGACTGACCTAGTTAGGCTAGCGATACAATACACACAGGGATTCCAAACGGTACGGAAGGTGTTATTTTGTCCGGTGCTCCCATGGGGTCCAGGTCGATTTACAGTATGGATTTCCGAAGAAAGGCCGAGTTGTTTAATACGACATTAAGAGACTCGTGCGCTCAAAAGGCCGTCCCAAATATGGGCATGGCCATTTATTTACGGCGTTTGTACCCTCCTTTCTATATGACTTCGTACAGCGATAGTCGCAGCGTTAAAATAAAATGTTCAGACCCAAACATGAAGGGAGTCGGTAATTTTGAATCAACGATAAACCGGCTACGCTCACGTGCGTGTCGGCCATGTTGGCTTACCGTAGTTCTTTGTTTACCCAGTCCCAGCTGTTGTTTGTATACACGGGACGTAACACATGGCGAACTTTGTACGACTTTTCATAGCACTGAATAGTACACAGTTGTAGAAATAATTACGGGGATTAACAGAATATAGGCGTTGACGCATACATGCAATGGGTGAGGGAACTCGCAGTCAATCGTGATTCGAAACACCGGAATATAGGGCATGTAAAATTAGGTATGCATGTATAATAATAAATAAATAAATAAATAGTGTTTATTGATTAATGAATTCTGTACACGCGTAGAAATTATAAGGTAGATACTACCAGATGCTGTGGCTTTGAATTGCTTCCAGGTTATGTCAAAACAATCATCAACAGGGCGGCCGAAAAAAGGAGATAAAATCGCTCCAGAGGTCTCTGAGGAAATCCAGGACCCTAAAAAAACACCACCCTGCGATAATGACCAAAAATGGAGCTCTTAATGACCACATTGATGGCTAAGATCGACGAAAAATTTGAAAAATTCAGTCGCGAGCAAGCGACGCTGATACCTGCCCCGACTGAAAAAGCTAGATTACCGAACGAGCATCAGCAATCGAGTGCAGGTACATCGATCGAACCACCCCACACCGTTCGACATCCCCGAAAACGAAAGCGAACACCATCCATCGAACCAATCATCAATTCTGCTGATTCTGACTCCAGCATCACCGACAATGATGACCTAACAGCCGAGATAGAGTCGTGCATCCGCACAAAAGCGAAACGTCCTTCTCACCGATCAGGTACTACCGCTTTTATGATGGGTTGGGCTAAGCTGGGGGACGAGGTGACAGATAGACTCAGAAAACGTGTTCTCATTAATGAATATTTCCAGCTACGAATTCTCCCCCTCCGTAGACAGGAGATGGGCAATCATCCAAGTAGACCAGATATGGGAATGGCTGCATTTGTTCATGATATATGCAGCCATCAGGGCAGAACAGTTCACAGAGGAGGGTAGCCAACTAATGACTTATAGGGACCACAGCCTGATTGTGCATGCCCAAGAGGGACCCAGAATGTGGTTAGAATATGACTACCGTTTCCGTATCAGGAGGGAAAGGACGGGTGCCCCATGGGACATTTTCAACTACCCCCTGTACTCCAGTGTGAAAGCGAGCTGTAAAGTAGAAGTAACTGCATTTATGACGGCCCAGCCCTTTCGTGACTATGCTAACAGGAACGACCGTCCCACACGCAGTTGCAATTACTTCAACGGAGGGAAGTGCAACAAACGTGACTGCCAATACTCACATGTAAGCTCTTTCTGCAAGAAAGAAGGACACAGCCGAGTGGTCTGCAGAGCGAAGACTACCAACAACGAAAGCCACTCTATCATCACTAAAACAGTTTGTCTTTGTCACAGGTGCATACAATGCAAGGATTCCGACACCTTTGCCGGGAAAAGGCATATTTTACCGACACCTGTAAAGCCTAAGGTTTTGTCGCTGTTATTGCAGGGGTAGACACAAAACTAACCGACATTTTAGTTGCAGGTTTTACCAATGGCTTTCGCATTCCTTGAAGTATCCAAACAGATCCACCAAAGCATGATTGTGAGAATCACAGGTTGGTCAGGGATTACTTAGACATAGTGCAGCAGAAGCTAAATAAAGAAAAAGATAAACAGAGAATTGCAGGGCCCTTTGCATCTGACCCTTTCCCGAACATAGTTTACTCTCCTTTGAGTTTAATCCCCAAGAAAGTAGAGGGTGAATTCTGGCTTATGCATGGCCTTACTTTCCCCAAGTCCAACTCGGTTAACTCTCACATACTTCCTGAATTCACAGCAGTCATTTTCCATATGTTGGATCATTGTGTTGAACAACTTTTGTCTCTGGGAAAGGGAGCATATGTAGCCAAGGCCGACCTGCAGGATGCCTTTCGAATCATACCTGTTTCGCCACTTCATTACAGGTTACTAGGTTTCAAGTTCCTGGGGCAAATATATTTCGACATGTGTCATCCCATGGGGTGCAGTAATTCATGCCAAACATTTGAACTCCTTTCGGAAGCATTGCAATGGATTTGTCAGAATAAATTTTATTTCGCCAACATGCGTCATATTCTGGACGAATTTGTGTTTTTGGTAAAACATTCCCTGAATGTCGTGACAGTCTCTCACGGTTGTTTGAGCTCAGTGAGATGGTTATCTTACCCATAAAGCAGACAAAAACGGTGTTACCTTCCACAGCAGTCACACTTCATGGTATTGAGGTTGACACTATTAATCAAACACTCGCTTTGCCCTTGGACAAAGTACAATCACTCCGTCAAAACCTTAAACACATGGCCAGGAGAAAGAAAGCCACCCTACGAGAGGTGAAATCTATGATCGGCTTACTTTCTTTCGCTTGCAGGGCAGTCGCGCCTGGCCGTTGTTTTTTAAGACGAATAATCGACTTAACCAGGGGCAAGACGAGACCAAACCACCGCATTCGCCTGACAATTGAAGCCCGTAGAGACATATCTGCATGGCTTGAATTTCTGCACACTTTCAATGAATGTTTGTCCTTTCTACCTAGCAAATGGACGTCATCAGATGTGTTGCAGCTCACAACAGATACAGGCAGCTTTGCCTACGGAGCTGTCGTGGGAGATAAGTGGTTACAGGGTCAGTTTGCCTCGTCTTGGATTTCCAAGCACATTGCAATCAAAGAACTCCTTCCAATCGTACTGGCCGTCAGGAGCTGGGGGCCAGTATGGACTAATCAACGGGTCTTGGTTTTTTTTAGACAACACAGCAGTGGTGGCTGTGATCAACATGCAAACCGCCAGAGATCCACAGCTGATGTGTTTGCTCCGAGAATTGATTGTTGCATGCCTGTTATATAACATATGTTTCCGTGTTAAGCACATCCCAGGAAAGATCAATGTTGTTGCCGATCTCATATCGCGGTTGCAGGTGGACCGTGCACGCAGAGTTCAGCCTAGTCTGGACGACCGCCCAGCACTTGTTTCTATTCACTGGCTACCCTGGCACATAGCGTCCTGACTACCATGGACGCTGCTTTCGCACCAAATAGTGCAACACGTTACGAGAATAATTGGACAAGGTTTGTAACATTCGTACAAACACTAGATAGAAAGAGGCAATATCTACCAGCTTCCCCTAACATGGTAATTGCATTTGTTCAATATCTAAAAGAAATGAAGGCAAAGCACCCAGCACAATTAGGACTTTCTTATCGGCTATCTCAGAACGTCACAAAGCATGACGCTACCCGATCCAACAAATGATTACTTGGTGGTAAAGACGGTTATGGGTGTGGTACGCGCTTGCCCTCACGTCGACCAACGTCAGCCTGTCTCCTCCCATGATCTGTCTCTCATCATTGGAAAAGTTAAAATGGCTCAATGTTCTTCTTACACAGTTGTCTTGCTCCGTGCTGTGTTCAGCCTCATGTTATTTGGTTTTCTAAGAATATGTGAGGTAACAGCTAGCCCGCATAATCTTTCGGTGACCCAATGTCGCATAAAACCTTCACAATTACGCCTGGTCTTCCAGTCGTACAAACACAGTGCAGGCCGCCCCTTCGCCTGCATGTCCGCCCCACAAGAAAGACAGCGTGTCCATATCGTAGGAAGGTAGACTATATCAAACTCAGGGGTCAGGATGAGGGGCCCCTTTTCCGCACTACCAATAAGTTACCAGTGCAGAAGACCGCTTTTGCTAACTATCTTAAAGCAGTGCTAGATAACACAGACTTAGCTGGCAAGACAATTTCACCACACTAATTTAGAATAGGGGCAGCGACGTGGGCAGCTAAAGCAGGTTTCTCATCAGAACAAATTAAGGCTATGGTTCGCTGGCATTCGAACTCGTACCAAAAATATATCCGGATAGAATCAATCTCCAGCATGCAAGCCACATAATATGTACCAGCCACTCAACATACAACTAACCACATGTAACTATTGTGTTTCATGACGATTCTACCCGTTCAATCAAACGTTCGCCTGGTCGCTACACAATGGGACGGCGAGTCTGGTAGATCTGCAACAATCGGCAACCCCGGATGTGGCGGTGCTGCAACACTGAATGGGACGAACTTTCAAGTCTAGCTGAGCTCTTTGAACATTACAAGTGGTAGAATGTAGGGGACAAATGTGGTGGGACAGTCTCGAAGTGCCTCGTTCGTCTCGTGGCGGAGGGTGGGTCGTGAGACGGCCTATCTCTCCGTTGGGAGAGAGACAGGCATAACGGGACAACCTAACACGAGTCCGACTTGATTCTATCAACAGAGACTGGGTTTTCCTGTTAATGCCCTCAACTAAGGAAAGACAATTTTGTTAGAATTGGCTTGTTTCAGTAGTCATCAGCAGCCATTTAGTGGGGGTTTTGGCCACCGCATGTGAACATGGGGGCCAGGGGGTTCTAGCCCACCCACTTTTGTATATACCAAATTGCGGTAAATAATATAGCTAGTAATATACGTGTGCAGACTGCACACATGTATCTTTTTCCCTTGAATTTATATATTGTAAATCTGTGACAGTTCGTGTGCTGTAAATATATTTAACAGCATTCAAGGTTTTTTCACTCAATAACTAGCTAGAATGGAAAATTTATATATATATATATATATATGTACAAATTGTACTACATAGCATATGTGGTACATAGATCAGTAATCTTTATGTACCTGTCTGTGCACAGGATGTGAAATGCATTGTATAGATTGTCTGTACACAGTGTCAATCCCTGTTATTTAATAAATTTGGATTGCCCATTACCAACCTACGCAATAGTTGGTGTAACTTTATACAAACAGAGAAATAGCTGCATGAACAATTCTGTAACACATGTCCTCATACATACACTGGGGGTACGGAGCGGAAGTAGCACACGAAATGAATTTGTGGCCTTCAGGATGAAAAAGCTTTTTTGTGTAACAACGTAGCGAGCACCTAGCAAATAAGCTAGGTGGTAAGAACAACTTGTTTCCCCTCTAATGCTGTACACCCCTTTAAATCGCACCAGCGCTTAATTAAGCTGGCCCAGAATGCTAATTCAACCGCGTCACCTGAGCGGCACGCTATTGGCCAACAGGGCATGCGCGAGGAAATGTTTGCAGTAGGAGCAGAGAATCGTGGTTCTCGTTCAGTTCGATTCCCATTGCCGTCCAGAACACATCGCCTTCAATTATCAGCAAAATGTTGATTCCCTCCCACTCTCCTAGTGTGTCTCTGTTGTACATGTGTTGTTTTTTGATATAATATCTGCAATTTAGCATGGTCAATATCGGGGGTTCTAGCCACCCACTTTTTTATATAGCAAATTGCAGTAAATAATATAGCTAGTAATATAGAAGGTGTGCAGTCTGCACACAGGTATCTTTTCCCCTGAAATGTGTATACTGGGGGTGAGGGGTTACCGAGCGGAAGTAGCACACGAAAATAAGTTACCTTGTTATTATTATTATTATTTTCTAACTCAAATTTTAAAGACGTCGGACAGTAAGGTCGGACAGTAAGGTATTTCCTTGCTGAAAATAAAGAATTTGTAATGTCTTGCTATAATAGAGCGTTATGTTGCTGAATTTTCTCCGAAGCTTGCACACAAAATTAAGTGTTTGAAATCGTGATCTTTCGAATTTGTGCGTGCAAGTTAAAAGCGCCGGTTGATGACGTCACGCGGCGGATGTCTCAAACATGGCACATGTGCTGCAGTCCAGTTTTGATGCAAACGACTGTTACATTCTATTTGCAGTGATAACGGTATACCAAAGGTCACTAAAGATGTTCGATATGTGTCAATACAACCGTACCAGCATGAACTAGCAGCTAAACCGCCGGCCACGTATACAAAAACGGATTAATTAGCAAAGCAACCTGATTCAGATATGCGAGGTCGATTGAACAGCATTGTTTTATTACAAGTTTGGGAGCTATTGAACGTGTCACAGAGCCACAGCGACACCGCCACCGCCAGTCTGACCCGTGCTAATGCTGGCGTTGGCGCCTGTAATTGTATCCTTGCCATGGTCCCGGCGACGTGAAATCTCATTTCATGTTCAGCACAATTAATAAAGTCGCTTGGAAGAAATGTAGGCTACATATATGATGATACGAAGTCGATTTTCAGTGTGATCGAGTAGCACGGGTAAACCGATACCGTTTACAACGCCTGCAGCCGAAAGTTTGGCAGGAACATTTTGCAGGATGACGTTTAATTTCGGCTTTGTACCGACACGATCTTGCACGACACACGTCTTTACCATGATGCTACTAAATATACATGTAGCACAAGATCAAGCGACAAAATGTATGTAAAATATTAGCATGGTTTGTATAAATGCAAAAGTTGATGAACGCTAAAATGTACTTTAGATTATAAGATGACGCGTTGCCTCAGTCCGCCGCGTGACGTCACGACCTAGTTATCAGACAGTCTCTTAGGCAGAGTGCAGATGGAAAACTGAAACCTTAATTTCTGTAAGTAATTCGCGGAACAAGTTATTATTCTTATCACAAATAGTTTATATCGCACTGATCTGTGAAATAAATATAACTTCCGATTTTGTGTTTACAAAATATCGACGCATTTAATGTTATCATCTGGAGGGCGTATCTTATTATTTTCAGTTAATAGACCACTGTAAATGAACATATATATTTTATTGTGTGATGGACTCACCTGCCACAATGCCGAGGGTGAAATATAAATAGTAGAGGTTTGGAGCAAACACGCTGATGGCAAATCCGAACGCCGCCAGAACTGAGCCAGCGATCGACACCACTCGGCAGCCATATTTGTTTGTGAGTGCGCTTACCACAGGCCCTGCAGAACGAAGATGACAAATACAGCGCATTTACTCATCAGATGTACCCATTGTTAGCCGCCAAAGTAACATTAAATAACTATGCATAAAATGTTATATTATTTATATGATGATACGCTAATTTGGATGTACTGTAATTATATCGGCTCCCTGTTCATTCGCTGTTTTCTATATTCATTCATACGGTTGGACATTTTCTGCAGAGTTATATGCCATGTGAACTTACTGAATTCTAACTGTTATAGCAAACACTTAATATTGTATCGTTCCTAGTTTACAGGAACACCTTTAATTAATGTTATTATAACTTTAACGCATCATAATTTACCAAATATTCGAACGCTAACAACATGTCCTATTTAATCCAGTCAGTTGTGTATGGTTGCACCAGTAAACTATTGCAACCATGAACCGGCTCATCGGATGCCACAGTGTCTGGCTTGATCACAAATGTACATACAAAACGAGTTTTATGGAAAATTGGACTAGCGTCTGCCAAGAACTGTTTTATGTATTGACATAATAATATCAACAGTTTTGCAATAATGACGGTAGTTGTGGAGTAAGGGAAACAACAACGTACTCCAAAATATATGATATGTTAAGACGCATACAATCGTGATTTTTGCGCGCCTTTAGACGTCCGTAATTAGTTAAATGGAAGTGAAGTTGTAAGTAGCATTACCTGCTTCTAAAAAACTAAAAAAATAGACGTCTGATAAGTATTAATAAAGTTACGGGGGTGGCTCAAAGCTCCCTGTGACAATCGGTCTTAATCTTCCCCTATTGGTCAAGCAACAGCGCCCTGAACAATATGTCAACCGCCGCCCAGGAAAATTAGATTTTTGCCAGAATGTCTCTCTTTGAAACCACGTTTTGAGTAAGGCACTGGCATGGTATTGTTGATTTTAATTGCAAATGATTACTTTCTGTTAACCAATTTTGTTCAACAAATGTCTTTTGTTTTTCTTAAAACCCCAATAGATGAATTACAATAATTACACACTGCAAACAGCTAATAGTGTAATTGATTATACTGTAATTACATCACGGATACATACCGGAGTACCACGTCATCCCGATCATGAGAGAACTGATCCAGCCTACGTCACCCCGGCCGGCGTCGAAATGGTCGACGAGGGCGTTGAGGAAGACGCCGAAGGAATACGGGACTCCGTCCGCGATCACGTGTATCAAGAACGAGCCGAGAACAACCATCCAACCCCAACCGCCGTCTGGCGGTGTAGGCAGAGGATCTTTGTTGCTAACGACAGTGACATCTGACGACAATTGGCCGAGTTTGGGGTTTTGTTCATCGTCGCTTTTCAGAGAGCCAACTGTGTTCAAGTTTCTTTTGTCGTTGTTCAAGCTTGTTTTTGTAGTTACCATTTAGTATGGTTGGTATCCATGTGTATGCTGCTTTTAATATGAATGTGCTTTGGGACAAGTTCGCTGGTAACAATTCGTCGAGTCGCTGAAATTTAAGACACTTTATATTAAAATTACACATTTTTCAGTCTAAATTGTTCAAACGCTCCTTGACACCGACCTATTCGAGCTTCTACAACTCTCAAGTAGCGAGCCACCGTACTACATCGTTTTGACATATGCGGATCGCCATCTTTCAATAGGCTTAAATATGGCTTTCTAGACGAATGCAAAGATCTCGTGATATCGCTTTCGATCCTTCTGGGACGACTGTTGATGCAGTGGCATAGTAACTCAAGGACAGGGGGGTTGCACTGGCATCCAGGCGCCGGGTTTGCGGCGTAGAATCGACGGTCAATTTACCCACCATCCTGCCGAAGTCAGGTTGTTTGACAAATTGATGCATTTTGTTGCATTTGATTGTACTTTTTAGCCTTAAAATAATTATAATTCCCACCTCATTTATTAAAACAAACTATTTTAATATTATACTGTTTTCATAAATATGTGCCTGAACACGCACGCAGTGGTTACACCCCTTTACACCAGTCACTCCTACTTGCAAATATCACTATTCTGAAAAAATTGACCTCCGTTTGGGTTGATTTCTACCTTATAATGGCTTACACATATCCATATTGAAAGCGACACATTTTCTTAACTAATTATACCCAAACGGTAGTTCTCGTGTACTACCCCTCGCACGCAATACACGCACGGGGTTAATCCCCGCTATCACGTCATCCCGGATACACAGGAATACCACTCAAACGCACCATATATAATCCTCCCGCACCACCGCCACTCTCACGCACCGGTTGCACGGGAATAGAGTAAATGGCGACGAACAGTAGCTCTCGTACACCACCGCCACTTGTACGCAACATACGCACAGGAGTAGCCCCAGCGGCGACGGACAATAGTCCTGTCACATTACCCGCTGTGGAGGAGGCCCAAGACCTCGAGGCCAGGGCCCCCCTATTGTATTCGGTAAGCCATGGCGGCGACGAAATAGATGCCAGAGACCACATACTTCTCATCCCTCACCTTCCGTCTCCTCTGATGAAGAAAGTGAAATGGTGGCGGGCATCAGTCCTCAATTATTATCACCAGCGCCCATACAACAGAAGGCCTTGTCACGACGGAGGGGGAGGATGCTGTCCTCTGATGATGCCAAAACCGCCCCACCCAGAAAGAGGATAAAGGTACAGGTTGGGCTGCGACAGTGCAACCGCCATTTCGAGGTAGCACACTTACCTTGGAATTTCCATCGAGATACCGCTTGCTGGCTGTGTGAGCAACAGTTTGGCGCCCTACTTCCCCTACGGGTTCATCTGGCCGAGCATTCTGTGGAGGATAGGCAGAAGGGGGAGTTTGCTTCACATTTTGTAGGTGGGCGAACTCTTTGATTGAACTCCTTGATAGTACGCGGAGAATGGCCCTCATCCACACCTTTGAGGAGCTGGTCGTCCTCTTTAGGAAGAGAGGGTGGTACTCAAAAGAGAGTTCCCGATCTAACATGGCCATGCGGGTCATGTTAGCCGAATTAGCCGAGATGATGTGGGCAGACCCATTGCTGCCGTCGATATTCTGCTGAGTCCACCCAACCACCCGGTCGCGCTCCTCAATTGGGACAGCATGGGAAGGATGTTGGCGGAGCTGCCACTCCACAAGCAGGACACCTTCAGGGAATGGCTAGTCCCGTTTGCCTCATTCCATGGGACTGACATCGTGAAAGAGTCCGCCATTGACGCCCACTGCCACCTACAACTACTACAGACTAGGGAGATGAGAGCGAGGGAATACCAGGCGACAGGGACACAAGAGAGAAGTCCTGTCCCATTTGACTTCATCAGCGAACCTGTCCTAGCGTGGGAAACAACATTCTCCTTCTGTCGAGGAGATAGTATGGTCAACCTCACCGCAGTGTTGGATAATCGCGTGTTTTCAGACGACTGGCTACAACCTGTCATAAAGGGTGCCACCGTCAATCATGAGACGGTGGTTATAAAAAAAACACTTACGGTGTTCACCCTCGACTGGCAAAGTCGTTTGACGGGAATGCATGGGACAGGGTGCAGGCCAAGATGTGCAGTCCCGACTGCACTGCGATAGGCGAATGCGGCCTTGATTACACGGAGCCAGTCACTTCCCAGTGAACGACAATTGTTTGAGAGGCATATTGCCCTGGCTAGGGAGTTGGAGAAGCCTCTGGTTCCCTTCTCGCGCGTCATGTATGAGGCACTGGCGATATTGGGGAAGAACACACACCAGCGCCAACTGATACATGTGCACAGCTTCACCGGTAGTCTGGCAGACTACAGACAGTGGGTACGGACAGTGTATTCGGGATCACCAACAAGTCGGTGTCCGCGCCAGGGTTTAGCGAACTGCCACGCCAGATCGACCTATACCGGCTGGTGCTGGAAACAGACGCCCCTTGTTGTCACCACAGTGTCATAACCAGGGGCACCCGTATGAGCTGGTGCATCAGGCACGACATATTGCAGCACTGTGCAATCTGCCAAGCTGTGTAGTGCTTCGCGTGATCACCCTCTACGCACAGGCGTTTTACAAGTTGTAGAACGTGTTCATCACAGCAGCCGGGCAGCAGCCCTTGCTGTCAACAATACACTGCACTTACACTGCCTGGTCAAATATGACTAGTGCAACAACATTTCGTTGCCTACCATGATTATTATGTTTATGATGAGTTTTGGTTGTTGAATGTTTATTGTTACTAACTCTCACAACAATCACTTGTAATATGCTAATGACACGTTGTGTAAGTATTTAACGATTGTCAAATTCATTAGGTTTGTTATTTGGTCACTTATTACTTATATATTTACATAAATTTCTAAATTATGAATGGGATTCAAGATGGGTGCATTAATAGGGGGGTATATGGTGGACGATAAAACGTCACAAGGAGGGAGGAATGTGGTAGTCACCAGTTGGCAGCACTGCACATCATCACCGACCCCTGTACCCCTTTCACACACCACTGCACACCAGTAACCCAGCCCTGTATATAAACTCCGACATCATCCACGTCGAGCGCCACACGATCCAATAAAACAACAGCGTTATACGTCGCTGAACGACACGCAACGCCCAGTTGTCGGAAGACCACACCAGAAAACGGTCCCAAGTGCATCTCCGGCATGTACGCGAAATCCTTCGGATTTCACGGAAAGATCACATTTCAAATGTAGACGTGTTGAGACAGTCACATGTCAAGTATAGAAGCCATTCTGAGTGCATGCCAACTCCGCTGGACTGAGCATGTTACCCGAGTGAGCAGCGACAGGCTCCCAAAGGGTGTATACTATGGGCAGTTAACCAGCGGGAACCTTCTTCGTGGTGGACAACACATGGTGATCAACTGCACAGGAACGGCAACAGTGGAGGCGGGCCAAACACCTAGGAAAGATTCACATAGGAGAAAAATTTAAACAACAATTTAAACACGATCACGATCGTTGGCCTTCTGGGTGCTTGTTATACCTACCGTCTTCTGTGACGACTGCGGCAGAGACTTTGTCGCACAAATAAGACTGACCTCTCACCGAAGATCAAAGGCATAAGGGCACCCCTCCCTACATTTATGTAATCATCGAACATGATGGACAGCAGAGAGAGAGAGAGAGAGAGAGAGAGAGAGAGAGAGAGAGAGAGAGAGAGAGAGAGAGAGAGAGAGAGAGAGAGAGAGAGAGAGAGAGAGAGAGAGAGAGAGAGAGTGTGAGAGAGAGAGAGAGAGAGAGAGAGAGAGAGAGAGAGAGAGAGAGAGAGAGAGAGAGAGAGAGAGAGAGAGAGAGAGAGAGACCACAGTATCTACCATGTGAATTTCCTCAATTACTGATGATTATGAGGATAATTGAGAACAATTATTGTTTGCGACTCTTGTTTACTTACACCCCAGAGCGAATGTGGATCGAGCCGTCCAGCATATTATGATTGTGACACAGATACACGACGCCTTATTCACCGACGCATCCAATGTGATACTGCGTGATGTCAATCACTGTTCCCTTAAAACAAATCTGGCCACCTAATACCAGTACATCACGTGCCCAACCCGCATGAACCGGTCTATAAATTGGCCTGCGCTATGGTCCGGTGCCCAATGCACATATGGCCGTAGTTAAACGACCGACCGACGACGCCGATCACAACACGGTTCATCTGGTTCGATTCACCTGGTTCCTATATATAGATCTTCTGAAGCGTGTAAAATGTGTTTAAAGACAGGTCAAGATATGGAATGAAGACAGCATGGCTAAACTACAGGCTGTTTATATCGCCTAACTAGGATGTTTTTTCGGGATTCTTGTGGTACTAAGCAACTGAAAAAGGTATTGAATGACAAGAAAAGGGCTTACTTTCAGGCATATTTAACTGAGTGAGAGAGAGTTATAAAAACAAAAGAAAAATAGAACTGAAGTTTAAAATAGGTGATATGAGAACGGTTTGTGAAGGCATTAGGATTTTGAGTGACATGCAACAAAATGGACAGAATTCCAATCACTTAACCACCCTTGGGGGATAGAGATGAAAGGGTCTTTGCAGAGGAGATGAATTGTTTCTACTCTCGTTTCGACACACACGATTTCACGATGTTTGTTCAAAACAGATAGTAAACTACAAATTGAAGAAGAAGATGTGTTTAGAATATATTAATGTATTAATATAAAATGCAAAAGCCCCGGTCCTGATGACATTTCCGCGGTCGGGTTTTGAAGCATTGTGCCGCACTTTTGTTTAGTATCTTCCACTTTATCTTTCAGGCCTCTCTTAGCTTACAGAAAAATCCATATCTTGTGGACAACGTTAATTACGGCTCGCTCGCCCTCCCAGCCGAAATTATTTTCGCTCAGTAGCTTTCACATCGCACGTAATGAAAAGTTTTGACACCCTAGAAGATGCATATCGTATCTGCATATCGGCCTAGGAGAAGGGCAGAGAATGCAGTCGTTACTCTGCTAAACTGTGTACACCGTCATCTAGAGAAGGCCAAAGCCCATGCCAGAGTTCTCTGCCTTGATCTAAGTTCTCCATTTAATACTCAACAGCCTCACCGACGTTTTCAAAAACTTATTTCTGAGTTTAAATTTGAGTCTGACTTAGGTTGATCATTATTGTTAAAAACACTTTTAATTATGCGTTTGTTGGTTTTATGAACGCTGCACACAAATTTTCTTTCATGTAACAATAAACTAGTATTATATTGTATTGTATTGCATTGTAGTGTAATGTAGTGTATATACAACAGCCATTGCTGATATCTGCAAGGAACATCACGTGCATGACCATCGATTCGCTGATAACATCCAGCTATAGGTCAGCTAACCCTGCGGTGTCTGACGAACAACTTAAACAAAACAATGACAAAACCGAGTTTATAGTGCTGCAGTCACCAAATAATCTACGCGTTTACGGCAACCCCAGTTTGGAATTATCTGGACTTACCTCACAAACATCAAATGCTGCCAGGAATCGATAATTATAGGCTGTTACTTCGACCGACACATGCAGTTAGACCGCCTCGTCTCCAGTTACTGTTTTTGGTCTACCACCATCTGCGCATCATGTCGGCGGAATTCACCAGTGTCGTCAATTGCTGACGCGTGTGTGCCGAGCTGCGGTACGATGTCTTATGATGAGCCGCCTACACTACTGCAATCCGCTACTCGGTAGATTGAACAATAACAAAACCAACCGATTTCAACGATGCAGAACTCGGTCACTCAACTTATCAACCACGTCAGATGGCGAAAACGCATCACATCTATTCTACAATAACTATATTGGCTGCCGATCAGACTGCTCATGTTCAACACATGCACGTACATATTTAAGAGCGTGAATATCTTGGCCCCGGACTATCTGAGTTGTGTGATATCGACAATGTCAAAGAAAACGAGCAGACAGAGCAATTTTGCATTGACAGGCCCAAGAACGTGGAATGACTTGCCGAATTGTGTGCGATCAGTTGGAACAATTACGACATTGCAGAAAAACTTAATATAACCCATAATTCGCCTGCACTGAATGCCTTGATATAAACATTTCTTGCCTTGATACAAACATTTCCTGCCTTGATAGAAACATTGCCTGCCTTGATACAAACATTTCCTGCCTTGATACAAACATTGCCTGCCTTGATACAAACATTTCCTGCCTTGATACAAACATTGCCTGCCTTGATACAAACATTTCCTGCCAAATGACATATATAGGCCTAGCTAGTTTGCATCCTAAATAGGCCGTACAATATTTCGGGATTTTCATAGAGAAAAGTCGTCAGTGAAGAATAAAACGTGTAAATATTCCGAAATGTCGCAATTGATTGATATAAACACAACGGAGTTTAAATTTTTTTCTGTGAAAGATCCTGTTTGACACGCAGGTGAAACATATTCATTGTTGGTTTTGTCGACGTAGAACGCATTTTTTTAAATGTAGTATGCATGCAATGAAACAAACAAACATCGCCTTGAGAAAGTCAAAGAAACCAATAATCAGCACACTATTCCAAAACTTTATCGATTGTTCCGTTTGCTGCGCGACCACGAAGTCTATACTCCTTGCATGCCAGCGCCACCACAGCAATGAGTTCATCTTTAGATCTGTCGTGATCAAACAGCCATGTACGGCATGTTTCCAGCTACAGCATCCGCCTTTGGTAAAGTGCGTTTGTGCTGTCGCTATGAGTTTGCAAACGAAGCAGAAGGAACTCGGCAATTGGATTTACATGCCTACCATCGGTAACCTCGAGTTTCATTAGGATAATTATCGAGGAGTTCTCCATTCCTCCGTGCACAGAGTATGCCTGTGGGTACAGACCCCCTACTCCTACCGGCGCAAAGTATTTTTGAATGTAGGTCTTGTCTGATATTAACCAAGTGATCATGTCGATTACTGTGTCCCGTATAGACTGTTGTTGAAATAATCATAAATGCAGTGGTTGTTAATTTAAACACGATTGGTCCAACCGTTCACTCACTGTATTACAACCTGATCAGGCTCGTTCTCGGACACCGTGGTGTTGGAAACAACATGCAGAAGGTACAGGGGTTCACGATGGATCATGAAAGGGGCTGACAGTTAGCATGGCTCGTTTAATATTACAGGGTAATTTATATCGGAGTATTTTGGGAATTGTGAACTACGAACAGTGTATGGATGACTATTATTAGGGATGTCCATCCTTTGCATGCATGTAGCCATAGCGACGTCACTAGCTTCAATCGTTCCTGTTATTAGTGTCTCCTTTGATTGTACACCTGTGTGGCACAAACAATATAAAACTTCTTTGGTTTTCAGTTTTATTGTCTACGAAACGGTACATCGAATGATGAATAAGGCACCGTCAGCAATCAATCAATCATTTACTTGGGATCAAAACAATATCCGATTAAAATGATTGACAGTTGCAGAAGGTGGGTAAGCCACGGAAGGAATATGCAATCCGGCCACCCAACTTCAAACCCCTGTCGGGGAGGAGGAGGTGTGATTTACCAGATGCTTCAACAGTGAATGGAGTTTACTTTCCTCCGAACTGTGGTTACCTAAAATAAATTACAACACTCCAAACCCGTTAACACTTAAATATCTATCGTCCGATAATTGTGAATATTTGCAGCCGCTTCATCAATTTGAACGGTATCTGACGTCTCGTATCTTTCGGTCGAAGTTCCTGTCGCCGGGTCACACGCGTTGTAGAGCTTGTAGTCCACATTTCAAAGTCGTCGTGGCCGTTTACTGCAACAACAATAATAATAATAATAAAATAATGATACTAATTAATAATACTAATAAGAATAACAACAAGGAGAAGAAAAAAGTCAAAAACGACGAAAATTATTAAACATGTCCTGTCGCAGATCGAGAACTGGTTGTCACTTGGAAGCAAATGACGTCATTGCCAATTTGTGATGCCTGGGACGGTCTACGTCAGTTCGCAGCTGTGCAAATCATTCCATCGCCCAGAGCTATCAGGGGTCCCATCCAAGGGAGACAACAGTAATCAACAAGAGAAGAACACAGTCCAGGGCCCCGAACTATGTGTATGACCTAATGTTCCCTGTTAAGGTGGATGCCAATTATGAAAATGTGTTTGTTGGCTAGATTTTTTTAAATTACCACCAAATCCAATTTCCCCATACCCAGTAACCGCATCACCTTGAATCTAGAACCATACTTTTGGTGTCAGGATAAATTTTAGGTGGTCAAGGATTTCAGACATTTCACATTTGAACTTGTGCCACATCCACAACAGTCATTTTAAAGATGGCGATCGTCAATACAAATGTCACCATAGCTTAACAACTATGTCACGTAAAGCTACAATTGATAGTAGTATAGAGGCGTTTTTGGATGAGCATCCTGCGGTGTTTAAGCGATAATCGGGAGGTTTCGAAAGCCTCCCCCCTGAGCATGAGTAGTCACGTGACCTGCGCCACCTAGCGGAGAGTAGTCACGTGACCTGCGCCACCTAGCGGAAAGAAGTGTACCTAAGCACCCGTAGTGCCATCTAGCGACTCGGACTTTAAAATATGTGATGTATGTATGTATGTATGAAGAATTAGTACTAAGGGAATAACTATTAAAACTCACAGTTTGAAAGTTGATTAGGTTGTTAATGATAACGAGGAGTGTAGAGAGGTATTAGTTGTGTATGAATGTGCGTGTATGAAAGAACTAACGAAACACAAGAGTATACGAGTGCACACGTATTTTATTGACGAATGATACAAGCGTATAATATGAAACCGTGTTTTATTAAGCGAAGTACACGAACATCAAGACTTGTGGGTGAGTGAACACCACGACAGAGGTCGTGAGCTTAGGGGTCAATACGACCACGCCAGTGGCTCGTGGGATGACGATGATGGTACGACTTACGGGTGAGTGAACACTGCGTCAGAGGTCGTGAGCTTACGGGTGTGTGACCACCGCGCCATAGGCTCGAATCGTTAATGACGATGATGATGATGATGATATCTGTTCGTTAATGAAACACGGTTATTGCAGTTGTTTAAGCCAATCGAATACGCGGCAATCGTTTGCTATCAGATCAGTGCCGAAACCTTTTACGAAATCCTTCATGACAAGTCCACGACATCGAAACATGAGATAAGCAACACAGTATCGTCCACAAACGTTAGACACGGGACTCTGCAGTCTCTTAGTATTATGAGTCCACGTTACACAATGTTTATTCAAGAAACGTCGAAACTCGACGTGTCGTGGCGGCAAGCCGTAAGAGCAGAAGTATTCACCGCAACCGTTGGTGTCTACGTAGACCGCTATCCAATGTTCTCCGGGTTTACCCGTGTCGTGCGTGTTGCACACGAAGGCGACGGGGTAAGCGTCTATCTGGAGTTCGTTGAGTACGTCTTTGGGTACGATCCCACGCATGACGACACGGGCGTGCGTATCGCGGGTGAGTAGACGGACGAGCTGCATGGTTTCCATCAGTTGTCGTAGATGACGTTACGATTCCTGTCGATCTCCAGCACCTTCTCGAACTCGGCGTAGGCGACGACGTTCACAGTAGTTGCCAGCGCGTTGCGGAAATGAATCTCGACACGCAAGTTGCCCTTTTGTACCAGATGGAAGCAGCAGTCGTCGCACGCATCGGGGGTGAGGTCCACACCGAAGAAGGTGTAGCCGTGTCGGAAGTCGTAGCGAGTCAAGCCGTTCCCTTCGTCCTGCCACGCCTTACCCGTCGAGGTGAACAGGTTATGGTAGCATCTGACAAAGAGGTTGTCGAAGTCGGGCTGGAAAGGTTTGGCGGGTATCTGTCGTCCGTCGACGTACACGGCGAAGAAGTTGATGTGGTTGTTTTTAGCGTGAAAGGGATTTTTGTCGTAGCATCCGTTGTAGGCGTCGTTATCGATGCAGCATATCACGAGACGTTTCGGAATAGTACCAAGAAAGAGGTTCTCGCGCGTGTACGAATGGGTACCTGTGGGAATAGAGTAGACCTTGCATTCGACAGGTCGCAGCGGATACTTGGCGGTGGCCTTTTCGAGGGCTTTGATGTGTGCCATCTCCACACTCGGGTTCAGGGTGACTTTCTTGACGAACAGTGTAGCGTTGACGATCTGTATCTTGTAGGCGGGGTTGGCTCCACCAGCAATGAGTGCGAACGCATCCTTGCTGCGTGCGAAACGCATCTTGAGTTCGACACCGTTGATGAGGAGTTTATCCTGAAGCAAGAGGTCGACGTGGACACGACCTATCATGTCGACCACACGACTCTGGGCGATCATGTGACGTCTGGCAACGAACCCCGCATTGGCTGTCGGATCGGCACCATCAATGACGACGGCATCCATACGACCGGCCGTGTCCTTGTACCACATCTGACTCGTCAGTTGCGTCTCCTTGGCATCGTCACCGTAACTGAGCAGCGTCTCTATGTAGGCCCGGTATGGATACGTGTTGGTCGAGGGAGTCACGAGCGTTCCGTTCAGGTAGAAATCGACCTGACCGAACAGCGAATGGAGCCAGTTATTCACGGGAGCGACGGGGTCGGCGGGGTCGAGGTCACTTCCGTCGGCACGCGTCACCTTCGCCCGGACGTGTAGTTTCGTGTCGGCGAGATCCAAGTAATCGTCTCCCGAGCCGGGTACGACGAATTCGATCGGTCCACCCGAGTCGAGAGAGGACACCGGCTGGTGATGGACCGTGTGACTGTCGATGATGGCGGTCTGAGTCAGAGGTACGGTGAAGAGATCGAGTTCGCTCTTGAGTCCCTCACACGATAGTTTATGAACGAACGCCATCGTCGAATATATCGGGTTCACGACGTACCTTCGGTTTCTGCTGTTTCCTCCGACGTCTCGCTGGTGTACTGACTCGTTTCGCAGGGTGTGTGCGTCTTATACGCTTACGGGGTCGCACGCCAGGGGTCAAGAGATCACTCATCATATCTCTACCAGCAGTGGTGACGCGACGTTTGGCGGCCGTTCTGATGTTCTGTCCCGACAGGACGTCGTCGGCTATGTGTGCGCCGGTCGACAGAGCTCTCTTTCCCAACGCCACGGCTCCTCTCTTGACGAGTGGCATGACGCTACGCAGTAGACTTCCGAATAGACTTCCCAGGCCGTGTCCCCGTTGGTGTCGGGCACCCACGAAATAAGGAATCGCACCTCCCGCTTGACGATCGTAGTAGTCGGTGTAATTCATCTTTCTCTCTCTCTAGAACAGTGCCGTCCGTTGCCGTTGGAAATTAAGTGTCACCGTCACCTTACCAACCTCGAATGGCAAGCGATTTCCGGTGTCGTCTCTTATATCTATCTCGATCGTGCCAAATTCTTTGTAGAGCACGGGTACGTAGTGAATCTTATCGAAGGTCTTCGATACGATGTCGCCATGGCGACCGCTCACTGGGATGATGCGCAGCAGCGGTACGAGACTGTCACCAACAACTCGTGGTTCCACGACATCCGTGTAGATGTAGAGTGAGTCGAGTCCTCGAACCATGGTGATCACGGTGTCGGCTTCCGTGATCAATACCTTGAACTCGGGTGCATCGGGGTCCTTCGGGAAATAGTCCAGCGTAGTGGTACGAAAGCCGAGAACGGCAGTCAGTATAGCAGCACGGAAGACGATATTCGGTGCCATGTGCACCGATACCTTATGTGTAATGATGTTGTAGCTCAGTTTCACTCGTCCCTCTCCCACCACACGACGTAGAGAGGCGTTAATGGAGAGGATCAGAGACCACGGATCTTTATAGTATCCGGTTCCGATTCGGGCAGTCTTCGTGTGCAGGGTCCGTGGGTACTCGTCGTCTATCGGTAGTGTCACAGCGAACCCCGCGTCATCGTCTACGATGTTGTACCAACTGTGTGGATACTGTACCTCCACCAGACCGCATTCCCATTGTCCTCGTAGTAGGATACGTTTCGGTAGCGTCGTGATGTAGTGGGTCAGCGTGTTGGTGGGGTGCGTGTGCATGGAAGCATTGCTGGGCAACGTGAGATAGAAATCACTCGGTTCCATGTTGTTGTTGTTTCAACGTCGGACTGGGTAGCAGGTAACCCAACGAACTGCTCAACAGGGCCGTCCACAGAGTCGGATCGTGGTGGCCAAACGTCAGGTTGTAGATGCTGACCAAGATGACCGTGTACAAGACGACGATCTGACACAGAAAGACGATCTCCTCTTTGGGACACGCTGTACCGAATATGTGCCACGGAGTCCTCTCTTTCTGTAGTGGGGGTGGCGGTAGAGTGTCGACGACGTCTTCTTCTTCTTCTTCTTCGTCTTCTTCTTCTTCGTTACTAACGGTGATGCGTGATGTTGTCTCGTCTGCCATAAGTGGACGACTGATATCGTAACAGACGCACAATTAGTCTTTATAGTCCGACGAGACCCTTGGCATCGATCCAGCTGTTGAACTTCGAAGGATATCCGACCCATTTCACCAACACCTCCCGTCGCCTGCCTACCTTGCGGCGCTGTACTATCGATTCCACACGGTACAGTTTATCGACCGGAACCGTCACCTTCTGTATCTCCGGTTCGTAGAAGTTACCGTCCAGTATCTCGCCGAGATCGTCCGTTAGACGATAGACGGGTGGTTCGGACGGATGGACTTCGCGTATCGTGAATAGTTCCTCTGTCCAATTTATCGTGTAACCTTTATCGAACCGTCTCTTAGCCTTGCTGATACGTACGCGATCCCCCACGTGGTACTTGGGCACCCCCTTACCGTGATGACCACCGTACAGACGCTGCCACACCTCTTCCTGATTAGTCGCATCCACCTGTGACGGAGACATCCCGATACTGCGGTGAGGTGTGTCGTTGTACGTGCGCACCAGATCCGGAAGGATATCGATGTACCGCCAGGCTTCTTTGTGTGTCAGGTATCGCCACATACGTGACATTAGTGTACGATTGAAGCGTTCCACGATGCTCGCCTTGATCTCTGCGTTGAAGGTGGAGAAGTGGTGGATACCGTATCTGTCCAATACACCCCGAACGCTACGGTTATAGAATTCCAGACCTCCATCGGTCTGCAACGACAGTGGTTGAATGTCGGTGAAGAGACCGTTCAGTGCCTTCGATACAGACGTCGCCGACTTGTTCTTCAGTGGAACGCATCGGGCGACTTTCGAGAAGACGTCGATCACCGTGAGCAGGAACGTTGTACGTCGTTTTCTTTTTTCAGACTGGACACGTCAACGAGATCGGCCTGCCACTGTTGATTCCGTCCTCCGACGATCGTGCGCCGACGCGTGAAACGAACTCTGACCGGTTTATGTAGTGTATAGGCGTTCTGTTCCGATAGCCATTGTTCGACGATTTTTCTCGGCACGCGTGGTATGACGGTTCGTCGCAAAGACGCGATTCCTCCGTAGCTACCCACCTTGGTGGGGTTGAAGTAGACGTCCTCCAGCTGTTTACGACGGCGCCCCATGATGACGTACGTATGATATAATCGATGGTAATCCCGCACACGATGGGAAGTCCGCCGTAAGCAACACCGGTAAACAGACGTGTTAGACTGTCCCGTAGATCACACATTATGTCGGCGAATCGAGATGATGCGTCTCTTTTATTCGAGACGCTCCCATGTCTTACTAGTCGACGCCGGTGGTGTAGGTAGAGTAGACGGGCTCATTCGAGATCGTCTCCGCGAGAGGGGTGTCCACTGCAGCGTTCGACGCGCTCTACCGAGCGATCGTGTGGCCGCCGCTTCTATGGTACGCTTCCTTTGTTCCTGTCGAATAGCCAGTCTCCTGGCCTCGTTACCCACCAACTCCATGGGCAGATTCATGTCGCCGAGTTGATGCGCAAACACCTCCCACCCCGTTGGAGAACCGATGGTCTTGCGATGACGCAACAAATCGTTCACGAGGTCCACCACGTTACTTCCGGGTACCGCTACGCCTTTGTTCATCAGCTCTCCGCGTGCATTCCACGCGACGTCTCGTTTCAGACGTTCCATCAGTCGTCTGGCTTTGGTATGGAGGCGTTTGGGAACACTGTCGATGACTTCCGCTTCCACCCCCACCTCCGGTGGGGTCTGATCCGTATTAGTTCCCGCCACCACCGCCGCTGCCGTGACCACCGGGGACGTGTCCTTGTTGACCGTTGTCACGCGTATCGGTTCGCGCGTGCGTCGATCGGACAACGCGTTGTAGCGTTGCAACACTTGATTATACATGACGACCTTGTCACCGTTGGTGAGATCTTGTCTGTCGAGTATGATTTTCATCTCGTCGTCGAGTACCTGTACTTTGCGTCCTAGGGTATCCGTCGGTGCTGGTGCGCGTAGACTGTCCAACAGTCGTGGATCTACCAAGGCCATCTTCCGTACGTGTTCCATCGTTGTCTACTTGAGTAGCACCTGTTTTAGCAAGGGTAGCAAGACCGCACCTGCCAAAGGTGCCAGCAGTGCCGACAGGAAACCACCGGTCTGTCCTCTTCCGCCCTGGTTGTTACCCGTAGCAAGATGCGACGTCTCCTCGCTGCAGGTGCGTCTCTCTGTGCCAAAGCACGTAGGTTTGTTTTGTACACGTTCAGAGCACGTCTCTGTGCGTCGGTCAAGGGCAAGTTCTTCTTCAATATGTTGTAGGCACACTCGGCTAGTGCACACAACAGATCGGCGTCGGCGTTTCTGATGATGGCTCGTCTCAATTTCGTGCTCTTGTATCTGTTTAGCGTCTGTATACAGAGGATGTGTTTCTTCACGAGTTCGGACATGCTGTTGTCTTCACGAGCATACTGCGACTGAAGGAACGAGGTGCTACGCGGACGTCTTATACCTTGGGTTGGTACACGTACTGGACACTGTCGTCCGGAAGGACACCCGTGCGAAGACGCATATCATCGAGCGTGCCCTGTTTCAGATCGACGAGGAGATAACCGTACGGAAGTGACGTGGCGTCTCGGAACGCTTCCTGTACAAACTTCAGGCGACCCGGATACATCTGTCGTGCCAAGTGTCCGATCTGTGACGCATCGCGAGGATTCTTGAAGATCACCATGTAGTGTGCGTTCAGACTGATCGTACGACTCTCCTTGTTCTTTGGAAACAGGTTCTGCACGAGATACAGTACGGACGTGTTCTGGTGATGACTCTTTTTTGTGAACAAGGTCGTGACCCGTTCGTCTGTTTCTGCCATCAGATCATCGATGACCACGAGGTTACGTGTCGATGCGTCGAACGCACCGCTCGGCAAGCCTTCCTCGAATCGTACCAGGTCGTTGTCAACATAGGCACTCTGCCATACACCGTAACACCACGTGATCTTCTCTGGAGGTGGATCGATCATCGTTGCGGCGTGACGTAGCAGACGCATCACGAACGTAGTCTTACCACATCCCGTCGGCCCCGCAACGATACAGGTGAAGGGGTGTTTCCATCGCGTGTCCATCTAGTAGTCACCGATGGTAGTGTTCGACAATGTCGCGTTGATCACTGTACTGTTAGTTGCGACGACGACACCTCCACCACACCAACGAAGGAAGGGATCGCGGAACAAGACGTACAAGACGTACAGATACAGACCGAGTATTCCCACTAGTGTTACAACTACAAGCGTTCCCGTCCGTGACATGCTGCGTTATGACTATCGATTGTGTGGCATCTGACTAAATAGTGTTATATTTTTTTTTCCGTGTGTCTCCGCCTACTAACCGCATGACAGCTAGAGGCGCCTATAACCCCAACTGACGTAGGGGCGCATTTCCTCATCGTGTCAGCAGTGGTTCGGCATTACACGTCCACCGGCCCCGTGGTGATTCCGTCTTCGTTGACCACACGCTTGGCATAGAAGTAGGTCAACGCCGCACGTTCCTGGATGTACGTCAGCACGGACGAGTGATTGACCCGGAACCCGCGGTTCTTCCCACTTCCACTGCAACGATTGGTCAACACGTCCAGGAACGACTGCTTGTCGATGGTGTTGAGTCGTTTGTTCAGACCTTTGGCGCTGTATTTATCGATCGTACCCGAACAATAGTAGGTCTTGCTACACAGACCCAGGAAACAGTCACCGGACCATTCGACCTTGAAGAGTCCCGGTGTTCTCTTGTCGTACGCCTTGCGTTCCTTGCAACACGTCTCGGTGCCGTTCCACGGACGTCCGGCCAGCCGACAGCGCACGTAGTCGTTCTGATGTTCGTCGCAACATTCGGACGGTAGCCATTCGGAGCGGTGACGATAGTAGTGGTCGCGCAGTGCCGGGGTCACGAGGTCGTCGACGGACTCACCGGCCAAAGCCAAATAGGCACTGTCCGTATCGGTTTCGCAGTACTCGAACAACGGACGATCCACGTATCTGACCATGAAGTCGTAGTAGAACTCCAACATACGCAGTTTGGCCCACTGCAACACGAAGAATCCCACGTGTGTGGGCAGTGCGTATTTGACGGTGCGTTTGTGCATTTCGATCTCGTATGCATCGGCAGTGACGACGTCGAGTTGACGGAAGCGACGATTGTTGATCGCGGTCGATGCACTCTTCTCCGTGCAGTAGGTGACCTCGCGGTGCTTATCGACGTTGGTGATAAATTTCCCATAGGACGAATTGCCCATAAGTTTGTTGGTATCTGCGATCATGGCCTTGTCGGGATGGGCGTCTCCTTCGCGACGTGCGGTGGACACCACCTCGCCGAATCGTCGGAAGCAGGCAACCGGTGTGTACTCGATGACCTGGTAGACGTGCGTCACCTCGAGACCGTGTGCGAGGTACCATCGCAAGAGAGGTGTGGCGAGCAAGATCTTATCCCCTCGATAACTCCCGACGAGCATACGTCGCGGAGTTGCCATGATGTTGTGTTCTTCAGCGTAGCGACGCATGAACGGTCCGAGATCATCACGGGTCAGGTGAATGTTCTTGAAGATGGGCTGCATCTCGGCAAAGTGTGCGCGCAGGTTCTCCGGTACACGTATGTCGCACTGAATCATACCGAACACGCTGCCGTTGCACACACCTGTCAGGATCTGTTGTGACGTCATTTTCCATCGCACGTGTCGACGACGTTGGCGAACGTCCAGAAACTTTTTTACGCACGGATCGCGTCTCGTGACCTTCCACTCGCATTCCCACAATTCGACGACCCTCACAAAGTGTCGTGGTAGTAGCATCCGTGAAACTGATAGGCCGTCTTCGTTTCACTGCACCAACCGTCCACCGACAGTTTACCGATGCGCTTCTCTCGACCGTTGGTCTGATGACGTATGGCGAGTCCCGTGTTTTCGGACTCCGACGTAAGCCATTCGACAGCCATCTGACCTGTGGGCTGTGCCATTTCGGGTCGGAACTCCTTCTCTTCCCGTCGCCGCGTGTACCATCCAGTCGGCATCTCTTGTGATATCGACCACAGATACAATGCATTCGCATCGTAGCC
>CM034539.1:20053141-20166977 GCA_020002185.1 Paraescarpia echinospica | reverse complement strand
CCGTGTGCGTGTGTGTGTGTGTGTGTGTGTGTGTGTGTGTGTGTGTGTGTGTGTGTGTGTGTGACGTCATAAGAGGTGTGTCTTGTATGAGTGGGCGTGTCTTGTATGTATTCACCGATCACAACGAGCTATGAAGGTAACAAGAACAACAGACACCAGAATCCAGGATTACATATCATCTTTATTAATTACAATCAAAGCGAGTATATGAAAGCGAGTATACGAAAGCAAAGCAAGCCCTACAGTGACAGACAAGCGGCGCCTATAACCCCAGCTATAGCGTAGGGACGCATTTCCTCTTGTCGTCACTGCAGGCGCTTCTGAAGGCTATCGATTATATATGAGACGTGGTCGTCGCGCACAACATTTCGTGCGATCTCCTCGCATATTGTGCGCACTGCCACGTCTAAGCTACATCTTTGCGTGGCAAAGAGTGTCCCCGCTAGGGATTCTATGTTCAGTTCCAGGTATTTCACACTGTTAAATGGGGCCGAGAACGCCCACGGGATCGATGTGTCCGTGTTCGACCAAATGATATGGCCGTTGGGCGCCAGGTCGAGCGTTGATTCATTCCTTTGTAGTATCTCGTATTCCGAGGCTGTCATGGTGACGTCATAGTCGTCATCGTCACATGTCAACTCCAGTGATGCTTCGGCTGGAGTTGAAGGTGAAGGTGACATGTCTTCACATGTCAACTCCAGTGATGAGTTGTGTCGCTCATGTAGGCGTGTCAGTAATGCCTGACGCAATGGCATGGGGGTGTGGTAGCGGCACCGTTTCTGTGGTGCCCACTCTATTGGGTTTTGCGCATATGATTCTCGAATCATCTCCAGGCCACTAGAGGGAGCATCGGTGACCTGTTAGCAACACAACAACAACAACATTAGCAGGGTGTTTTTACATCTATCATTGGAATACCACGTGTACGCAGGATGGCTTGTACACGTGATACGAAGTCACGTGACCGCTCCGGTGTGTTCGACATAAACCTGTAATGCTGCACTGCATATCTCAAATTGTCGTGGATCAGGTCACTACGCACCAGGTAGATACCGTTTGACTCACCTTCGAACAGGCGCCACAGTCCGTTGCTTATAAAACGAACGATAGCATCGAGTGCTACTGCACACAGCTCGGTGTACCAGATCTGCCTGTCGTCCCCTCCATCGTCTTGTTCGTCCCAGGTCAGCGACTCCTTCGGTGTGAGTGGTTCGTCTTCCTTCGCATCCGACACGGTTATACCGCGGGCACGGAGACTCGTTTTCACCCGTTCTATGACAATACGAGCAAACCAAGGTGCGCGTGCTACGCATACCAGCTCGGATACTACCGTATCAAAGCTATTATATATACGTATGGGATCTACTTTGTATATGTTTTCGTGAACGTTCGCATAGTGACGACTCAGTGATTCGGCCGCCTGGCGAGTGCAAGCAGCAGTTATAGTGGCCATAAATAGACCGTCATCTATTATTTCGTCTGCACGCTTCTGAATGCCATCCACCTTCTTTACAACTGCCTGTAATTCACTACGTCTCCTATCCTCGTCAGGGTCGATATCAGTGGCCCAATCAGTATCAATATCACCGTCATTAGCAATCTCCTCATCATCATCACTAGACCACGCACACGACCCCACATAGATGACACTTGCCTTATCCTCATTATCGTCGCTGTCCTCCAACAGGCGACGTTTCACCCCTCGTACGCTAGGGGTTGTCCAAGGAGGAGGAGTCTACAACACACGACAGAAGCAAGTGTCAAATACATCGCTGGTAGGTGGCGCCACAACATTCATTCGTCACTGTCAGGTGCTGCCTCTTCCGACTGGAATATTATTTCCAGTACGTCATTGTCAGGTGCCGTCACCTCCGACTGGAATATTTCCAGTAAGTCACTGTCAGGTACCGCCTTGTCCGACTGGATTATTTCCAGTGCAATCAAGGTGTAGTTACGATAGCCCTCCTTTGTCTCCTTTCTAATTGTCACCCTAGCCCGTTTGCCACGTAGGACATTCAGTGCCTCGTAGCGTTCTTGGCCGGGTTTAAGCGTCATATAGTCGCTTGCTGTCATTCCCCCTACGGCCCCCTGAACTATACGATCAAATCCTGTGGCCCACGCTTCATTCCCCTTGTGATCGGCAAAAAGCATACCCGTAGCATACTTGTAAACAGGATTACCCTTCTGACGGCCGTGTACAGCACATGTACTGACGCAATGGCGGTTCCCCTTCGTCATTTCAAGACGAAGGACTTTCCGATTACATATACGGCACGCCGGGTAGCATACATATTTATCTGTCATAGCACATGTTACTAGTGTCAGTGGACGAACAAATGCGTACGTTCCGTCACTTACTTGTTCGAGTTCTGAGAGCAGCATTTCCTCAGATTGTATATCGGGTGTCGCCATCTTGGTGAGTAGCGAAGTCGAGAGCGGTAGAGCAGTGAAGTAGTCGAGAGCAGCAGCAGCGAGACGGAGAGAGAATGTTTGTCCTGTTGGATTTACACTGGGCTTATATACATAATATTCCCTCCAGACATCGATCACGTGTACCGTAAACAATGACATCACACGCCCCTGGGTGTTCGCGTCTTATCAGGCGCGTGACTTTATCTCTCTCTCTCTCTCGTACTCTGTCCCCGTATGGATGACTGTCTGTTTTTTGTGTACTGGCCGCCTTAGCACTGCCTAACGAAGTCTCTCACCTGCATAAGAATCACACCGAGTATATTCTTACCTGCTTTGTTACGCTTTGAACTCTTACCCCAATACCCTTCCGCACTGGGTACATTCTCAATAAGTCGTGCGTCACCTGTATCCAGCAAGCGTTGCCGTAGTTTAGAGGCGCGAAACTTCACGGCTACTATAGCGCGCATCACGGCTCGACGTTGTGATAACCATGTAGCAGTTCGATCCGGTGTCCACCGAATGTTTTTACTCCAGTATTTCGCCTGTATTCCACTGCGGGCAGTCTGAATCTTTCTCGCTGTGTTCTCATCGTGAAAATGTCTGGCTTTTTTAAACTGATAGGCTGCTTCTGCACAAGAAAAGTCTTCACCCCATATGTGTATATTACATGGATGGAAATTAGATAGGAAGTGTCCAGCACCCCTGAATTGTATATCCAAGCTCTTGACCGCCATATGTTTCATCGCTGACCACTCACAGAGTTCTTTTCTCCCGTCTGTATTGTTAGCGTTCTGATATGACGCATTGTCATAGTCGCACTTCGCACATCATGCGCTCGTGGCTTATCGCAGAGTCCTATGACTGATATCGGTTTACTACAGTGAAATTTTCCATAACGTCACATCGCTGACTACATACCCAGGCATCGGTCACGTGGTATCCCTAGATGATGTCATACGTCCCTGGGTCTTCAGCTTTTCATACACCGGTATTTTTCCACACTGTGACAACCCTAGATGATGTCATACGTCCCTGGGTCTTCAGCTTTGCATACACTGGTATTTTTCCATTGCTACAGTGTGTCTTACAAGTTGCCTTCCTATCTGCATGCTCTATCCTATATATACTAGATCGTTTGTTACATTCGTCACACATCTCATTCGTAACTATGTCGTTCTCATCGATGCCATGGATCCAACTGTGCGCTGACTGGCGTAATCTCGTAATGTAAGTACTTTTATTATTATTATTAATATCAATATATATATATATATATACAACATACTATAATCATCACAGTGTTCTTCACGTGTAAACTATCTGTGACGTCTCACCTCTATTATTCCTTATGCTTACGATCGTTATGTGTCACGGTTATCTATATTATCTTTCAGAGCTCGTGGTGTCACCTATGCTGATGGTGGCATCACCGATGCTACTCTTGGATTGTTATGGCGGGAACTGGAACTGTAAGTATTTTATTCTTTGTTTCATTCGGTATATATATCCTATACATATCATACTATAATCATCACAGTGTTCTTCACGTAAACTACCTGTGACGTCTCACCTCTATTATTCCTTATGCTCACGTTCTTTATGTGTCACGGTTATCTATATTATCTTTCAGGCATGGTTGTATCGCCGTTCCTGCTGCTACCTCGAGTCTGACAGGCAATGTCAGTGATGATGATGATGATGAGGAGTGCACGTGAGTGTTCAATGATTACAACAATATTTTACTACCTTATTTATGTTTTCTCTTACCCTGTTGTCGTTTCGACTAGGTACGCGGTGTTTGATTACCGATTACGTCAGCAGACGTCTCCATTACGTGTTGTATCATAGTCCGTTGATCTAGCTTGCCCTTTTATCGTATGTCGATTCCTTATGCAGTGTTTGGTTACATCACTGGCTTATCCCACCCGGCTGATATATATATATATATATATATATATATGTATATGTATATATATATATATATATATATCAAACATTTCATATATGTTTTCAGAGAGGAAGAGCACCGCGACGAACATTCTTACATGTTCTGTCACGTGCTACGTGAACTCCTCGAATCCGTGCCTCCCTTTGATGGCGACCCTGTTCCTGCCCTGATGGAAATAGAAGACTGGGATACCGAGATTGAAGATGCCGAGATCGATCGTTAATTTAACTGTACATTCATTAATAAAATACATATATACTCGTATATACTCTTGTGTTTCGTTAGTTCTTTCACACACACGTACATCCTCTCTCTCCTCTCATACACATACATTCATGCACAACTAATACCTCTCTACACGGCTCGTTATCATTAACAACCTAATCAACTTTCAAACTGTGGTTGTTACTAATTATCCCCTTAGTACTAATTCTTCATACATACATCACATGTTTTAAAGACCGAGTCGCTAACGGCTGCTTAGCACTAGATGGCACTACGGACGCTTAGGTACACTTCTTTCCGCTAGGAGGCGCAGATCACGTGACTGCTCACTTTGCTCAGGAGGAGGCTCACTTTACTCAGGGGGGAGGCTTTCGAAACCTCCCGATTATCGCTTAAACACCGCAGGATGCTCATCCAAAAACGCCTCTATACTACTATTGATATATTAGTGTACAGCCTTAAGGGTAGTGATTTCAAAAAATACAAATTCTACAAAAGTAATTTTCTAGGCTCTCATTTCCGTTTGGCCACGTGGTGAAGAATAACTTCGTTTTCACAAACCTCATATGCTGTATCAAGGTGTGCATTTATAGTGTTTTATATTCATATAACGTAAATATACGTGTTTAGGACCAGCATGTATTGAACATGATAGGTAAGTGTTTAACCATATTAACCAATTTGGGTAGGTGAGTATTTTCAATAACTTTAAACATTGAAAACTCCATCGTAGTATATTCTATGGTGAGTATTTTGAACTTTCAACACCACATTCCAACAAGACACAGAAATCCAATAACAATTATGCTAGGTTAATAGCCAAAATAACTGCACACCATTACTCAAACAGCGTGGAAAGAAAGTATGCGGACTACGATTTGACACAGGGCAGTGATTGATACGAGTGGGTTCTGCATTCAGACGACATTATTAGGATGACGTATTGGGAGACAGAAATAACATTAAACATTGTTTAAGCTTGTGTTTATTTCATCATTAAACTATCAATCGAAATAGCCTGCCGGAGGAGGCGAAAGTAATTGTGCATGAAGCCATCAAACCGTCGTCTTCGTGAAATTATGACCTCGACCATGTTGTAAAAAATGGTTCTCTGTGAAGCGATTGATGCAGGTCTCCAAGCCATTGCAGTAGTCGAAACGACTCATCACAAGACTGCGTACCAATCAAGGCCCTCGTCTCGCGTTAGCAGGTGACGAATTGCGCAGATGGTAGTAGGCAGAAGAACAGTAAATGGAGACGAGGCGATCTAATGCACGTGTCGGTCGAAGTAACAGTCCGGATTCCTAGCTGCATCTTGTGGTTGTAAGGTAAATCCAGGTAGTTCCAAACTGGGGTTACCGTAACACGTAGATTATATGGTGACTGCAGCACTATGAACACGGTTTTGTCATTGTTGAGTCCAAGATGATGTATCAGCACCCATGCTCTAATCTGGCGGATTCATTGGAACAGCAGATTTCAGTTCGTCGGGCACCGTACGGCTATAGCTGACATATAGCTGGACGTTATCAGCAAATTGATGATAATACACTTGATGTTTCTTATAACACAATTGGTAACACAATGGGATCTGCCAGTCAAGTATGGACTAAACCAGTCAAGTGCCGTACCGCCGATGTTGGAAACCAGAGTGTTCAACAATTGGTCTAAGGTAATCGTGTCGAATGTTGCACTCGTATCAAGAAGAACCAGCAGGTTGCGCACACTGTCGCGTTGAACTTTCATCAGAGATGTTTTTATGAAACATTGTTGTATATAAGCTGATTCCATGTCGTCATGCAGCTTATCCATCACCATGTGCTGATCCATGCGTTTGTGGACAACATGCTCAATAAATTTTCCAATGAAAGTGTGGTTGGAGATAGGACGATAGTTCTTTTGTTCGGCTTTCTTCAGTAGCCGTGTCACCTGGGCCGTTTTCAGCTGCATAGGAAACTCTCCTGTGTTAAAGACGCGCTAACCATACAGGCAAGTATGGTTAGAGTAACTGTTAAAGTAGCTTTAAGTAGCCATGTATTAAGCACATGAAATGAACAGCATTTCCTTGATCTCGACTGGATGATCGTCTGCAGCTCTTCTTTGTCGATACTGTTGAGGTCGTGATATATTGCTGGAGCAGCAAGCACCTATCTATCTATCTGTCTGTCTGCCTATATGTCTGTCTGTCCGTCCCTCTCTGTCTGTCTGTCTGTCTGTATCGCTGTCTATCTATATGCATGTCTATCTATCAGTATGTAGATCTATCTATCTACCTATATATCTATCTGTCTGTCTGCCTGTCTGTATGTCTGTCCGTCCGTCCGTCCGTCCGTCCGTCCGTCCGTCCGTCCATCTGTCTGTCTGTATCGCTGTCTATCTATATGTATGTCTATCTATCAGTATGTACATCTATCTATCTACCTATCTACCTTTTCTAATATATATCTATCTGTCTGTCTATATGTCTACCTGTCTACCTATCTCATCTATCTACATATATATATACATATCTACATATATATATATATATATTTAGCACATGAATTTAACACGTTATTGACAGTTATCCACCAGCTACATATTTTGTAAAGCACTTGAGTCAGCCCCATGTAGTGCTTACACTTGGCGAAGCTTTGTACTGCAAAGCGAACGAGCTTCAGTGGAAACACCATGAAAAACTCAACAATGCAGTGCTGCGCACGAGTGCCATCCTTAAAATGGCGGATACGTGAATGTTGGCGAAACTCAAAAGTAATATATTTGAATTCGTCGCAATTGAAAAACTTAATTTTGACATCAACTATGTGTCTCTGGGTTATTCCGTTCTTAAGATAGGCGAATAATAGGCTTTGTCGGGCGCCATCTTTAAAAATGATTGACATATGAATGTCGGCGAAGGACAAGAATAATATCTTTGAGATCGCCGTACCTGATGAACTCCAGGAATAATAGGCTTTGGCTGGCGCCATCTTTACAAATGACGAATATACCAATGTCAGTGTAGGTTAAATAATTTAATATTTTTTAAATCTCTGTCCACAAATCGATACATATATATACCAATTACTGCTCTACGTGACGTAGTTGCTACGATATGGTGACATTTGTACTGACGACGCCATCTTTAAAAATGGCGGACTTGAATGTCACAAAGGCCAAGTACAAAATATTTGAAATCCATGCCCCCTAAAACTTATAAATTGACAACAAAATTATGGTTCTAGGTGAGGGATTTTTTATTATCTGAGGAAACTGGATTTGGTGGCCATTATTCAAGATGGCCGCCAAGCCAAGAACCATATTTTCATAAGTGACATCCATCTTAGGTCATAGACAACATCTTTGGCAGGTCAAACCTTTACTGTAGGGGGTGCCCTACGAAAGTAACAATTTCTAGACTTAGCCACCAAACTAACACGAGAGTTATAGCAGCTCGAAGTGGGTCTGTGTTACAGCGAATTTGAACAACTTAGGTTGAAAATATAGAATGGAAAAGTTAATTATTGTATTTATGTTTTAATCTAAATTTTCTTCAATTTCAGCGACTCGATGAATCATTACCAGCGAATATATGCCAACTACACTGACTGGTGACTATAGCAACAAACTTGAAACACGACAACAGAGACATTGGTTGTTGGCTCTCTGAAAAACGACGGCGAACAAAATCCCAAGCTGGTCCAATTGTCGCCAGATGTCACTGTCGTCAGCAGCAAAGATCCTCTGCCTACAGAGCCAGACGGCGGTTGGGGTTGGATGGTTGTTCTCGGCTCGTTCTTGATACACGTGATCGCGGACGGAGTCCCGTATTCCTTCGGTGTCATCCTCAACGCCCTCGTCGACCATTTCGACGCCGGCCGGGGTGACGTAGGCTGGATCAGTTCTCTCATGATCGGGATGACGTGGTGCTGCGGTATGTATCCGTGATGTAGTTACATTGTAAACAGTTACAATTTCAGCTATATGATATTGAAGAGTTGTGCTGTGTGTAATTATTGTAATTCTCCTGCTGGAGCTGAAGAAAAACAAAATACATTTGCTGGGAATATATGCACCTAAGAGTTATAGAAACTAACCATTTGCACCTACAATCAACAATATCACGCCAGTGCTTTATTCAGAATGTGCTTTCAAAGTGGGAAATTCAAATAAAACTTTATTTTCCTGGGAGGCGCCTGACATCCATTAGCAAACATTCTATTGAATATCTATAGAATATGTTGTTACAGGAAATATTCTATAAGATTTTTGCGCATGAATTCTATATAATTCTATAGAAAATGTTCTAAATCTGTTCGTTTCTTATAACAGTTCATTTTCAATAAGTTCGCGTGGTATTTACCTCTAAAGAAAATGTATTCTTACCAGGGCCTCACCCATGTTATTTTTTTTGCGCGGGCCAGCCCGTCCATTCCATTTTTACGACGTCATTGAAACTGCCGCAAAGCCAGTTACAAAATAATTGGTTTTGAAAATCGCCCACCCGGATCGCCTGCCAGCTCTCCGACACACGCCAAAAACCAATTAAGCCAAGCCTCGACATGCTAGGATAATTGTCACCTACCCGCTAGCGGCGACTTGCTAGGGTAACTGTTACCCACCCGCGGTGGTTCCTTGAAAGGCAGCTGACACTTGCCTATGTCTATGTAGACTAAATAATTATATGTGAGGTCAACGTCAGGGCGGGGAAATACAATAAGCACTTGCCTATTACGACGCGTTCTTGGAAAACGAATGGAATTCCGCGTAATCGACATTTCGAAACGGGATTTGTATTTTTGAACGGAAACTCAGTAAACGCTAAGAGTAGAATCACCAACACCGTAAACGATAGTGACTTTATTGGCGATATTTTGAAACAAACGGTATTCGTTTATTTTGGTGAATTTATGATGATTTTTAAAACGCGCATGGCAAATCGATACGAGTTTGATGGCGCCGGTGCTACCTCGTGAGTCGTGTCAACCAAAGGCAAAGACCGTGTATCGATACAAGACGGTGCAGCGTGCGCTATTTCCATTGTTCAAAGTACGTAAAATGGAGCGGTTCGTCCGCCATTCTGGAGGCACGCCAAGCCAGAACATATGCATTTGACTCACGTGGTAGCCTCCCAAATGGCAGACAAAATTCCAATTGTAGACTGCCATGATTTCGCTCAGTGACGCCTCCTGTCTAAATATAGGCTCCTTGACCTTGGTATCAACCGACGTAAACAGGGATGCGGGCGGAATGCGATAATATAAACCGTTTTTTTTAATGTATTCAGATTCAGACTGTTTATTATCAAGTAGCATTTAAAATGTACGAGGAATTCTTGGCGTTGTGGCGTCAACATACATGCACTCTTGTCTCCCATGCACACGCAAAATATACAATCAGAAACATTATGAAACTATGCTAAAACTAGTATAAATTTAAACCAAGGCCAACTGCCAACATATTTTAAGACAGTCGTACATCTATTGACATAAAATTAACTTCATGACATCATATTAATACCGTCTGAACATTACCTTAAAAAGTTACAAAGTATACATGTAGTTAAATAAATAATAAATAAATGTATAAATAAATTAGCTGACGATATAAAAACTAAGCTGACAGTTAAAAAATATGTACCTACATGTAGTCAAGTTAGTAAATAATAAATAAATAAATAATAAAAATAAATAAATAACTAAAAAATTATAAATAAATAATTTAGCATGGCGACATAAAATCTAAACCGACTGAAAACAGTATCATGGCACCTCGCTGTTCAAGTGACTCACAGCCTGCGGATAAAAACTATTTTTAAGTCTAGTGGTCATTGTCTTAATATTTCTTTAGCGCTTGCCAGAGGGAAGAAGTTCAAAGAGATGGTTGGCTGGGTGGGCAGTATCCCGTACAATGCTCTTGGATTTTCGCGCACAGCGAGCATGGTAAATAGATTCAATGGATGGCAACTCGCGCCCAGTGATTCTAGATGCGCCCTTCACGATAACTTCTAGCCGTTGTTTCTCCTCCTGACTGGCGCGGCCAAACCACACTACAATCGAGAAAGTGAGGATACTTTCAATGATTGCGCAGTAGAATCGTATCATATTCTCCTGAGTAATGCCGAATCTCCTGAGCTGCCTCAGGAAGAACAGGCGTTGTTGTGCCTTTTTTGTAATGCACAGTTTGTTTGTGCACCAGCTGAGATCGTTTGAAATTGTTGTTCCAAGGAATCTAAAAGATTCAACCTGCTCGACCTCCATGCCATTTATCGAAAGAGGGTGGATGGGAGTCTTCTTTTTACGAAAATAAACAATCATTTCTTTAGTCTCTGAAACGTTCAATTCGAGATTGTTATCCGCACACCAGCCAACCATTCTCTGAACTTCCTCCCTGTATGGCGTCTCATCCGCATTCTCAATGCAGCCTTCCACGGTAGTGTCATCGGAAAACTTGATCACACGAACCGATTGGTCCACGGAGACACAGTCATTTGTGAAGATAGTAAACAGGAAAGGGGATAGCACACAACCTTGTGGGGCACCTGTATTTAGGACAAGAGGTCTGGAGATAGAGTTGTTGACTCTGACAGATTGAGGCCTGTGAAGGAGAAAGTTAAGGACCCAGTGACACACGGCAGAATGTACATTCAACAATGAAAGTTTATCGAACAGCTTGAATGGGATGATAGTGTTAAATGCTGAGCTGAAGTCAATGAACAGGATCCTGGCATAGGTTCCTGGCCTATCTAGGTGCTTCAGATTGTGATGCAGACCTAACGCTACCGCATCGTCTACTGATCTGTTTGCTTGATATGCAAGCTGGTGCGAGTCCAGGAGGCCGTCGGTGGCCGACTTCAGGTACTTGAATGCTATGCGCTCGAACACTTTTATGGCGACTGAGGTCAGTGCCACTGGACGGTAGTCGTTCAGCCCGGTGATGTTGGACTTCTTGGGAATGGGTATGATAGTGGACGTTTTTAAGCAGACTGGAACTCTGCACTGCTGGAGAAAGGAGTTGTAGATGTCCGTAAACACCGCAGAGAGTTGGTCGGCGCAGTTCTTCAGGGTAGATGTGGAGATGTTGTCTGGACCCGAAGCCTTCCACGTGCTCTGTCTCCTGAACAGTTTCCTCACCTCAGCTTCCTGGACTATGAAGGGTGGAGACAAAGAGGTACCTGCTGGAAGTGGGCGCTGCTCTGGTGAATAGTTAAGCTTGTCAAATCTGCTGTAAAAGTCGTTCAGCTGATCAGGGAATGGGGGGTCACTGCTGTTGGTGACCGCTGCGTGTTCCTTGTACTGCGTAATCTGTCGCAGGCCATTCCAGACAGATCTGGTGTTGTTGAAAGCGAACTGGTCCTCAAGTTTGTGTTTGTATATGAATTTGGCCTTCTTGGCCGCCTTCTGCGCCTCGCACTTAGCTCTCCTGAATTCTTCCCTGCTGCCGCTGATGAACGCCGCGTTCTTCGCCGCCAGTTTCTGCTTGATGTCCCCGGTGAACCAAGGTTTATCGTTGCCATACAGGGTGACAGTCTTTGTCTCCATGCACAGCTCCTCACACCAGTTGATGTAGGATGCCACGGTGTCAGCGTACACGTCTAGGTCAGGACATGCCTCTTTAAACATGTCCCAATTTGTGCACTCCAGACATCCACGAAGATCTGCAGTCGACTCGTCCGTCCGCTTCTTGACAGTCTTCTTTGATGGCTTCAACGTTTTCAGTTTCTGTCGGTACGTGGGGATGAGGACGACCGTTGCGTGATCGGACTCTCCGAGGGGAGCCCTGGTGGTGGCACGGTACGCATCCTTAAAGACTGTGTAGCTGTGATCCAGGACCATGCTGTTGCCTGTGGCACAGTCTACGTGCTGCTTGTACCTGGACAGTACCTTCTTCAAATTTGTGTGATTAAAGTCACCCAGAATTATGACTATGCTGTCAGGATAGATCGATTCTGCTGCCACCACCTGAGCAGCCAACTGGCTGACTGCCTTGGTAGCACTGGCATCAGGGGGGGGGGGGGATGTAAACACCCAACAGAACGACCGAAGGCGAAGAGAACTCTCTCGGGGAATAGAACGGCTTGCAATTGATAGTTAGACTTTCCAGTTCACGAGAACACGAAGAAGAGACAAGCTGAGTGTCATTACACCACCGCTGATTCACAAGAAAGCACACGCCACCACCCCGCTGCTTGTCCGTCAGTTCGCTCGATCGGTCCGCTCTAAACAGAGCATGACCAAGGGGTGTCACTGCCGCGTCAGGGGTCGTGGCTTATAACCACGTTTCCGTAATACACAGTATAGAGGCGTCTCTTATTTCTCGTTTGTAAGTCAACAGGTGAAAACGTTCGTCTGTTTTGTTCCTCATTGATCGCACATTTGCTAGAACGATAGCAGGAAGTGGTGGTCGAAGGCTGCGCCGGCGAAATCTACAGAGTGCGCCCCCGCGTCTACCCCGCTTGCGTGTGCGGCTTGAGGCGTTGTGTTGTGTATGACCCGTGTTGTCAACAGAAAAAGTGTCCTCCAATGTGAAGTTTGGTTTGTACTCACAGTTCATGGATTCCCTGATTCTCAGTAGATCTTCACGATCATACTTTTATACACATATAGACTTAAACATTAGAACAATCATCGAAAACGTACACACAATCATCCACCGCCACAACGTGTCGCCATGCACCGAAGGAATAACAACAGCCTAGGTTACGCTGGTTCAAAGTGATATAGCCAGAGTTTTGTAGATCTAACAAATTCCGTTGGATGGCGTTATATATAGCGCTAGCTAAAATGAAACAGCATCACTGATTTGAACATTCATAATTCTTAATATGATTGCTTGTGTAAATTACATTTATCAATGTATATATTAAGCACTGCTGCATGAGAAACAACCAGATATTGTTGTTATTGTTTGAAAGGAATTATTGTATTATATAAATTTATTATGTACGGTTGTTATTGTGTTGCAAATATTTCACAAATAAATGTTGTTAGAAAAGTTAACCACACACTAAACAGTATTATTTAGATGCAGAGATCATAACGTTGTGATATTTAAAATATTTGACCGAATGTATTTTTTTTCGAAGTTAACCTTGACATAAAATATTACTTTTCTGGACATAAATGGGCTTCTTTTTTCACTTTTAAACAGAAAATGCATCATTTGACACGAAAAATGCTACTTACATTTCTGATCACACGTGAGATGTGCATTCAGCCATGTTCTCTGCCTTGCCTTCATAAATGGTAATATGTACACTGTACTTTTAGTTTATTTTTATATTTTATGAATGGACACACTAAGTATGATTACCAAAATTTACCATGCTGGTATATATATATATATATGTATATATATATATATATATATATATATATATATACTCATAGTTGCGTGTCCTATCGCGCATCCGATCGCGCATTCAATCGCGTGCCCTACCGCACTTCGTAGCATGTCTGAACAAAATTGGACTGGCAAAAATGTGATCCTGTGAGGCCCTGATTCTTATTGATTATCTCTGCCTAATATTGGTCTTTGTTGGCTAGATTTTAGGCAGGGCAGACTGGGCACTTGCCCAGGGGGCCCCACAAAATAGTTTATTGCGGGACCTCCACAAAAAAGTGTATTGGGTCATAGTCCCATGATTTTGGATCGAATAAAATGCAAGTGACAAAGAGCCTGATGTGACACTTCGTGGTTGCATGACAACTGTCCAACTAATTGATGTCTAAGCTAGGTGATATCCATGCTCGAAAGTAATCTGACAAAGAGGAAAGCGGCATTATAGTAAGAAAACTCTTCCTGTATAATTTGATATGCGAGCATTTTCTAATGTCGAAATAGCACGTCGTATCTATTTAGTGTCCAACTGCAGTAGTGAGCGATCTGTTGTGTGCTATGAAGTCCGATGTGTAGTACGTAGGATGGAGTGAGAACTGTTGTGATAAGATGACTCGTAAACCACTTCCCAGAAGCTTCCACAGTCCTAAATCTGGCGTTGAATTGATTGGCATTACCGGACCTTATTACAATCAAAGTATTCTGAGCTTATGCTCACTCCCATGGTTCATGTAATTTCTGCTGTCGTCAATTACAGCACAGAATGTAGTAGATTTAATAATATATAAAGCTAACGTAACTCCAAAGTAACACGCCCTTGAGAATGGCTGACCACTATGTGTGTCCATCAGGGATGAGAAATTTCCGGTTTTTGCCGGAATTCCGGTTTTTATACTGCTCCAAAGATCACTTTTGTGAATCGTGTAAATCCGGGGAGAAAAAATGAATGTTGGGGGGTAGGGCATATAAAATCCTGGACAATTCACTGACGATCTATCTGCGGATTGAGTTAACTATCCATTCACCGGGTGTCGCCACGTGTTAATGACGCTGCCTGGCGATTACAGACAGAACCGACCCAACCGAACCCGTGAATCTGCGAAGTAAAACCCTTAGTTCTGTCGGCTGTTCGCTTCAGCGCTTTCGAAGAGCGCGCGCAAAAGCAGTGGACCAATAAGAAACGACGATGTATTTTGTGGAGATGTCGATCATTTTTGAACACAATGGCTAATCGACGATTTGTTGTACGGCAAGAAAAATGTTGCGTGAAGGACATTGACAAAAGTGTTTAGAATAAGTGGAATTGGGCGTGGCTGGAGAGATCGGCTGGAGACACTATGTTGGATATATTCATCAGTAAATTATCAGCACCAGGGAAAACCTACTGTTTGTGGTGCGAGGCCGATGTCAACTATGCGGATTGGATCCTACAGGCTACAGTCAGAGGGGAACCGAAGGCATTGAAGTACACACACTGGCACTGCCCACACTGGTCACCAATATTCTATTAGAACCTGAACAGAGGGCGTATCACATAGAAGTTCGCCGATTCCATGTAGACAACACACTTCCACAAGCACCCACAAGTTCCAGATTGGACTCGTGGTGGGCTACCATATTCTCTACTGGCAAGTTCCCAGCCTTGTCAAAACTGGAAGGGTGTTTTAGTCACATGTCTAGCATCATGAATACTGCCACTGCCAGAGAGAATGTTAGCACATTCAACACTATCCAGACAGTGAAGTACTCACTCATGGCAAGCAACAGGACTGCTATACAGGACTTCCACAAACAGCACTAGTCGCCTCGTTCACAACACGAGGGGTGCATACAAAATGTACTCCATCTATCTTGCCGAGGAAGGAAAGATGAAGGAGGAGAAGAAAACTGAGCTGAACATGTCAAAGACGAAGGCAGCCACCAAGTACAAAGCTAAGGAAGCAGTTGATCTGGCAACGAAGAAAGCTAGAATGGCCCATCAACGGGCTGTTTTGACAAAGCTGGCTAAGGAGAAAGCTGCCCGTCAGCCAACTCGGGTTCAGCCCAGAAAATATCATTAACAAGTGAGTTAGTACTATGACAATGTGTGCGTGAGTCCGTGTGCTTTTTTGCTATTGGAAATGTTAAAATTTTCTATTTAATATTGCTCAAAATACACCATATGTCGTCTACAATTTTAAAATATCTCTGAGGAGTCCCCACTCCCCTCCATTAGATGAGACAGTCCTCTCGGGCTGAAATGTGGGCCACAGCGTTCCCGCGGCTGCTTGGTGTAATCAGTGTGGTCTGCCACTTCTGATTGACGTTCACTTGATTCTACACCCATCGCCAGATCGATTGGCAGTCGTGGGTGTCTGTCAAATACCAGATAGAATGGCGAGAAGCCAGTTGCTTCGTTTATGGTAGCATTGTAGGCATGCACCAATGTTGGCACATAAGCCTTCCAGTTGGCCTTCTTCGTTACACGTAATGTACCTAACATGTTTATCAGTGTTTAATTGAACTTTTCACACTGCCCATTTCCCATTGGATGATACGGTGTAGTTCGGCTTTTTTCAATCCCTGCAAGTTAACACAGTTCTTTGATGACATGACTCTCAACATTTCTAACCTGGTCCGAATGTCTCTGTGGAAAACCATAGTGTAGAAATGTGTCATACAAAGCTTTTGTTGTGGTCTTGGCAGTTTGATTGCGTGTGGGAACAGCCTGGGCATACCGAGTGAAGTGGTCAGTCATGACTAATACATTTTCAATCCCTCTTTTTCATGGTTCCAGGGTTAGATAATCAATACAGACAATCTCAAACGACTGGTGTGTGCGAATGTTCACAAGTGGTACTCGATCTGGGTTGACTTTTCTTCGTATACAGGCTTCACATGTTTGCAGTTTCTTGCGCACATCTTCTGCCATGTGCGGCCAGAAGAATCGGGCACGAACAAGGTCTAGGGTCCTAGTTCTTCCCAAGTGGCCTAACTAATCATGCAGACCCATCATTGCTTCGTCTCTCTTTGCCGCTGGAAAAACTAGCTGGAACGATTCGTTACCGTCCTGGTGTACTCTCTTTCTGTGAAGCAAACCATCTCGTATACATAGCTTTCCTCCAGGTATATCTTGAACTCTGGTGATTCCTGCTCTACTTTGTGATGTTGATCTAGACTGGTTTTGCTGCCCTGTCTCAGCAACATTAGCATTTTCTTGATAATCGAATCTTCACTTTGGATGAGCTCCCAATTAGGGTTATTGATCTTTGTCACTCCGGCATCTACCAGTTCCTCCTCGTAGGTTATAGCTGCTTGGCTGCAGCACATCACCTCAATCAGGCCAAATGTGCCATCATCTTCTTCCATTGCTGCCATCTCACACACAGCCTGCACCACAGGTTCAGGTAAGTGTCCTCCTTGTGCAGGCTTTGTGTGCATTCTAGAGAGTGCATCGGCATCAGCATTATTTTTTCTCGAACGGTATTTGATGCTGAAATCATAAGTTGCAAGTTCTGCTAGCCACCGGTGACTTGTCGCATCCAGCTTGGCAGAAGTCAGGACATAGGCCAATGGGTTGTTATCAGTCATGACTACAAATTGGTGTCCTTACAGATAGTCCTGGTACTTCTCAGACACTGCCCACTTCAGTGCTAGGAATTCAAGTTTGTGGGCTGGGTAATTAATCTCACTTGGGTTGAGTGCACGACTTGCATAGACTATGACTCGCTACTGACCTTGCTGTTCCTGATACAGTACTGCTCCAAGGCCATGTAGGGATGCATCCACGTGTAATTCGAAAGGAAGACTGTGGTCAGCATATCCCAAAATGGGTGGTTCTATCAGTCTTTCCTTCAGTGTGTTAAATGCAGCGATTGCACTTGTGGTCGTCACAGTCTTGGTGGTTTTATTTACAGATGTCTTGTTTTCCTGCCCTTTTAACATATTGTGTAAGGGTTTGCATATCTCAGCATAACCCTTCACAAAGCGAAGGTAGTAGCCGAAAAACTTAAGCATTTGGCGAAGCTCGTGTACGGTTGTCGGTATAGGTCATGCCTTTACACTCTTTATTTTGTCTGGATCGGCTTCGATCCCTGCCTCCAAGATGATGTGGCCTAAATATTTCACATGCTCTTGGCAAAGATGATACTTCGCAGGTTTCACTTTCAGACCAGCTGCTCGCAGGCTAGTAAACACAGCCTGCATATGTTCAAGGTGAGTCTCAAATGTCCGTGAATGAATGATGGTACCATCCAGGTAGACCAACACATTGGTCAAGTCAGCCAGAGTGTGTTCCATAAACCTTTGGAACACAGCAGGAGCGTTCGTGAGACCAAATGGTATTCGATTGCATTCTTAAAAAACCGAGGTTTCCCACTCTGAATGCAGTCTTGGCTTTATTACATTCCTCTATTTCCACTTGCCAGTAGCCACTCTGTAGGTCTAATGATGTAAATCATTTTACGCCAGATAGCCTGTCCAGCGTCGACTCAATGAGAGGCAGCATGTACGCTTCTCTGATTGTCCGGCTGTTCAAACGCCTGAAGTCCAGACACAAGCGCAAACACTCATCCTTCTTCCGCACTAGGACTACATTCGAGGCCCATGGACTGTGCAAATGACGTATTGCACCGCATGACAACATTTGTACCTTTGCCGCAATCTCCATTACTCAACACATCACTGTGTGTTAAGTCTCCAACAGTGTTATCCCTGTCTAAAATGACACTATTCGTCATAGTCGCTATCTTCTGTCGTTTGGGAATTTTCATTTCCCTACATGAGATATTCGTTAGGACGACATAAACTCGGTGGCTGTTGTCAGCTTGCACAACTGAGGCGGGGATGAGTATTCCCCCGGGGAGTGTTTCTGCTGGTTGAAGCATGCCAGCTGAGAAACCTTTCTGGGCTCCCATTCTTCCTTTCACAATGATATATGTGTTTGCAGGGATCACTGTGTGGCGACATGAGTACACTGCTACTTCTTGTTCTGTGACTTCTGATTGGTCAAGGTGAGCAAGTGCTTCTAAGATGGCTGCATCATGGAATGGGGTATTCCGAGCTCTCAAGGCTGTCAGGAAATTAGTTCCAATTATAACAGGCACTATTCTGTTCGACCGACTAGGGAGCACAACAAATGCTGGCACAGAAATTCCTTCACTTTCTCCCCTAGACGACTGCAACTTCACCTCAACTTCAATGTAACCCAGGTAAGGTACCGACTGTCCTCCAGCACCTTCAATTTCAACTAGTCGTGACAGGGGTTGCAAGGTAAGGTGAGACAACTCTCTTTCGAAGAATGGCTTTCCAATCGTGGTGACCCTAGACCTACAATCGAGTAGTGCTGGACATGTTTTACCCACAATGGTAATCCCAATTTGGCATGAGCCGCCGACCAAGTCACAAGTAGGGCTGTGATTATGTTTCCTGTTACTGACCCCTTTTTACCCTCGAAAGGGGATCAATTTCCGTTTAAATGCACTCTGCAACTCTTGGACAGATGCCCATTCTGTTTGCAACGGTGGCATTCGATGCCGGTATTCTTGCAACAACCAAAAGATAGATGTCTAGGTATACCACAATCATTGCAGGTAAGTGGCTCCTTCGTTTGTTTCATCTGTGCCCTGGACTGTCTCTTCTTGATCATTCCTTCCAACTCTTCCACTTTCTTCACAAGAGCTTGCAAGGTTGGTTCTATCTGATCTGTTGCCCTTGTTGTACATGAACTTGCACTGCATTCTGGTTTCCAAACTCTTCCTCCAGGGTCCGCGCCTCGATCACAATCTCCTCGAAGTTTAGAGAATCTTTTCTGTGGCGAGGTGCATTTTTAATCTGCAAGTCCCTGAGGCCTGCCCAAAATCTGTCTCGCAACATAATGGGCATGAATTCCCTAGACACAACACCCTTTTCCACGGCAACATTACAGAGGTCTTCCAGTCTTCTCGACCACTTTGTACAAGGTTCACCTACACGCTGCGGTTCGCTGTAGAAATGTTCTAGTACGGTATTACCGGACATCACTGTACTATACAGTGATTGTAATTTTTAGAGAATGTTGGCGAGTGTAGCCTTTTCTCCCAAATAGATCATTTCATCTGCAGCAGGGCTTCTCGATGATTTCTTTTTCTGGTCTTGCTTGGCAAAGGTGATCACCACGCTATTACCCCAATGCAGCTGTAGCGTCTCATAATTTCGTCCTGGTTTAATATCTAGAACAGTAAACACTACATTAGGTATACATTATTACAGTCAATAATTAGTAATTAAAAAATGGTCACATCTTAATAAATAATTCATTTTTTTAATTCACCGTTCTGACTACTAACTCCTGGTCTTACCACTGACTGCTGGTCTGAGTACTAACTCCTGTTCTGACTACTAACTGCTGGTCTGACTACTACCTGCTGGTCTGATTACACATCTGACTATACTAACTCCCGGTCTGAGTAAACTGCCTGCAGGTCTGACTATGCTAGCTCCCGATCTGACTATAGTAACTCCTGGTCTGACTATAGGTCTGAGTATACTGACTGCAGGTCTGATTATACTAGCTCCCGATGTGACAACACTAACTGCAGGTCTGACTAAACTAGCTCCCGATCTGACTACACTAGCTGCATGTCTGACTATACTAGCTCCCGGTCTGACTACAGGTCTGATTATATTATCTGCAGGTCTGACTATACTAGCTCCCGATGTGACAACACTAACTGCAGGTTTGACTAAACTAGCTCCCGATCTGACTACACTAGCTGCAGGTCTGACTATACTAGCTCCCGGTCTGACTACAGGTCTGATTATATTATCTGCAGGTCTGACTATACTAGCTCCCGATGTGACAACACTAACTGCAGGTCTGACTAAACTAGCTCCCGATCTGACTACACTAGCTGCAGGTCTGACTATACTAGCTCCCGGTCTGACTATACTAGCTGCAGGTCTGACTATACTAGCTCCCGATCTGACTACACTAGCTGCAGGTCTGACTATACTAGCTCCCGATCTGACTACACTAGCTGCAGGTCTGACTATACTAGCTCCCGATCTGACTATACTAGCTGCAGGTCTGACTATACTAGCTCCGGTCTGGCTACATGTCTGAGTATATTGACTGCAGGTCTGACTATACTAGCTCCCGATGTGATGATACTAACCACTGGTGCAGCTACACTAACCAATTGTGTAGCTACACTAACCACAGGTGCAGCTACACTAACCACTGGTGCAGCTACACTAACCACAGGTTCAGCTACACTAACCACTAGTGCAGCTACACTAACCACTGGTGCAGCTACACTAACCAATTGTGTAGCTGCACTAACCACTGGTATAGCTACACTGACTGCTGGTTTAACTTAAATTACCCCTGACTGAACTATGTTAATTCCTGGTTTAACTGAAGCTTTTTTTGTGTAAACGTGCTATTGCTAACATTTTAAGTTTGTAGGCCAAAATGTGAGCCTTTTCTGAAGTTACCTCACTTATTGTCAAACCACATTTCTCATGCAAAGATCTTCCCCCCCCCACCCCATCTTTCTCTAGCATTATGTGGAATTTTGACCTGTGGTTGGTAGGGGTCAGCCATGTTAAACACGGGGAATTTTAACTCATATGCACAACTTTTTATATACATGGGTCCTCCCTTCCTCCTAAAACTTGCACTATGAGGATGTCGTAAAGGGAGTCTACCTGGGAAAGATGTTGGGGCTGATGGTTTCCCTGGATCATTAAGAAGTTTAAGTAACTCACCCTTCTTAGCTTGTTGTACCTCTAATTTAGTTGCCTGGTGAGAAATTTGCAATAATGACTGGATACAAATGAAAACATTACCGCGACCTTGTAGATGATTTCTAGCGGGGAACAGCGTAGACAAACCGGGAGGTATTTTAGGGACAGAAGCAAAATACAGTTCTAACAACTTTAAACGGTCAAGGCAATTATGGGTAGTTGCTAGCACTGCATGTAAATGCTTACACAAATATGGCTGTCCTTTGTGAACAAAACATAAGCATGTATATATGTTAAGAAACTTGTTGGCAATGTAAACGCCATCATCTGGTGCCGGAACAGGAAGGTATTGAACAACAACATCATAGAATGTCTTAGCAGCACTAACATTTAACTGTGTAAGTAAATTTGCACTAGCTGTGTTTATTGAATAATCATGATCATTACCCGATTGTTTTGGTCTTCTGAAGTTACAAATGCCCACCCATGTTGTTCCCAATTTTGAATCATTCTGACTTTTCCTGCCTGAACCAGATCTATACCTTTCATAATACACTTCAATAATTTACCCTTTGAAGTATTTACCTGATTTTGGAATTGTGCTAAATTAGTTGCACCATGCACAGAGTAATGTGCATGTCTTGGGAGAGTTCTATTAATTAATGTTTGAACTTGCTAGAGATTTATTCAGATGATTAGCATTTTCCCCTTGAACAATCAACCTGAACTGATTTTCTGTAATGTTATTAGTCAGCAAGAGTGGGTTTCGCCTATCTTGTTCCGGCACCAAAATGCTGTCTCCGCTGTAAATGTTTTTTGCCATGCACATTGAAACCAGTACGTATTAAGGTAATGTGAAAAGCTAGTTTTTGTTTGTGCGCTAACGATAAAATGCGGAATACTATTTAGATAGTTGAAATATGAGTGCACCATGTTCGTCCGGACACTTTCATGCCAACTATGCATAATACTTTTTAAAGCAGTTAAAATACTTCAAAGTTAAATCGCCACTTGCTGTTTTTATGTCCCATGCCTTGTCGTGTTGCACTACTGGGTGGAATGTTGAACCATTTATCAAAGTGCATGGCCTAAGATGGAAAAAACCATTGTTATCATGAAAAATATACAAATGTTTTTCATGTTCACAGTTTCTATCATTACAAGGCATGTTTACCATAGTTATTTCTAAATGCATCCTATGTACATCTGATATATCACAGTTACTAATTGCTGCCATACCTATTCTACTCCAATTTGCTGAATCACAGTAAGTTAAAATACTGGTTTTGAAACGGGCTGCGTTTAAATCATGTTTGATGTCATATCCACAAATCATACCAAACTCTTCCAATCAAGATTGTCATCACTTCCAAGAAACGTATGATAATTTCTGTGTATTCTAACATCACCTCTCTGAAACATCAGACCAGATTTCAATTTTTTCTCCAAAATTATATCGGCATTCCTCCAATCTGAATTTGTGAGTTTTTGCTTAAAACTGGACAAATACTTTCCTAAATAATGACGGTCAATTAAAAAACACCCATTGGAAATTTGACGTAAATTGATACATTTTGTGGATATGTCAGTATCACCGAGTGTAAGTTTACTAGAGGGATTTTCTGCAATATACATCTGACTAGGTGCTGTTTTCCAGTCATTCTTGCACGGTCAATTTTGTCTTTCATCGTCTGCGACATATGTCTAACTATCTGATTAGGCTCTGAAGGGTGAAATAGGGAATTGTTACCATGCTCAAAAATTTCCCAATTATCTAAGTCATCCAATTTTAAAATCAATTTTAATTTCCAGCCACACATCATGTAGGGATGATAATTTCCACATTTGTTATAATTAGTAGTGAGACTCGTATTGCACTGTGAACATTCTGTCAAATTTGGTGACATGTCTTTAATTATACAACCACACTGATTTCTACACACCGATGTACGAGATGAACATGATACATTCATAACTACGGCAATTTGGTTCCCAAAAGTGTCCAAATCTTCAGACTCAATGAGTAAATAACTGTCATCCGTTCTGTGAAATAGTTTGTTATCCTGTCTGACTACACTGGAAACAAACAAAGTGTCCTCATTACGTTTAATAGTTACTCTAACATTCTTACTCTGTCTGATTCTTATGTACATAATTAACTGATTTTACCCAATTATTGAAAGATATTCCATAAACAAATTTTTGAATTTCTGCAATAGTATGCTGATCTTGTTTACCCAACGGTGAACAGGGGAAGTACCTACGTTTCTGAAGACCACATTTTAGCATGCAACTGAGACACAAGTATTTCCCTGATGCAAAAGAAATTCTTGCATAAACCAAAAGTGGTGGCATATCACAACATGTCACCAAACCTGATATATATTGTTTGTTACCCTTACCACTTATCGAAGACAAGTAGCTTTTTAACCAAACAACTGCATCAACAAACGATTGCATTTTTCCTACAGCCTGAATATCACGTTTACCTGCATTAGAACATGGGAACTGTTTAGTAGCTGTTTTTCCATCGTGGGTCATTACTGAAAGCCTCAACAATTTTGACTTAAGAAATGAAACAGCTGGCTTAGTAATTATCAGAGTAGCTATGTTTACATAATCAAGAGTGAGAGGCATTTCAGTACTGCCCCGAATGGTTAAGGGGAGACTGTAGGTCTCTACCTTTCCTGGCTGTTTCTTCCTACTAACATGTTTATAACCTGACGACTACTACTGTAACCAAGGCTGGTACTATTAGTAGTTTGCTTGCACTTATGATGCTTACCGCTATTCCTATTATACCTTACACTCACTATGTTTACTTTTTTATGTAGTAGCATATTGACATCAATTGTTCCTGTAATAATCCACTGCATGATAACCTGTCTCAAGAAATGTGAATAATTTTATATGTGGCACACATAAGCAATGGCATCTGAAGGAAGTTGAGAATTCTGAGTAGCAAGCCCATGCAAACCTTTCCTGTATAAACACGCCAATGTGGCCACATTCATGGTAATAACAGTTTTCAAGATCAAAAACTTATAAAACTACACGCAATATACAATACATAACTTGTACAAGTATATTAAACACAATATTGGTAACAACATGGAAATCTATATTTAGAAAGCAATCTCATTCATTTTTTTCAGTTATATATTAACCAGTATAAATATTACAAATATCATTTATATACAATAAAAAGAGTTTTGGGCCCAGTATTGAGCCCTGGGGTACTCCATATGTCACTTTTTAAGTTATGCTTTCCTCTCTAGAAACAAACGCACTGTTATTTGTACTTACATGAGCTGGCCTCCTCTGTCACATGACAGCATCTGCAGAACGCGGCTGGCAGTAGTCGTGTGCAACAAGGTGTTGCCCTCCAGGGACGGATGGATGCCGTCCAAGCTGAAGTATCTGGGTTGGGAGAGGGTGCAATCCCAGAAACACACGCCAGGGATCTGTGCAGTCATCTGGTGCAGCCGCAAGTTCCACAAGAGGCCAGTCTCATACAGGTCGTCACTGTGCAAAGAAAAAAATGAGTATCTATATTTTACTGATACTCAAACAATTTAAATATGTAATACCTGTGTGAATACGGAAGCTTATTATTTCAACAATGGTTGCAGTATCACTACATTTCACGGCCATTCACATTTATTAATAGTAATTGAGCACAATTATGTTATTCATAACATGGTCAACAAATGGTTCTCTCTATTGCAGTATCACTGCCATTCAAATTTATTAATAGTAATTGAGCACAATTCTAGTATTCAGAACATGGTCAACAAATGTGTCTCTCTAATTCAAATTGAATAGATCAATACAGCTTTGTGTATATTGTTGCTACATTAAAAGGTTGTATAACATTACTATATTACTGGTACTCACACATCATAGCAGGGGAGTACAGCAGAGACGACAAGATGCACTCCTGGGTACATCTCTTGTGTCTCTCGGATCAGTCGTCGGTGCTGCTCCAGTCCTTGGTGCAGACGGCGAATGTCGGCACATATACTCTGCAGGTGGTTGGTACCAACATGCAGAATTACGGCATCGACGTTCAACGCATCTGTCAGATGTCAGATGTGGACATAGCTTGCACCATGAATTGTGAAATTACTATATAAATTTACATTTACTGTATTGCTTCTATATTATATTTTATAGTTTGGACACAAGCAGTAGGTTATGTGAGAAACAGTCCAACATGAATTAAATATGTGAATAATGTTATACAAATCACTGAAATTTCTCTACAACTACAAAGCCGCCTTGCCAGGAAGCCGAAGAGCTTTTACAGAAAAAGACGTAGATCTGACCACCGAGGCCACCGCCTACGGTCAGGAACAACCTAAGTAAACCTAGGTAAGTAAATGCTTTTTGACTGTACATGCAGATCTAAGCTTAAGTACATCTTACCCTGGCGAATGTCGTTGACGTGACCACCACGTCTGCAATGCAAATCAAAGTCAACATTGCTGACACTCTGGGGCCAGGTACTTGAAGTTGGAGTCGGAGAACACTGCCACCAAGTAGGACATGGTGCAGATCAAAGTCAACATTGCTGACACTCTGGGGCCAGGTACTTGAAGATGGAGTCGGAGAACACTGCCACCAAGTAGGACATGTTGCAGATCAAAGTCAACATTGCTGACACTCTGGGGCCAGGTATTTGAAGATGGAGTCGGAGAACACTGCCACCAAGTAGGACATGTTGCAGATCAAAGTCAACATTGCTGACACTCTGGGGCCAGGTACTTGAAGATGGAGTCGGAGAACACTGCCACCAAGTAGGACATGTTGCAGATCAAAGTCAACATTGCTGACACTCTGGGGCCAGGTACTTGAAGATGGAGTCGGAGAACACTGCCACCAAGTAGGACATGTTGCAGATCTGCAATCCAATAACCACAGTAGTTCACAATTGAGTAGTCCAAGCAAAAGCTATCGAAGTATCAAAAGCGAGCAGCGAACGAGCAAAACAAGTCTGTCATCCAAATTAATAAGCAGAATTGTGACACACCATTACAAACAATGATTAGTTATACAGATGGAACCAGAGATTAAGGCCACAACTACTTTATGGAACCACCAATGCATGGTCTTGTAGCACAATCAAAACAAACTCACTGTTATGTGTTACAAAAGTTTTGAAAAGGACCACGCAGTTGGCTGAAATGCAATCGTACATTAGGAGCCTAACTAGACTACAGAGGTGTTAGCCTAGCCGTAGGCCAGGGCTAGATGATGACAGACAGATGCATAATATCCACTTACTGGTGTGTCTGATCCATGCTGTACTCAAAGGCGATAGCACTCAATCCACTTGGTCTTAGAGGGAATAAAAACACCTATTGCTTGAATTCATGTTATATTACATCCTGCTATATATTTTTATGTCCACCAAGCAAAAAAACTAAAAAAAATCAATTTATTTTACAATCGGGCGACGCCGGTTCAATCCTGACAGCATGCAAACCATTGCTTTTCTTTACACTTTTTTTTTTTATGTTTTCACGAAGTAATATAAACCAAATCATTGTATACTATGATGCACTGTTTATAAATAATTTATATTTTTGTAGTAATTATTTATTCGCCACAAAAATGAAAATATGGTCATTATATAACGCTATTTCTAAATTTTATTTATCCAAACAAATATTATGTAATGGATATCTCATTTATGAATTGTAAGTATATTGTAATTATATATGTGAAAACAGATGATGATCTGTCTGGATAAATAAAATTTAGAAACAAATAATGACCATATTTTCATTTTTGTGGCGAATAAATAATTACTACAAAAATAAAAAAATATTTACAAACAGTGCATCATAGTATACTTACTTGATTTGGTTGATATTACTTCGTGAAAACATAAACAACAAAAGTGTAAAGAAAATCAATGGTTTGCATGCTGTTAGGATTGAACCGGCGTTGCCCGATTGCAAAATAAATGCAAAGGAACCGACGCGTTTACTAACTGAGCTAACAAAATCGACAGAAATTTGCTGACTGATTTAAGTTGTTATGATAAATTGTACAACTCCTCCTTCATACAAGATTTAACAAGATTGCCATCCAGAGAATTAACTCTAGATGGCAGGTGGACAAGGAAGCCCTTTGACTTATCGAGAGTCCAACCCTTTTATCTACATATATCCAGCCCTTCTGAGGTATGTGTCGATTTTATTTTAAAACATATTCACACTACTAGCACCCACACAATCATCAGATAATCTGTTCCATTCATTCACAGTCCTTTGTGAAAATTAGAACTTCCTTACGTCTAATCTGCACTGCTCCTTTACTAATTTAACTTCATGTCCTCTAGTCTTTCTATCTTTCTTAACTGAGAAAAAAATATTTCTATCAATATTTTCATAACCATTCAATTCAATACATCGATATTCTAGTGATATCACGAGATTGTACACGTTACTTTCTGTAGCTGATACGATATATGTCTGCTATGTATGTATATTGGTGTACATTATCTCCCGTTGGTTGCATTCGATATAATTATCCTGAAAACGAGCCCAAGCTCGGCGAAACCTAGTCGACTTGTACTAGTTGTATGCCCATTCGCATTCGTTGTTTTGAATAAAATTCGATTCATGTGGAACCGTAAGATAACTGATTGTTCCTCTATGATGACTTGTGTTTGTATTACGTCGGAATATTGCACAATAACTCATTCTGACGCTCGTTTCGACCAAAAGCTATCCTTGTAAACATGCTCTGAATGCATGGAAAGGGTCGGCCTGCTGCGAGTGTGTGTCATAAGTGACGTCACGATACCATGCGATCGCCTATCTCATTAAAATTTAATTTTCCGCGGGAATCGCTTCACAGACGGGCTTAAAATCGAATTTATGCTACAAATGTATTTTTCTGTATTTGTTTAATGTTGTCAAATGTTACATACAATGTTAAACTTTGTGTACACATGGAAAAAGGATTTTAGCCAGTGCCTTATTTTTATTTCCTTTAACCTCGGTCGGGACTGTAAAATCACACATAAACAAACAAACACACAAACAACAGCATAACTGTCAGTGTTAAGACGATACTAGCCTTGGGTGTGAACCTAAAATCACAGGAAAACAAACAACAAGATTACTGCATGTGTGTTTTGACTGCTGATTATAACCATGCTACTCTAAATCACGCCTACGTTGTGGAATTATGCAGTGCAAGACAGACTACCACCAACTGTCATTACTGCAACATCTCTGTCAATGTTTAATCCACTGGAATTCACTCCAATGCCCACACTTCGAAAAAACATTACGATTTATTTACTATTCACTGCCATTAGATGTAACATGAGGCGAAACGATTTATTGATAGTGTGTATAGTGAGAGTGTGCATATAAAACAACTGTCACTGTAACCGTGACTAACTAATATAATTATTTTTTTATATTTCTTAACTGCACGCACAGTTCGTTTAAAAATGAGGACGGACACATGAATGAAAACGCGCAAATCATTACCGCTTCTCTTTCTGCCCCGCCTGCGCGCTCATGTTCAAATTACTTCCGCATCCCCTTCCGTTATGTATTGCGCGCGCAGACGTTACCGCCGATTCACCAACTTTCAGTGCCTTGCATGCAGTATTACACAAACACTATTTAAACGTTTACATTGTATTCACCACAGGACAACCATCCTTACTAATCTGAAACTCGGTAATTTGTTAATATTCTAGACATGACAATAACTGCTGATGCAGGCAGTGACTAGATTTAGTAATGGGCAGTGGGTGCATGGTCACACATGATGACTCCATTTATTACAATATCACATCATCTAATATGACTCCAAAGTAATTTTGCACTAAAATATGCTGGCCATGGTTGTTTTTATAAACTTGTTACCTTTATTCCTGTGTGTAAAAACAAGCTATCAGAGGCAGTCAATGTATATAAAATGACTGCACACGGTTTTATCAAAAAAGGTAGAACAGAATATATACAGCTATACAAAATACAATACACTATACAAAAACATTGAGAAAAAATGTGTATCCCAAGTCAATAGGAATAACACAAACTTATCTATTTACAGGTTTTATAGAATCAATAAACGATCGAAGGTCTGGTGCTCAGTGCCTGTCAAGATAACCAAGCCGTATGCGTACATAAAGTCTCTCCAGCGAGAAGTCATTGAGGCCAGGTTGAACGACAACCAGCCCTTCAGAAGGAAGGTGGAAATCTCTGCCAGTGACCCCCGGCGAATAAAGAGACACCCAGCTCCAGTGGACTCGAAATCCTTTTGACATGCTTTAGTACATTATTTGGTTTAGTATGGTTTAGTACATTATTTAATGATACATAATAAAGACATGTTCAATTGCAGACAGACAGAATGTTAACTGGCACACATTCAAAGAAAAGAAAAACTGCTGCACAATGAAAGCTAAGCAAGGCGAGTAGTCACGAACCCTGTGTACTGGCCATCTGGTGATTGGTACATGTTGTATTGTATCAGCGTGTTGCACTGCATGTCTGGCGGTTCCGCAGAACTACACAGCTTGGTACTACTCGCCCTACACCTGACCCTAGGCGTCCATGTCGCCAGAGCACAGACTGCCTGTAGGCGGGGTGTGTCTAAAAGCCCGACCATTCGTGAACATGACGTCAACCGCAAAATGTGTACCTGTATTTAGCACTCGCATGGCGCTGTGCAGCGCCACGGCAGGAAATAGTTTCTAAGCGGACATACGATTAGATAAACTTTATATGTATCACATCCATAATAAACTAACAAAACAGTAATTTAAGACATTTTGCGTTAAGCACGCTATACATATGTACGTTATTCTGTCGTGCGGCTCATTCCCAGGATTCACTGTTCACGAACACTCGGTCTTTTACCCTTTCCTAGGAGGAGAGGCTAAAAGCCCGACCATTCGAGAACACTTTCCTAGTACATCCATGTTAGGCTTTATATTTAGATATAGTGAAAACTGCTACAGAAGGATATAACGTATTGTTTCATTATCCAACAAGAGTATATGTAACAAATTGTCGTTCCCTTGTGTCACTAATCCCGCAAACTCGTTCTTTTAGCCTTTGCTAAGGGGAAATGCTAAAAGCCGGAGCATTCGGGACCACTTTTTAGTCTATGCATCTTTTGCTTTATATATACTTTATATATTAAACAATGCTAAAATGTAGGATAATAGCGTATTTTGTAATTTCCAACAAGCAGAAATATAATATTGTCGTTCCCTTGTGACACTGCATAGCCCCGAATAGTCGGGCTGTTGGCCTTTGCTAGGGTGATAGCCAAAAGCCCGACCATTCGGTACCCCCTTTTTAGTCCATGCATCATATATATAGGCATTGTGTATACTCTATATACTGAACAATGCCATAGTATGATAATGACGTATTTTTTACTTTCCAACAAGAGAAAATATAACATCATCGTTCCTTAGTGTCACTACATGGTCCCAAAAACTCGGGTATTTCGCCTTTGCTATGGTGAAATGCTAAAAGTCCGACCATTCGGGACCACTTTTTTAGTCCATACATCATAAGCCTTGTATCTTATACTTGTATATTACATCGAACAATGCTACACTATTTAATGACGTATTATTACAATTTTCGTCGATCCCTATATAGTGTTACCGGTCCGGAAAACTAATTTTTTGGCTTTTGCATACTAGGGTGAAAAACGAGCGTTCTTGACCAATGGTCGAGGTCTACTATATTCTGTGTTTGGACACGCGTTCGACGAAATGATTATTATTTTCGTAATTGATGTGTAATTGTCAATTATGAAAATTATGTGACAGGTTTTAATTAATAGTCACGCGAGCGTATGCGTGCGCGCGTGTGTGTGCGTGTACGTAGACTCTACGTGTGTGCGCGTGCGTGTGTTTGTTTACGTATGCATGCGTATGTGTGCGTGTGTGTTTTGTTGCGCGTGCGTGTGTGTGTCATGCGCCTAGTTGCGAAGCAGTCGGCCGGGCCTTCTCGATCGGGGAGTTAAGTCCATTATCTAAAAACTTTTTATGGTCACAGGTTGACAACATACACATGTATGGACAACAATTGTTCCACGCGTACTGCAGGCCTTTCTGAAATAACTTACTGAAGTAATCAAGAAGTAATTTACCACTTGTATTAGGCACGTTAATTGTCATATTCTGCCGTGCGTGCGAGCCATTCCCGTGTGTCACTGTTCACGAAAACTCGGGTTTTTAGCCTTTCCTAGGGGGAAATGCTAATTCCATTCGGAACCATTTCCCTAGTGCATGCATATAATGCGTTATTATGTATATATATATATATACAACAATTTTAAAATATTACGTCATTAGCATCATGCTGTATAATCGGATAATAATGTGATATTGCTGGAACGTACTGCTTGTGGGCGTGGTCAGGCCGTATTCTATATTTGACGTCCGCGGAGCAACCAGAAGCCAGCGTTCAAAATATACGCTGACTTGGTGGTCACTGACCACCTAGTTTGCCGTCGGGTCAGTAATTTTTTTGAGTTACTGGTCCGTGTGACTACTTCCTTTTTTGGGGATATTATACAACGTTCTACAGCAGTACGCATAAGCGTATTGTCAAGAATGGTCACTGGCTGTGTACAAAAATGTGTTTTACCCTTAATATTGCTCAATTTATGTTAACGTGAAATGCAACGCCCACGGAGCGCGCACGTTACAATGGTTGTTATATTAAAAAAGCACCCGAAACGAACGTACAGTAATTTATTCATTTTGGTCAATCAAAACGAGGCATCATCACTGGCGCCGCCATCATCATATCCAAACGGGCTATGCCTTTCGAATCTGTTTGAGAAAAGCCGCCATTGCCACAATCTGCTGGGGGAAAACAGTTAGAAAAATGCGATCACTACTGACTAGCCGAGTCATTTTGTTAGTTATTTTTTTAGTAAACTACGATGATGCTTACAACATTAAATATGTCACATATGTTCACGAGTTCACATCATGCGCTGTTAGCTTATTAGTCAATAGTTTTTACCAAAAAATATGCATTAATATTGTAACAAAAAACACTGTGTAACGCCTGTGCCATTGTCGATGCATTGATGTGATGTGTGTATGGCATGAACCGCATTGTTATTGCTTAATTTGCAGTGCCTAAGTATTCGCCACGTATAGCAAACAAATAGGGTAGAACAAATGGATACCCGAACATTGAGTGTTGCAATAATATTTACATGAAAATATGTATTTATTCGTGTAGTGTGTATAATTGGAGGTGCAAAATTTTTATTTCGATTAATTAATTCAATTCATTTTACTTTGCGGGATTCAATTCCAATTCAGTGTGTTTTGGTTTTATTCAAATCCAATTTAATTCAAATTCAAGCATTTCGTTGATCAATTCAATTCTAATTCAATTAAGAATTGAACCCAACGCTGCCTACTAATGTACTATACATTGCTACTTGTGTGCACAATATCATATTTAATATGTCTCTTGTTAAAATCATGTTGTTGTGCTGTAGGTACCAGGGCATAGTACTTGCTCTTTATAGGTGGGACATTTGTGGGTTGTGTTTAAAGATGCAACTATTAGAAAGATTTAAGAAAGAAAATTCTTACCCAATAAAAGCGTGCGTGATATTGCGTGATGTAATCCCTTATGTTCACATTACATGATTCTACATCTTTTTATAAGACACATTGTATATGTCCCACATCCATTGTAAGGTCATTCAAGAAGCTGCAATGGTGGGTGTATTTAAACAAATCCTTTTAACACATTCCAATACAATAAGTATTGTTTAATTTGCATTACACTGATAATGAGTTCACGGAAACTGTTTGATAGTAGCTGCCTAACTTGAAGGAGAAGAGAAAAATGTTGGATCATCCTCAATGTCACGATCATAGTCAACGCAATATGTGTTTTTTTAATGATGTAATTTCTCTGCATCGAATGGAGAAATAAAACAGTTGAATTGCATTGTGGTGTTACCTTTACTAAATAAGTGTATTTAATGTATGTGCAAAAACTTCCATGCAACATAGGTGCATCTTCATATCAGTAGGTATGCATTTGTTGTCATATTAGTATGTAGGCATTTGTTATGCAAGATATACATTTTGACTGTCCTTGGAGTGATATTGAGTAAGGAATAAAAAATCCCTGATACAATCTCTTCAGAGTTCAACTTAAATCTTCAAACACTGTATATGCTTGATTTGTTAGCGTGTTGTTTATTGAATCACATAAAAAATTAATATATCACTTCAAATAAAAATGGGCCAAGAGGCCCTGAAGTCGTTTGGACTGTATTGTGAGTTTGTAATTATTAATGAAATGTTTTTGGTGGATCATTAAAGGGACAGTCGCACTTCGTGGCTTTTCGTTTTTATTGCAAAATCGTGTTATACAGTATAAATTATATCTATTATAGCGTACTGGCTGCCCAAAGATGTTTTTAACGAAACAGAAATCAACTTTTGGATTGAACCGTTAAATGTTTACAAGAATCAACGCGCTGTCACTCAAATCCCCGAATTGCGAGTTCGGAAAATTCCGTGAAAGGTCGTGACCCGACGTGGGCCGAGCTTCAGATGTCAATAGTACGCTGTCATCATGACTTCCATGGCGCAGAACGACGATTCATCGACTGATGTAAGTTGAACAATGAAATGTCATAAGTATTCCGTTTGTCACTGTATTTGTGAAATGATCTTTGTTTGAGATCATGTTACTGCTACGACTGTTATTAAGCAAACGCGTGTCTATACCAGTATGACTAGTTTTGTGTCTACCGTCTATTGGTGAAAATTATATAATATTATGAGTGTGTACTCATTTTCTTGAAATCGATAGCATAATTTAATTTGAATGCATTCGTTACGATTCCTTCTTTGCGGAATAGGCCTACAACGTCGACTGGCGAATCATAGCGCATAACAACCAGCTGTAGCCCACGCTCGTAGCGTGTTTGATTTTATTTGGGGGATGCGCTTTTTAGTGACTGGGACATTTCTTGCCGCGTTAGTTGACGGGGTTGTGTTGGAAATTGTGCAGGTCGTAGGGGTGATCTCCGACGTCTTTATTTTACTGGCCTTACAACCGTGTTGAAATAAAAGTAAATAAGACAGTATATTTACTTTTCTTCTGTAATATGCGTGCGTCAATGCTTCAAGGTTTATGACAGTAAAGGCATTTTTTCTAAAGTATTGCCATGCACTGTCAATCATTGCATGGTGACTAAGTACACAAAGTACACATAATAAATGTTATTGTTATATATGCAAAAATTATTTACCATATCACATTATCTGTTTACACAGAGTTTGAATGGTTCCGGGAAACAGCTGCAGTGGGAGAAAGACGTGGAGTGAGAGAAAGAGGGGCAGTTAGACGACAGGGTGCAGCAAGAGGAAGGGGTGTGGGGAGAGGGCGTGGCAGAAGATCGAGGCAGCTATCACTGTCACTGAACAGGACTGACTGCGCTCGCAAGACGATGTTACGCAATCAGAGACAGGAGCAACTGCAGGTAAATATTTGTATTACAGTGCACATTTTTAATAACATTTATAAATACAAGTGACAAAATATTTAGGGTAAAGATTTTATATTCATGTTATGATCCAAATGCTGCGCAGGTACATGGCGTCACCAAAGATGCCGAGGTACCAAGTTTGAAACTGTGAACTATGCTTTTTATAAAATAAATTACATAATCAACCAATTTTGATCAAAAAACTACACAAACACATAAATAATAATTTACAATGTATTATTCCAAATGCACTGCACAATAGACGTTTCCTTTAGACATGACCCATATATAATGTAATTCACACATACGCATGCATGCCCACACGTGCACACACATTCATACACACACATAATTTGCCTGGTGTTATCAAAAACATGCTACATTGCAGAATTTGAGCTTTCCAGGAATTACAATAAAAAAGCAGGTACTGTATTTTTTTTGAACATCTAACATGCACACCAACATTTTGTGTATTAAATGACCATAATGTTCATATTTAGTTACATGATATTTTTGCAATCCTTCTAGGCTGACATTAACGAACTGGATGAGGGCCAGGCAAAGATGCTGCTACTGAAGATGGTGCTGCGAGAGCCAGGTCTTGTGTTTGGTGTCTTGAGAGGCACCGAACAAGGACCAGTGGGAGGTGGCGCTCTGAGCTGGTGGTCATGCGGCCACTGCCGAGAAATGGCTACAGATGTAGAGCGGCTGTGCTGCAACATGCGCCCAGACAAATGCATCAGCCTGCGACCGGTGAGATGTGTACTTTTATAAGATATGAGGGTGGTGTGACAAGGGTGTGAATCTCTCTCTCCCACATCTTTTGAGATCACCATGTCATCCAACAAACCATGTCTAATTCCCACAAATTTGTATTACTGACCTCCTTCTTCCTGCTAGACACCCCTGTACGATTTGTAACACCATTTTCTGAAATTACATATTTGTTACTACCTATATAGTATATATTTTTTGCAAACGAAGTCATATCATATATGTGTGTTTGACCTGAATCCATGACGTTTTGGTAAAGGACACTTTGGTAATAGACAGTTGGGAAACAGACATTTTGTTAACAGGACATTTCGGTAACAGGACATATTGGTAATCAAACATTTCGGTAATAGGACATTTCGGTAAAACTATTAAAAATAATCAGAATTATTTGGTTATTTTTACAGGTGTCTTGTATAGATAATTATATACATTTTTGTAACAGACCATACATTTTGTTAATGTATTATTATTTATTATTATGCATATGGCATGTTTTGTCAGATTTCTTGAACTTAAAAATGGGCCAAGAGGCCCTGGAGTCCTTTGGACTATATTGTGAGTTTGTAATTATTAATGGAATGGTTTTTGGTGAATCATAGTTACAGATCATCAAGGGTTATGATGGAAGTAAAATATTGACATGTTTAGAGGAGACTACATGCATGCCAGTGAAGAAACACCTGGAAATAAAATATTCAAGTATACCGTTTCGTGAAGATTGTATATATTAGTTAATGTGTTATTAAAAATACTGTACAATTTGAACCCAATTACTATTTAGGCCGATATCCAGTGGTTGTAGAAACCTTGGAGGAGAGTTGGTGAGCTGCAATCTCCCATGTAGCACAGTTAAAGGTTGTTTAAGAAAGTGTAAATCAGTCAATAGAGCTCCAGGCTGTTCTCCCTGCTGTAAACAATTTAGTTAGCAAATTTAGCGTTTTAGGGGACATTTGGTGACCTTAGAATGATTCAATCAAATACAGATTTCTTGTGTATTTGATTGAATCATTCTAAGGTCACATGAAATGTCTATGCAAAATTTGAGAAAAAGTTACTGAACGGTTTCTGAGATACGGCAGCTAACGGCAGACGCAGAGTGATGGCAATAGTCCATTGGACGTTCGGGCCAAAGGACTAATTACATATGATAAATAAATCTGTAAAGTAATAAAATCTATCAATGAGTTAAAACCTGTTCAGTCTGCATGTCAGTGGTGCCAATCAGCTAAACCATTTAGAAATTAGGTTGGTCACTTTTCCAGACAGTGGACTTGGCTCCCCACCAGCAGTCGGAGATAGTGTTAGTTAGTGCTTATTTGATTAACTTTCAAGGCAGGGGAAGGGAACATGGCTTCCCAGGCAACAGCAGTCAGTCAGTCATGGTTATTTAAATCCATCAGTTAGAGGGGACTGGTTAGAGTGCTCAATTGCTACAGCCAATCAGTGTCTCGCTGCACACATTTATATCCAGACACACATAAGGTAATGTCATACCTGTGAACATGGAGTTATCGACAACAACAAGGGGAAAGCTAAGCTTTTGTGGAATGGCTTTGCTTATATCAAGGAAACAGAAAATGGTGTGATACAGTGGCGCTGCACATGTATGTCGTGCGAGCGACCAAGTCGTGCCATGGTAGTGTGTACACAGACTTGCTACCAGCAAATCTAGTGTTGAGAATTGACCACAACCACTGCCCTGAACCTGCAGCATCATAATTTTTATACTGAATATTTGTGTTACTTTGGATGGAAGAAATTGTTATTTAACACAACCGTAGTTCACATTCATTCAAATTAAAACATTATTATTAGCCACTACTGGCGCCTGGTATTCTAAATAGTTTTGTAAAAAGAGGTACACACTGTAAATATTATTAATTTTGATGGTCTTACCGAAATATCCTATTACAAAATGTGTGGTTACCAAATTATCCAATTTCCGAAAGGACATCTTTAAAAATAACAAAATAATTCTCATTATTTTCAATAGTTTACCGAAATGTCTGATTACCAAAATTTCCTGTTACCAAAATGTATGTTGCCCAAAGTGTCCATTACCAAAACGTCTGGCACCCGTTTGACCTACATCCTAAATACATATCAGTAGGTCTAACCATTACAACAAACAGATGGATAACAAATTCTGTGGAGCCTTGTTAATACCAATGATAATACACAGAAACATCAGCATTGCGACATAATTTCACAGGAATGGAAAATGCTAATATACTGGGTTTTCCACGCAAATCCAAAAATACATATTCCGCGCCTGAAAGTCCAAATCAGACCACAAACCCAGTTTTACTAAAACTTAATCACACATACATAATCATGTTTCATTCCAATGCACACATAATCATGTTTCATTTCAATGCAACTGCTACAGTTTGAATGTACTGGTGTATACATTTCTTTTTAGGAAATGGACTTATTCGTACTCGACCCCACAGTTTTGACAATGGTGGGACGCTACAGAGCAGATGTGTTTGGCATGCCAGCATGAGGAGACAATGATGCAATGCGACATTATGCCTACCACCAGTTTGTTTTCTGGCGACATGGCAAACTGGGAACAGGGAACCGACATGTTATTCCGAGCTGTTGTGTGTGGAAAATTAGGCAGACATTTCCGAGTGCAAGTGGACAGTACTCTGGGTTCAAAGTTCATATATTAGGTTGAAATCATTACTTGTCAAGAATAAAGTGTGTAAACTTTATATAACCACACATCATCAGGTAACCATGGTAATTTCTAAATTAACTGATAATAGTTTGTTATTAAAAAATAAATGTTACTTAACATGTAGGTTACTCATTGACAACTTCCATCTTAGGCATATTTCTTTTTCCAAATTGGGTTTGATGCCTTGCCACTAGATCTGCTGTTGGTGGCGCAGGCACTGCTGCTAGTGTTGGTGCAATGTTGCGTGGGTCATTAGGTTTAAGTCCACGCATCCTGCGTTTTGGTAGTGGATCGTCAGTGCATGCTCGGATGATCTCCTGAAGGGACACTATGTACACATACTGTTCCGGTTCTCGATCTTCTTTCCCCGTCTGTTGTAGACTTTGAGGTAGCTGTAGATTAATAGACAAACTTAATGACATGTGTCTTGAACTTGCATTGTTACACAGTATGGCATTTGCAAAAAAAAAAAAACATTTATTCAACATGTAAATATTTCAAAACATGTAAATATTTAAAGTAACCTTTTTCATGTGCAATACGTCAGCATATAAAAATTTTATGTAAATAGCTGAATTATTGCAAATAAAAAGTTACTTTAAATATTACACATATATGCATAATGTACATACGCTATTATTATTATGCTTTGTATTGTTTATGTATTGCAACGTAATAAATACCTTTCATTTCTAAAAAACTGTCTTCTCATACATTACTTGCTCAATCATAGGCATTGATTGTTAGAGTCGTCACCAACATAAATAAATCCAATCAATAATTAGCCCTATAATGGAATGGCAATAGTCGTTATTATAATGCATAACAAAAATATTTACATGTTCATGTTGTTACATGTATACTTAATGTGTACCTGCATACTTACACAGTGTGTCCCTTTCGATTTCTTTTCAATGGTAAATCTTCGTGACTCTGATAATCAATCGCTGCCAGGACGGTGCCCGCTATACCGGGAAGCTGCAATAAGTAATTTCATCTAATAAATTTCTGATTCATGTTGCTTCCCTGTGTGTTTGAATCTATATTATTCGATGATGACCAATTGAGACTTAAAATGTTAAGAATAATCAGACTATGGACCTGAAATGGTGGATAACATAAGTTACAGTTACTATAACTATACCTTTTTTTTAAACAACAATAAACAGGCAGGATTTTTTTGTGTCTCTTCTTTCTTCATGGGCCTAACATACAGGCCAAATGTTATCAACAGGAACTGTCCTCAAAGAAGCTGGTTATGGAGTAAATATAGTGTAAGTTACAGGACACCACAATTTGGCCCAGTATTGTGCAACACACTCATGTTAAATTTTATTTCTTCTAATTTCCCATTTTCTTCCATGTTACATTGACTAAGAGTAATGTGTACCTTTCAGTGACATTGATGTCAAGCTCATATGAAGCATCCTCCGTGCATTGTGATGGTTGCCATGAATCATCATCGTCACCCTCCTCACTGTCTTCATCATATGACAGAGGGCTACAAACAAATACTTATTGAATAATGATATGTTTAGTTGACAAAACAGTGCTACATCTGTTTAAACTCCACAAATTAGTATGTAATAGTATGTTATAAAATTAACGTCTTTTTTGTTTTAATGTCAACCACATAACTCAAGTAAAACTGAAACAAGGCATGCATAATATAATGACATATGTTACTTGTAGAAATTAGAGTAGAATATCATACCATAACATTCCAGTAAAGCAATACTAACATTTATAAATATACAACTGTGAAAAATTACCCAACGGAGATATGCATGATGTCTGGTTTCTGTAATGGGCCTGCCACTGGTGAAGGTAGGGATGAAGGCCCTGCCGCAGGTTGGGATGATGGTGAATCGGCTGCAAAAACAGAGGTAATAAAAGGTTGTTCTGTAAAAATGTCTGCAAATTATTATCCTGTTGACATAAAAACGTCATTTAAAATGCTATGCTATTTCACCAATGTGAACGACTGCTAAAAACAGTCGGGAAACATAAAAATGTTGATGCCATTGCCAATTTTGTAGGTGAATATTAAAAAATTACACTCTTATAACGGATGATGACATTTCAACCAGGTTTATTAACAATTGCAGCTGCAGCTAGCTGCCATTTTAATTAAAAAAACTTTGTATTTAAACCACAGGCACCGACTCAGTCTCAGATGGAATTGAACAAATTGACATACAATTCCGAATATGACGTTGGCAGGGCACGGTATTACGCGATGCACGAAGTTAGGACACGACGATAATTATACCCGTTCCAGACAATAATTTTGTTGACTAGATAGGCGATGTTTGAGCTACGTAATCTACTTTATATTCCATTCCCTTCCTATATTTTACCGGGTTACCATTCTACCTAGCTTACGATTACGCCTTGGCCCTAGCCCGGGCTAGCATCAAGGAGTATGGACAGTGTCAGTGAGGATAACGTCCCGAGGCCGAGCCTGTGCCTGTGTCAGTGAGTGTGAACGACATGATGATGCCCGTAGGGGTGATTTTCTATATAAATGCAACCAATCTATCGGCATCAAATATACTTCAAATAAAAAATATAATTTGTACGACACCATGTCCACTTGGAACTCATTGACAATAAAACACGACGACGATGCAATGCCTGGTCACTGGTGATGCGAATTCAAGTTTAAAAAAAGCAGAACTTCCGCCAGTTTATGGTAAGATTTCGGATTTACGTCAGCCTTCAGGCGATCCCCTCGTACCTTCTGCTCTTCCAAAATTACCTGTGTAGTAGACCGGAATTTATCACGTTCTTTTTGTTTTTTCTTCGCCGCTGAACATAGTAGTGCACGACGCAACATTTTCTTACCCGCCATTACGATCGAATGTCAACAACTGTGAATGAATGGAACAGATTATCAACAACTGTGAATGAATGGAACAGATTATCTGATGATTGTGTGGGTGCTAGTAGTGTGAATATGTTTAAAAATAAAATCGACACATGCCTCAGAAGGGATGGATATATGTAGATAAAGGGGTTGGACTCTCGATAACCCAAAGGGCTTCCTTGTCCACTTGCGATCTAGATTTAATTCTCTGGATGGCAATCTTGTTAAATCTTGTTAAAACTATGCAACTTGCGTTCACGTGATCACGTACCACGTGAGCACGCATTTCCGTCTCATTAGTAGTCGGATTTTAGCCACGCCTACAACGGCTTTCGAAAGCGACTCGCAGTCGATGTATACAAAGTGATATGTGCACTTATCATTAACATTTCATAAAACAAAATGGTTCATTAAAACATCTTTGGGCAGTCAGTACAACATAATATATATAATTTATACTGTACAACATGATTTTGCAATAAAAACAAAAAAGCCACGAAGTGCGACTGTCCCTTTAAGAGTTATGATGGAAGTAAAGTGTTAACATGCTCTCTAGACTATGCATGCCAGTGAAGATACACCTGGAAACAATGTATTCGAGTAGACCATTTCGTGAATATTGTATATATTAGTTAATGTGTTATTAACAAATATTGTTGGATTTTATCCCGATACTCTGCTATTTAGGCCGATTTCCAGTGGTTGTAGAAACCTTGCAGGAGAGTTGGTGAGCTGCAATCTCGCATGTAGCACAGTAAAACATTGTTTAAGAACGTCGGACGCAGAGTGATGGCAATAGTCCGTTGGACCTTCGGCCCAAAGGACTAAAAAAGGTTGGTAGGGACCACATAAACAAATTAATTACACATGCTGAAGGCAATTAATGGAATCAGTGGATGTGCACAACCAGTACTGTTTTGTATGCAACATTCAAACACCAGCAGGGATTGAACCTGCCACACATCACTGGACCACAATGAACTCCACTGCTCTGATACGTGGTAACATTGCATTAATTACAACATAGAAAATAACAGTAATCTATTTCAAATGAACTAATTTTGTTATATAAATGTTATATATTACATGCCATTTAATTTCTGAAAATCCTTACATTATTGGTTCATACAATACATGTAACTAAAAATGAGTGCTTGTACAAAATGTAATGAACATTTTAGTTAAATGTTGTCATTGATATTATAATATTATTACTGATACCAAGAAGGTTATGCTTTGTAGCTAGCAAACAAACCGAGCTGATGGAAACAGGAAATTGAAGTGCTCTACTCAACAGTGCCATTAATTGGATAATGGGTCACCTGACATAAGATGGTGCCTGACTATGTTCTGCCCCATTCTGTTCTGTGCAACATCTACTGGGAAGTTGTACATCACTTTGTGTTTCAAATGGATGAATGCATCGGATAGCTTTGTATATCAAAATGCATAGCAGTGCTATTAATTGGACAATGTGTTAACTGACACAGTAGTGAAGTAGATGTCTGACTTTGTTCTGCCACATTAGTTCCGTGTGGCTTCTGCTGGGAATATGTACATCGCTACATGTTTCAAATAGATTTGTGCAATCGATCGATTTGTGCATCCAAATGCACAACATTCCATCATTATGTTGCAAAATAGGAGTACAGTGTACATAATAAAATTTATGCTTTCTTATGCTCATCATGCTTGGATCAGCATATTCTTCAACATTTGTTGAAACAAGTTTGTGTTAAATGAACTATACTGTGAGTAGTGTATAAAAATTTGCCAACTAAGTTGATTTTACAATAATTTTGTAAATTCATAATATAAATGTTCCACAACATTCCAAATATTTTACGGATCTTCTTGAGTTAAATACACCAATGATGACTGAAAACAGTGTTTTAAAATATGCGTTACTTTTAAAGTTTTGTAATTTTATAACTTTATTTCCATCATACAATGGCCATTTTATTTGTCATCGAAACGGGAGTTTGACAGAAACAAATTCAAAATCTTTTACTATAAATGATGGGCTGAACAAATAATTATTGCACTCCCAGTACCAAATAAAACATGTTGTTACAACATGGCTTGGATTTTCATTTGTACGCTGACGATACGCAGCTTTACACAACATTCAAGATCCCCGACACATCTGTTGCCATATCTCAGCTAGAAACATGCATTGCTGACATCAACGGTTGGTTGACAGCAAACAAACTTCAATTAAATGGTGACAAAACTGAAGTTCTGTTTACGGGATCAGAGGCGCTGCGCAGAAAGATACCCCCAGTACATGTGTAAGAAATATTGGGTTCATGTTCGATGCAGGACTTACAATGGATCAACAAGTCAGTGCCATCTGTAGATCTTCTGGTCTGCAAATCCGAAATGTGGGTAAAATCATCAAATTTCTTACGCCAGGAGCTGCCGAACAAATCATCCATTCATTTATAACGTCCAGACTGGATGGTTGTAATTCGCTGCTGTTCGGAACTAACAAGTGTCAGCTACGTAGACTGCAGTGCATTCAGAACACGACTGCTTATTTAATCACACGAACAAGGAAACACGAGCACTACCTAAATGAGTGACATATAATTGTGAACTTTTTTGTAAAACACTTTGAACAGAACTAAGGACTGGATACAGCGCTATAGAAGACCTTATTATTATTTATTATTACACTGATGCAATATATTTTAATATTTTGTCGACAACAATGTTATTATGCTCTTTGTAGATCTACATTTTAAAATAAAATTAAACCTTATGTACATAACCACCTATGCTATTTTAATATTATACATTATTTCATGTGATGTATAATGTTGTATTTATACTACTTATAGAAATAGCAGCTGGATTTATGGTGCAAACAAAATGCTTTCATTAGTGAATGTTTCTCGGCTTTAATCAGTTTCTGTTATCTAAACGTTTCAGTAAAACTAAACTGAAAAATTTATAGCCAGATGTACCAGGAGAAAAAGGAACATGATAGTATCATAGGTTTTTGTATGTTTTTATATTCCGACAAAAACAATGCCAATCATTCAATATGTCATCGGCGGCTTCGTGTGTGGAGAGCTGGTGTTTTTCTTTTAAATCAATCCGTCTGTCATGAGCTGTCGCTATATTCATTCTCCGTTTATTCAATATATTTTACTTCTTTTTTTTGCTAAATCTGTGACATAAACAGCAGCTAGTCCACGTTTGCTTTTGATAATTTTATCAGTCACGACTCATTTGCATGGCGGTGGCTAATCCAAATCCACACATGTTGTTGACGTTTTTCTTGCATCTATCAACTCGACGTAGCTAATCGAAGTCTGACGGACAGTCCCGAATATTCATGAGAATGCTTTATACGGATCATGAAGGTGGGGTCAAAGTGGAAACTGCGCAGATATGCAGTTATTTTTTTTCGATATATTGTTAGGGGCATTAGTGATTACTAAAACATAATTCTAACGAAATAAAGGCATATAATTACATGAGATAATCATATTAACAGGATTATTTAATAATAACTGCATACATTACAAAGATATTAAAATGATCAAAGAATCGCTTTAAGTTTTACTATTATTATCTTGAATGTATACATCATGGATAGCACAGTACAGCATGTAAAACAATATACATCATTAAATTTTGCAACAAATGGTTAGTAAACACAAAATAATATATACTGACTGCATCATAGTATGATAAATTACCCCTGGTAGACAATATTAAAATGCAGCAATAATTACTCAAACAAATAACCGTAATAAATATCCTCAGCTGCTGTCAACATTAAGTTTAACGTAACATTATTTAATTAATTAATTTAATGAAATATTGAGTATTTTATTGACTATGACAATAATAATTATTGTCAAAAAGTCATTAAAATGAAATATGAATTGTGGTCTATCCCCACGTCTGAAGGCATCCATAAAGTGGCGCCATCTACCGGATTCTCCGGTTGAATTAATAAATACATGTAAAAACGAGTGAATTTCTTGTACATTTTGATCGATAAAAAACAGTAAATTTAATTTTTTGATCACGTGATAATTGTGCATGTGTAGAATAGGTATTGTAGATATATTATGGTGTGAAGTTTGGTGACTGTAGGTGACCGTTTTCTTGGGTTTTTTCGAAGTGCGGGCCTAAAGTTAACCGCAAAACTTACCAAAAGGGCAAATGGCTGCAAAAGTACCCGAATTTAGTTCGTATAAGTATAACTACAAGGGCAAGGCATTTATTACAGTAGGCCTACATGTAATTCTAACGCTATGCCTATACCTAAGCACGTTTTGTGTAGACCCTTTCAGTTACCACCCAAACATTAAATTGTGAACCATAAATAATTCTTACGAAGGCCTAATATGTATGGCAGCCTGGCCAATACCAATTCAACTTAAAGCCTAGGCAAAACGTCCGTAATCACCATAATCGGTATAAGCCATAATGCCCGTGATTAATAATAACACTTAACAGTAGGGAGGTCGGTGAAAATGCAATAATTCATCAGACTGGCAAATGTGATACACCATTGGAAAGGTCTATTTAAGAGATAGACAGCCATACCGGTTTAAAAATTGGTGAAGTCAAGGACAATTATGTAAAGGTCATTGAGCAAATTTGTGTGACAGTTTTGTTGATCTGAAAGAAATGTGAAAATATAATCTTGTACAATACAAAAATCTTAACAAAGACTTGATATTTTATGTATTTTCTTTAAATATAATTTACAAAAGGAATTTTACATAAAATTATGTTAATTAACTAAGCAACTAACCTTTCGGAAAAGCTTACAAACGTATCTCCAGGTCCCCCACTTTCAAATCGTCATCCAGCATATATACGTGTACACAGTATATATGGCTCATTGTCATATGCCACACTCAACCAGCTTGGAAAGCCTGCTACCCATAGGTTGGAGGTTATGCTTTAATGGTTTCCATTAAGTGGATATCAACAGAATCTGACATGTTTTAGAAGTGGCAGGTATACCAGCAAAATCATGTGGACGTCATGTATGCAAAGTTAATAAAGTGTGTGTGAGAGTATAAGCGTAGCCAAATATTGCATGCATTGATGTAAACATTCTGGTTTGGCCTTGCACCATATAATTATATATATGTGTGTTACAAACATATGTATGTTTGTGTGTGTGTCCGCATATGTGCGTGTGTGTGTGGACTTAGTAAAGTGAAAAGGATAGCCAACTACTGCAAGCAACAATAAGCATTCCGCTACACAGCATGCATGTACAACATTATATATATATATATATATATATACATACATATATATATATATGTATATATATATATATACATTACATCAGATAATTCAAAGTTGCATTGCAATATATATATAATATATATACATATACATATTGCTATGCAACTTTGAATTATCTTATGTAATGTTGTATCTTCAAAGATCCGTTTGCAGAGAACAGCGATGGCTGGAAGTAGGATATGAAGAATCACGTCCACATCTGCATCTACATCAGAAAATGTTGTCAGCATTCCAAACACCTTGTCCTTCTTGATGCGAGTAGAGTCTCCAAAGATAGGCGTACTCGTCCCACTCATTAACTCATTGATGTTTCTGCATGACTCCTGGCAGAATGACACGAGTTGCTGGTAGTGAGTGTTCATGTCCAAGATGTGAACACTCTTGTCTTCGATCAGGCATCAGAGGGCGCAGGTGATCAGCTCCTCATAAGTCCAAGTGCTTTACATCCAGTGAGAAACAGTGGCGTTTCTAAGTCGTTTAGAACGGATTTCAACAACCTGTTTGACGCACCTTGTTTTATTCATAAAGCACCGCATTTAATTGCTAAGAAAGAATGTCCTTGCAGCATTCGAAAATAAAATGTTGAGAAAACATGCATACCCATCACCGCTGAAGCAAAATGTTGCACCGTACCATCACCAGGAAAAGTTAAATCATGTTATATATTCATATACAAATAGTTCTAGGAAGATACAGTAAAAAAACAACCCCCAAAAACACCAACAAGCCAATGTTTATACATGCAGTTAGTTACAGCAAGATCAATGCAGTGTAATTAGAAGTACATCAGATATCTGATTTATGGAGGGGGTTGTCATTTATTTGTTTTTATTAATTGTCATATATTTTTGCATGATTACAACATGAAAATAAACTTTAAATATTCATATAACATCCACCATTTAATATATGATAGCACGTCTGTGCATATGTAAACACGAATAACAGATGCATGGCTAAAACACAACTTCAGAATAAAAGATTGCAATAATATGTACGCCTGGTATGTGAGCGATAATAGAAGAAATTCTATGCCGGACATGGGGTACCTCTACGTTCGAGCTTGGGGCAAAAATGGGCAAAGGTGTATCTCCGCCAAATTTGCATTAATATTACGTTTATACATTACTAAATAGCAAATATGTAGTTTGCCAGAGTTTCCGCAAATTGTTCATACCTTAGATCCTCTCTAAATATGGTCAATGTTCAATATATCATATTTTTCTTAATTTTATTTCTATTCGTACAAGAAAAACGCCAAACGAAAGAGTATCATTTTGCGATTTAAACCATACCCCCAAATATAGCATGGCGGATAATAACGCGAGCACATGATTTTATGAAAACACCACCATTCCGCGAGATTAAATATGGCTGCGCCTGCAACGAAATGAAATTTCTGCGGGTGTCGTTGTTTCATCACGAATATCTGTATGAAGCATTACGAGTTCGCAAAAGCAGGTATTTTTATCACAAAGAAGACATATTTATGTTTCTTTTGATATAAAATATATGATCAGTCTTTATAAATCAAGGGACTTACAATTTTTTTAACATAGGCGATTTAACATTGCGTCCCAATGCAAACGCGTTTGAGTGATTTCTTCCGACCTCCCTATTAACAGTATGCCGATTGCCGAACGTCCCACATAATCATCATAATTGTGTTCGTCAGCTACGGCTTACGCCTACGCTACGGTTGACGCATTCTACTTGGCATACTCACTTTTTGAATAAGAACGCAACTAGCTATCGAAGGTAGCATTATCATGATTTACTAAAACATAAACTAACATATTTCACAAACCGTTTCCCCATTTTTCGTTCGTTAAAGTGAATAAAGAAAGTGGTGACGTGTCATGTGTGTCGCGCTTACATTTATCCGGGCGTTAAATAATACCCGGGTGACGTTTCTGCGCGTGCGCGTATCTAGGGGAATATATTTAACGCTACCTACGACTGTCGCGTTTACAATTATTCGGGCGTTACATTTTATTCGAGTGATGTTTATGTGCATATGTAAGGCATAATATTTGGCACCGGTAGATCATGTGGTGATAAATATTATTTAGTAGTTAAATATGTTTCGTTTGTTGTCGAAACACGATCCTTATAGTTAGAGTACATAATAATAATATCCTGTTTCATATTTATAACCAAGTATAAGAGTAAGTCACGTGATGTGTGAGTGGAGAGGAAATTATTTGTCTGTCTGAATCAAACATTTTATAATTTATGTCACAATTATATATATATATATATATAAAGCAATTGTGCATATATATATGCCATGGCGTACTAATAATAATAACAACAGTATTTAATATGACTTTTGGGGTGCATATTGAGGAATACAGACCAACGTACTTATATGAAATGGCTTAATAAAAATGTATTGATATTATGTCAGTCGTCGGCAACGGACACTGTTGTAAATTATGTGTGTGTGTGTGTGCAGGCGCGCATAAAGATTATAAAATTATATAATTAACTGACGTTTTTGCTAATAATACCTGCTTTACTAGATATTTTAATTAAAATTTAATTACTGCACAAATCATTGACATGTCTGATAATGTTATTACGTGGGCATTAGAAAGGCGTTTACAGCTATATAAAAACATGTTATTAGTATAGTGGCAACATATGGGGAAGCATATACCTCTAACAGCTAATGAAATGGATGGCCATATTCAGCAGGGTATGACAGTCAGTTTGGAGAAGACGGAGGCGATGTTGTTTGGGCAGGAATACAAAGACATAGATACACACATACAGTTTTGAATACCTGGAGGTTGACGTGACAGAGAGTTTGGTGAGATATCGGCTGAAGTGGGCGGTACACATAGACCGAATGGGAGAACAGCTAGCGAAGAAAGCGGATACACGGAAAGTGGAAAGGAGGCAACGAAGACTAAGATTGCATTGGGAAGATTGCTTTAGGAGAGATTTTGAAGGATTGGGAGAGGGGTGGAGAAGGAAAGCGAAAGACAGAGGTGAGTGTAGACGGTTCGTTGGAGATAGCAGTAAAAAGGCAGTGAGGGGGGAACAGATAAGAAAGGAAAACCCAGAAATCAAGGTCAGCCTCACCGTGGCCCACAGAAAGAAGAGGAGAGCAACAATTGTGGCTAGTTTTGTTGTAGACAACTACGCAAATGTCTGCTTTAATATGAACGTGAACAGTTATTATGCCAACAAAATGTAATATGGCGGACCATACATCAATTATATTCAATTCAAACGTTGTTGAGAAATTGTCCAAATGAGGAAGGAAGGCTCATCAGAGTTACAAATTAGTATAATAAATATATTTAAAAAAACTGCAGAATATTACATATGTAGTATTACATACATAATATTAAAAAAGTAGTTTGCTGCATATATACCTGCGTATACACTGTATGCATATGATACGAACATTCATTGATTGTTCATATTACTTGACTATTGTTGTTTTTACATTAGTCAAGTGTATCTCCTGGAGTATGCAATGGAAGACATTACAGACTATGCAACTCCTAGAAATGTTATAATTGTCATAACACATACATATAATATGATTCTTGGTGTATTTGTTATGTTGTATCAGACATAAGTTGTCGACCTGTAAATAATACATAATAAATAATACATACAGTCAACCCTCGCTTTACGGTAACCTCGGTAATACAGCCACCTCGCAATTGAGGTCACTCTACGACAGTTCTACATAGAGTAAAGTATATGAAAGTAGTCCTGCTAATAAGATCACCTTGCTAACCAGGTCACTTTTGCTCAGACCCAAGTGTGACCTTCATAATGAGGTTCCACTGTAATTGCTTTTTACTATATTCTAAGACTATTTGTTGATAGAACTATAACTGCACTTTATATAGTTCACCGTGTTCAAAGTTTGCAATGAATTTTATATAACTCGTTAAACACAAGATATTCCTTTCAGCTGCAGCAAACAACATACAATACACCTCTTTAGAAACATAACACACAATAATCACTCATTATCCACACAGACATCACACAAAAAGTAGTTATTGACCGCTGCAGAACAGTGTCGCTGCTTGGTGTGATTCTGGGCACATGTGATGTGGTACTGCCACCAGTGGCACCAGTCACATCTCATCTGCAACAGATACATCTTTTATTCTACCATAGCCATATTGCGAGACAATGTTTGGTATAGATCATCTATATGTACTGTATAAGGCACGCTATATCTTATAACTTTATATGTGCAGGTTTGTTTATCTAGTTCAGTTGTTTTCCAAGTTATAGCAATATTATATTTACTAATAATATATATATAGTAGCATTTTAATAAATGGTAAATAATACTGAAGAGACATTTACTTTATAATAATTTTATTTAGACACTAAAATCCAGAGTAGAACTCTGTTCAGTAGTGTTGACAATAGTCGTTAGAAATTATAAGAAATAAATATAATAATAATACAAGTAAAACATATAAATACAAAACTTAACTAGAGAAATTAAATAGACTTTGGATATAGAGTAGGTCTACTGGTATTTGGAATTTAGTGTATAAATTTATAAATATTCAATTATGATTATGTCCAATTTCTTTTTTCACAATGTCACTTTCTCACTCCTGCTGTAACAAGGGATCTGACAATGTAAGATCAAGTTTTAATTATAACATACACTGTATAATATTATTTTTACCGATGCATTTGCCGGATGTCTACTTTGACTGCCACGGTGTCTGCAGCAGTAACTGGCAGCGCCTGTCAATCATAAATGCAACATTTTTAGTCTCCTTGAAACCGTTATACCGGAGTTTATCTTTCACTTTATTACATCATGTTTTTTATCGTGACACCATCTGTCATGAAATGATACAAAATATAGGAATTACTTTTAAATTATACACATATGCATGCCTACCAAGCTACCAACACATGCACCGACTATGAATAACTATTATCTGCAAAAAAGATTTGTGTGTAACTGCTATCGAATCTAAATAACCTTACTTAGATCCGTGTTGTCCAGCAGTCTTTGGGCAATTTTGCACCGGAGTGCGTCAGTATCTTCACGCAGGACTAGTTGAGCTCTGTAATTAGTAATAGTAATATTATTAATACATATTATTCACTTAAAATTACATTAGTCTCACTCTATGCAAACATGTGTTACAATAAAAAACATTAGATTATCTGGTACATGACGTATGTAGCATGCATTGTATACATAGACCACAGGTATTTTCATATTTAATTAGTTCTGGTGAAGGGTCATTTAAATAATTTAATTAACTAACTTTGATCAACATTTTCCAAATGCCAATTAGTTAATTCCTGATAATTTCTTGAACAAATTGTTCAGTCACAAATTTCCTTGTGTATATCACCACTTACTTCCATGACCAGCATTCGGCAACTATGCCCATCTTTTTGCTTTGTGTGGGGAGGAAGAGACAGTGCCCACAGTTCTTGCGACCCGTCACACCTCTTTATGAAGGTGTTCCAGGCCTCAAGGATGAGCTTGGCCCTCTCTAAGTTCTCCCCCAGTGGATTAATGTACACTATCTTTCTCTCACTGGGGTACAACGCGAGCAGCTCACAATGGTTCCCAGTTAAATTGATGGGCGCCAAGACCACATCTTTGTCCTTGAAGATGTCCTGCAGTTAGATTACATACGAGTCATAAATATATTAGAGGCATGCTTCCCGAATAAAGTTATATTTAAATTAAGTCATATCTATAAAACTACTATTCCAATATTAAGCAAATTTCCCAGCAAATGAATATCAAATATTATCTTATATTGAAATTTATAAACACATCTAAAAATAATATCTTCTCGAAAGTATTGCCTTTATTTTGTCAAACTGCTTCATTACACAACATAGTAATAAAACATTATTGTACAGTTAATAACAAAGGAAATATATTTCAGTTTTATTTTTCATAGGATGTTCCATGAAATAAAGCCATTTATGCCAACTGAATAAATTGGACATCAATATTGTAAAGATAGGATATATTTGATAAAAAAAATTGATATTTCACAAGGAACTTGTGTTCTTAAGATACTACATACAGATGTAACTCCCACCATATACCCCTTGAAATGTAAGTTTAATAATAACAACAACCCTTTATAGTTACATTTCAGAAGTTTTCACGTTATCTTTAACAAAACTGAATCATGACTCTCTGACCAATATAAGACATACACGATTTCAATTGTTATATATTAATTGTGTTGTTTCCTGATACCTTTGGTATGGACGCTGCAGTTGGTGCCTTCACCACCATATTCATTACATAGCTGTCAATGGCGGCTGCTCTTCGTGGCTCCACAAGCACCGGCATGTAAGCTCTTATGACCTATAATGTGTTTAAACAGCATACGTGAAAACCTTGTAAGACATTGCCAATATTTCTTTCCAGTACTAACATATACGAAATGATGCATAGAGAAAATAAACACATCATCAATATGAATGGCTAGTTTGTTCAGTACAATTTGTTGACTCAAGTTTGTTGCAGCTTAATGCCACCCTTAGAAAAAATTCGATAGAAAACTATAAATTTCCTGTGGTATTCCATACTTTTCTGTAGAAAACTATAAACTGATTATGGAAATTTTAATTTCCTACATAATTGTATAGAATATTCTGTAGAATACTATACTTTTTGAGAATGTCTAGTTTAATGTAGGATTCTATAGAAAACTATAGAATATTCTATAGAATTCTATAGGGACTAAAAAAAACCATTGCTTGAATTCATAATAGAATCCCTGCTAAAAATGTACTACACTTTATTATGATAAACCATGATACATCCATAGTAAATCATGGTGAATTATAGTAAACCATAGTGTATTACATTTTACCGTGCTTTCACCATAATAAATCATAGTAAAATATTATTCACTGTAGTAAACCATGATAACACGTGATATCCACCATGGTAAAATGAAGTATTTAATATTGTAAACCATTGTAGTTACTATGGTAAAACATGTTAAAATATTCTGCAAAAACACTGTAGTTTACTATAGTATTTACTATAGTAAACTATAGGATTGTGTTTTAATCTATTAATAAATGAATATCAAGACTTTAAGGAAATCGCAACAGTCTTTAATCTGGTTTATCTTACTCCAAAATAAACAAATGATATATATGGATACTGATTGAACTATATTGCTACACATATTTTACTTTGTCATCAAATTGTCGGGCCAGTTTGGTGGCCTCCTCCATCTCTGTCTCACCGCAGTCGGCAACATTCACCTGGGTGTCATCCGTGTGGTCCATCTTGTTGAGGGCGCCAACTGTGTGAGGATCTCTCTTGAAGAGTGCCTTAATCATACAGTAAACTAATCATGATTTCAGAAAATATATGTACTTAATCAAATTACCTTATATGATCAAAATGTGCCTCAAATCAACCTACCAACCACCGTATTGATATTTGGCCAGTTTTGTTGCTCTTTTTGCCTTGGATCTTTTTGAAGAAATACTGTTGGTCCTTTCTACCTGGTGTCTATGCCAGGGAAGAAAAAGATCATTCATAAAGAAATGGAACAAACATGAACTCACACAGGTAATCTTCTCAATCTACAAAATCCATGTGAGCACGGCATTAGCTACTACAACAATATTTGTTCTGGTAACATAGTACCAGTAAGTGGATACCAGTGCTATAATTATAAAACTATACTATATTATTATCATTAAGAAATACTACAATTATTCATAAAGTTCACCGTATATGGGGACACTTTAATTGAGTACTGGAAAGATGTGTTGATGCTGTACACTATGTGTGCCACTTGTCTGTTCCAGTCTGTCTGTAGCCTGCAACACATACAACAGAATGCTGTAACTAGCCTGTAGTATAACTGCATGGTACTACTTAGCACACTGTTCATATATTCAAGATAATCACCCATTACTCGTTTGTACACTTAAAATGTAGCTCACTCGTTTATGTATTTCCGCATTGCATTTTTAATGCATTGATTGGTCCTTTCATCCTGTCCATTTGTTGCTGGATGATACGCTGATGTCACCGAGTGTTTCACACCATACGATTTCAGGACATGGTCATTCAGCTAGAAAAGCAAAAATACAAGACATCTCTTATTCTTTTATGTGGTGGTGGTGGTCTATTTGTCTGAGAGCAGAATTACATTGGGGAAATATTGAAAGCAGAGAGATTAAGCTGATTATACTTAAAGAATCTGGGTTTTAAAAAACAAGATGTAAACACGTGTCGATATATCCATGCAGTGATGTATACAATGGTGGGAAGTAGAACCTTCACATGACAGGCATATGGCATATTACTGATATGTTGCAATATGGAACACTGTAAGTAGTATTATATCAGTGTAAGTAGTATTATATCACTGCAAGTAGTATTATATCAATCTGTGGTACAGTCATGTAATTGTGCATACAATACCTCGTTCACAAACTCTCGTCCCTGGTCTGTAATAACAAGTCTTTGTGGACCATACAGGTAAAACATTTCTAGAAGAACTGTAGCCACCTCGCCAGCACATTTGTTCTAGATACACACATATATCATGACATTGTGTACATATACATGTATACATATATATTCCTAAAAGCAACTTAAACAGACTGTCTGTTATGAGAGAGACCTGCAGGTTCGGTCTACTTAAAACAGAGGTGTGTTTAACATGGCAAAAAAATAGAATAAATGCTGTGCGTATGCTGTCGATATGAATATATGTGTACATATACTATATATATATATATATATATATATAATATTATATGTATGTATATGTATGTATATATATGTTGATATATGACAAATGGCTGAAAGAATAAAGACAAGCAGATAAAGTTGAGGCTAAGATAGACATTTTAATGTCTTTAAATATTCATTGAATTATTCATTCTCTCTTACAGCAGGTAGAAGAACTAGTGGACATGAAGTAATGTTAGTGTAAAAAAGACATTACAAAATATGCATTATAACAGACAAATCTAAACAGATGGAACAAAACAGCGCCTTGACCTATCTGTTGACAACTGGAATACTGGTTATGAAATTTTCGATTGCCCAATCCTTTTATTTTTATGCGCCTTTTAGCTTGGTTTCCAAGGATTTAGGTGCAATAGAAGTTATCTTATTATTATTATAAACATGATTATCCATACGAGTGTCACACATATTACCTTGATTTACAAAGACAAACTTGGTAAACAGGTCTGTCATTGAACAAATGAGGCGATGCCACTTTCCGCTGTGATGGGGTGCAGTTCGGCAGCAATTGTTTTTACTCTCTCCGAATGCTGGCAGCGAGAACACCATTTCACCTGGGAATACAAACATGGTAAACTAAGTAAAATGACATCCATTTAATGTGTGACAGGCATTTCCAACCTACCGACGTGCTGGGTTGTGAAGAATTGTTTTTTGACATTGTACACATAATGACAACTTACCCAGTCCTTCATGTCGGCTGTCATTGACTTCCAGTGGTAAGTCTCCTCCACTTTCAAGCGTGTGATGGTCATGCCCCTGTGACCACCACTGCCTGGGTCATCATGGCACTCTCTCAGCGCATTCTCTATTTCACCCCTGGTCTTCAGAACCAAACGTAACCCCATTCTTCCTTTATAGTACAGGTCATGACCTACAGTATACAAATTAATAATGACATACACAAGTATAAGCTGTTGTAATATAGCTTATTATAAACAGATAACCAATCATGCTAGCACCAAGTGTTCAAGCTGTTGCAGTTGAGGACTTTATGGCCATGTGACCTGCCACAGCAAAGTGGGTGTTAAGTTCCAAAATTGTGAAATGGAATTTTGTACATTTCTGGATTCCAATAAAATAGCACCCCATAATTTTAAGTTTCAAAGTGAGAAAAACTGTTTAAATTGGGCTGTATTAAAATAGATGGTAATAACAACTATACAGTTAGTATTTTATAAGATTTGGGTTTTATTTGTTGAGGAAAATAAACTGGAAATTGAAAGATGAGATTATAAAGTGTACATTTCTGACATCACAACATCACCTAAACACGTATTTTTGGCTCGTGTGCAGAATAATTAATCACTAAATCACCAGTAAGGTGTTTTAATCTGCAGTACTATTTACCAAACAAATTGATGAAATACTCATCCTTCACAGAATGCTAGTAGTTATATAAAGGACAAAATCCCACCACAATAAAGGTAACCCTTTTATAGATATTGGAAGAACTAAACAGACGAGTGCAATACTCAGTGAGATGTCCATAAACCAGGAGTATATTGTGCATCTAGTGACAAACCAGCTGGATTTGAACCAGCCACAAAACACTGATATATTGCATTCGATTGTTTAAGTATACAAAGAAATTATAACTATCTATATGACGAGTGTGGACAAAAGTCAACTGGGGTTACGGGTCATGTTTGACCGAGATATACTATGGAAGATATTTCATATTTCTAAAATTGGTAAAACAGAGTTATGCACTTGCTTCACCTGAACAAGACATCGTAAGAGCATGGTAAGAGCATGGTAAGACAAGAATTCACACAGGTTTTATTCACAATGCACATATATACACAGCTATATAAATGAGTACATAACTATAGGCACCAGTGAATCTAATATACATGACTAGCTTTCAAACTGTAATAAGTAATTGCAGTGAGTGTTGCTGGATGCTTCCCGGAGACGAAAATGAAAATATGGTCATTATATAATGATGTTTCTAAATTGTTTTTGTCCAAACAAATATAATGTAATGGATATATAATTTATTAATTGTAAATATATTGTACGGTAATATATTGTAATTATATATGAAAACAGATTGTGAACTGTCTGGATAAATACAATTTAGAAACATTGTTATATATAATGACCATATTTTAATTTTTGTGGCGAATAAATAATTACAAAAAAATATATAAATTATTTACAAACAGTGCATTATACTATAAAATGATTTGTTTTATATTACTTTGTGAAAACATAAACCAAAAAAGTGTAAAGAAAATCAATGGTTTGCATGCTGTCAGGATTGAACCGGTGTCGCCCGATTGTAAAATAAATAACAAGAAACCAACGCGTCTACCAACTGAGCTAGCAGCACCAACAGAAATTCACTGACTGATTTACGTTGTTATGATAAATTGTACAACTCCTTCATATATCGATATTCTAGTGATATTATGAGATTATACATGTTACTTTCTGTAGCTGGATACAATATCTGTTTGCTATGTATGTTTATTGGTGTAGATTATCTCCCGTTGGTTGCATTCGATATAATTATTCTGAAAACGAGCCCAAGCTCGGCGAAACCTAGTCGACTTGTAGGCTCATTCGCTGTTTTGAATCAAATTGGATTCATGTGGAACTGTAACATAACTGCTTGTATTGCACAACTCATTCTGATGCTCGTTTCTACCCAAAAGCTGTACTTGTAAACATGCTCTGAATGCATGGAAAGGGTCGGCCTGATGCGAGTGTGTGTCATAAGTGATGTCACATCTCGGCATCCCGAAAAGCGCGCCAAAAATATGCATATTCGAAAATGTCCGGATGCACAGCATAAAATGTGGAATTTCTAATTCACTGAATTTTGTTGGCTTGGTGGACGTGAAAATAGATAGCAGGATGTAATATAACATGAATTCAAGCAATAGGTGTTTTTATTCCCTTTAAACATTATAATTAATATGCATTAACCAGTCATATAACATTAACAATAACTTTATTAATAAGTAAATATTGGCTAAATAACTCAAAAGATCAATACACGACAATGAAATACAATATTCATACTCCTAGTTCACTGTGTCTATGTGTGACTGTGTCATGACAGGTTGGATGAATGCTGCAGGCTCTGTAGAGACCAGTAATCAATTGTCAGTGCTTCATAATGTAATGTTCTACATTTTAACATGAACTTCATGAAGTAATGTTATAAATTGTTCACAGTATTCCGTCACTGAATCCAAATGCAAGATTGCTTTCTGTGTTACTCCCCATGGCCCACGGGGAAGAAGTCTGCTCTGCTCATAATACAGTCGTTTTGTGATATTGGCAGTTGATTGTCTCATAATTGCCAGTAGGCTGCAAGATCTGTGGAGCAAGGTTCATATTTTAGTATCCTGTAAAATAATGTTGTGTTCTTCAACATGACGTCTATAAGTAATGTTCGTGTCATGTTGAATGGACACTGTTCAATGTAGAATCAGATATATAATCAGCCAGAATAAATGTGTACGTATGCAGGCAGGTGACGGGTTTCATATTCAGTGGACTCTAGCTCGGTACCTTCAGAGTTAACTGTCAGACACAGATCAGCGTAAGATCAGTGTCACTGCATGTACTTGTGAACAGCATCTGAAATATAAAGGCCATCGTGTATCATATAATGTGAAATATATCATGAAATAATGTTCATATCCCTGCCTCTGTTACTCAAGAGAGCAGAGTGAAATTCTATAATGTCACATAAATTCATAATAATTGTGATACTTGAGAGGTATAATTGTGGTGTTTAATGTATTGCAAGTTGTCACACAATCAAACAAATTATGCTACAACTGATCAAGCCTCAAGGCGTTTAATATTTATATTACAACATACAGGTGTACTATTAAAATGTTGTGCAGTGACTGTTTGTCATGAAACCTTTTAAATTTTAAAACAAATTAAGTCGAATAATTTAACAATATTTTATAACAAATTGTTGATTTAATAGGTAACTAAGAACAATTAATTAAAATTATTGCATAATGAAATTTATATTATTTATAAGTCTAAATAAAAGCATAACCGTAAAATTATGATAATGGCACATACCAAGCCCAACCGGGCTAACGGCGCCCAGGCCAAGGCCCACGTATATTAATCAGTGATTAATCAAATACATTATATCTAAAAGGTAAAACAAGTAGTGTTCACTGTTTTTTTTTATTTTAATTAAGATAACCAAGATATGAATATGATCTAATAGTGACACCGGTGATGCGCTCTCGGTCTGACAGGTCGGCCAAAACAGTCACATTTTGAACGGCGTAAAATCGACATGTCGGAATCAGTCGGAACAACGAATTTTTCAACACTGAATAAATAAAACCTCTAATGTAAATAAACACAAAATCATTCCTGCCAATTTATGCCAAAACTGTCAAAATTGCAAATGAAGCATAGCTATGTCGTCAAATCGACAACAGTTCGCTTAATTTTGGTCAAATTATAAAAAGAAAGCGACGAAAATAAACTTCAACTTACCGTCTACAAAAATCCTGCAACGAATGACGTATACTACCATTAAAAGCGCGCGCAATGACGGGTTAAAACAAAACGCTACCAAGATGCCGGCGGCGGGCGGGCAAAATACATTATTTCATAGGCTATTTTATATTTCATTTAGTGGCGATGCTATGGCTATGCCTGTGGCACTACTAGTCAGTAGTCTGTCGACTCTATTCGACTACGTGAGTATGTCTGTGTGAGTATCACTACGGCCATGACTAGGCTGCATGCAATATCCAATGTTAAGCCTATCAATACTATTACATTTACATCCTGGCATGACTAATCTGTTGAGATAATGTAGGCATAACATCTTAAACAAACTAATGCTACCCAATATAATGAATATTTTACGTTGCAAATGACAACATCAACCGATAACGGTGTAGAACGTTTGACGATGACCTTAAGGCTTAAATAATGTAGGCCGTTGCTATTGGTCCGGACCCGGGCATACTGTAAAGTAGCTATAGCAATGCGAAACTACCGGTAAACAATAGCAACAGTGCCGCCTACCTGACAGTGATGGTAGCTCCAGCAGACTGCCGGAAAACGTATAAATCGACTACAGCTCCGGCACTGATTGCCGGACGCCGTACGAACAGGGTTGGCACGTTTTGCCCACCCTGGTAAATACCGGTAAAACCCGTCCTGGGAAAAAACCCAAGTAGTGGTAAAAACCGGGATAACTGGGAAAAACTCTTAAAAGGATTATATTTGAAGCTCTCTTGCAATACAAGCTACTGTACCATCACCAGAACGAATATATATACATACATGTATGTAAATATATTATATATATATATCAACACTGGTAATTACTGAACAATCATAATTATATATATATATAATTATAGTTTTACTGAAAATAACAATAAACATTATATTCTAAAACAGGAATCTAAAATATATTCAATTGGTTGTCATGTACTGGCAGTGTCGCTACAGGCTCACCTCTATGTGCTGCTAATTCACCATGCTATTTCTGAGAAACAAATAACTTCAGGTACATGACTAATAAAAACAACAGTTGTTGTTATTACTAAAACACTGGAATAACAACATAAACTTTATAATACTAAAGCCCACAGAAGAGTTGATTGATCATCAACTGCAGATAAGTTTGTAAATCATGCTGGAGCCTGATACAGTTCTGTTTTAATGTTACTGCGCCTGTGTCACGGTGTCAGTAGGGACTTGATGGCTCTACCAGTCTAAACTATGTGCTGCCACGAAGTGCACGGTATCATGACACAAGTTTTGCTGTTGTAGTTAGACCTAGGCGGTTTCGTAGCTTTGTTTGAAGCATGCCAAAGTTAGAGAAAATTCTCTCGATTGATGCAGAACTAGCAGGCAACATGAGCAGTCGCATTGCAAGATTGCACAGCTCTTTTCCAACTTCATTTATGGTATTAGCACTCTTCAAACATTTCCACCAAACAGCCCCAGACATGGATGTCACACATGACTCGTTGAAGAATGATGATGGAAATGGGGAGGTGTTTGCATGGAAAGCCAGTATTAGTGGAAGCAATGTTGGTTGCTGCATGTTTAGCAGTTGTCTGGCAATTTCCTGTTGTTCTGTCGATAGTTTCTGGCCCAGGTGTTCTATCCTGTCAAGGTGATCAACATTGGTAATCACCTGTTTAATCACACATTTGTTGAGATGAGTCCTCAGTCGGTCAGCCTTTGCACTCACAAGTGCCTGACATTGTTAGCATTGGGCTTTCTTCACCGTGACCATCATGAACAGAATGCATGACAGAATGTGTATGTCTAGTCTGGTCTATTGATACTGGGGTACATGGCTTCTCAGCGGAGGTTCCCAGCAGACTACAAGTTCAAACATTATGTTGGCTGATTTGGGGCTCATGGAGACAATGGTTACAGCTGTTTGCAGGTCCAGTCAGTGTCCCTTAGTCTAAATGTCAAGGCATGGTGTAGATGGCAATGTCACAACTAATGTTTGTTGAGAGGTTGCAGTAGAACCTGCCAATGACCAGAGCTCAACATTTCCTTTGTTCCTTGAACAGATTGCAAATTGGCACCTGACAATACTGGTCAGGCTGTTTGACTTCAGTCAGCATACTTTAGCAGTACTTGGCACTGTCCCTTGTGAGAGTGACAATGACATTTATTTACTGACTGATCAATTACTCTTTCATCTCGTTGACTTCATGCTTATTGATTAGAATTCCGCTAAGTGTGTTACGTTTGGTTTCCTTACGACGTTCAGGGGTTGATGCATTTTGAGGGTTTGGTCCAAAGGTTGGATCCCAGGTTTGGGCTGTACGACTCGTGTTTGTTTGAGAGATCTGTGTGGGGGTCAATGTTTTGGTTATTTTGGTCTGTGTCACTAAGGCTGTTATATCGGTTGTGAGAACATTCCAATAAGTGGTCTTGGAAGAAGGAATGACTGTAGTTAGGATGGTCGCTTTTCATGCAGTGCCAGGAACAGGAACTGTTACAGAGGAGATTATATTGATCTGGACTTATGTCACAACATTTAATGTGTACCCATTGGTCGCACCGGTCGCAGCAGACTGCTCGGTGATTTGAAGCAACAGGCTTTTTACAAAATCCACAGGGGTATCTGACTGGGCCGGGGTTTGTTTGGATGTCCCCACAGAGGATTAGTAGGACAAGATAACATGTTTTGTGTCCCGATGTAGGGATTGCATAAGCCAGTTTGGTGTGGTACTTGTTACGGGAGTCTCTGGTGAAAGCTAGTGCCAGTCTAATACCTGTGTCAGTCCAGCAAGACCTGTCATATGTTAGCAGACCATTTGGATCGTCCGTAAATCGGGTATGGTCCAGGTGTATCGGGAATTTGGGTACGAATGCAATAATGATGCTAATCAGAACTACCACTGTTGTGCCCATTTTGGGTGGCACCATCATAAGAGCAGCTATTGCATAAGCTGCTTTGCTTGTACAGTTATGTTAATGCAGTAAAACAAAAGCAAAAACAAGATATTATATTCCACTATAGATGTGGGTATTGTTTTTATGATTAAGTTATATATCACAGCTAATATAAAATCACAGTAGTAAGATCACAGTAGATGTAAAAGACAGTAGTAAAACTTGCCAGTTAGTAGACAGTATATTGTATTGTATATTGTGTTTGCTTTTGGTTTCTTGTGTGTTGCTGACACTGTGACAGCGTACAATCCGGATTTGTAACAGTATAATACGTAAGCTTTGTGTGAATGGACTGATTTTGGGTTGTTCTAGGGGCGATTTGGTTTTGGCGCGCCTTGTGTAAGTTGTTTACAGATTCGCCATCTTGTTTTGAACTGGTTGTTATGGAAGCTAAGACTAAACCTTTGTCAAATCGTGTCTTAGCGTGATTTGATCGCATATATCACCATGGGATTATATTCTGGTATATCTAAAATAGTACCTCACACAGTTAACAGGAATAAAAACGTTTAGAAATCATGAAAATGATCGATAACAGCGGAGCGGAAAAATCGGAATGGACTACACCTGACGCATGCGCAGATTCGAAAAAAGCCATGTCAACTAGACCCCCATTCATTCACACGGTCCCCATTCCCCAAAGCCATTCACAACCTCACACCCCCGTTTATCAATAGGTGATTGGTCCAGGCCAGCTGTGCGCCTTCAAGCTGACATGATCCGACAATTTATTACCGACATTGACACCCACGAACTCTTTCCTAACTTCAATTTTGTGAAATGCGCCGAACCTGCGCATGCGCGGCTATACTATGACGCGGTAGGCTTACGGCGCATGCGCGGCCCAACTCACGGAAGAATAGCTGTCCAAATCTGGGTTACGGCAACCGGAAGAATAACCACTTCGTAGTATTAATGCAATAGTCGATGGTAATGAAACGTTCAGTAATGTTCACCCATCAGCTTGGGGCTATACTTTAGTACTAGTAGAATATAAACAGTACATATTAAAACAATCGTCGGTGAAAATGCAATAATTCATCAGATTGGCAATAGTGATACACCATTGGAAAGATCTATTTAAGAGATAGACAGCCATACCGATTTTAACTCTCTGTGATAAAAATTGGCGAAGTTATGGACAATTATGTAAAGGTCATTGAATAAATTTGTGTGACAGTTTTTTTGATCTGAAGGAAATGTGAAAATATAATCTTGTACAATACAGAAATCTTAACTAAGACTTGATATTTTATGTATTTCCTTTCAATATAATTTACAAAAGGAATTTTACATAAAATGATATTAATTAACTAAGCAACTAACCTTTCGGAAAAGTTTACAAAAGTATCTCCAGGTCATCACTTTCAAATCGTCATCCAGCATATATATGTGTACACAATATATCTGGCTCATTGTCATACACCACACTGAACCAGCTTGGAAAGCCTGCGACCCATAGGTTGGAGGTTATGCTTTAATGGTTTCCATTATGTGGATATCAACAAAATCTGACATGTTTTAGAAGTGGCAGGTATACCAGCAAAATCAAGTGGACGTTAATGAGTACGTGCTGTCATGTATGCAAAGTTAGTAAAGTGTGTGAGAGTATAAGCATATCTAAACATTGCATGCATTGATGTAAACATTCTGCTTTGGCCTTGCACCATATAATTATGTAAACATATGTAGGTTTGTGTGTGTGTCCGCATGTGTGCGTGTGTGTGTGAACTTAGTAAAGTGAGAAGGATAGCCAACTACTGCAAGCAACAATAAGCATTCCGCTACACAGCATGCATGTACAGCATTATATATATATATATATATATACACATATATATATATATGTATATATATATATATACATTACATCAGATAATTCAAAGTTGTATAGCAATATATATAATATATATATATACATATTGCTATGCAACTTTGAATTATCTGATGTAATGTTGTATCTATAAACATCCGTTTGCAGAGAACAGCGATGGTTGGAAGTAGGATATGAAGAATCACTTCCACATCTGCATCTACATCAGAGAGTGTTGTCAGCATTCCAAACATCTTGTCCTTTTTGATGCGAGTAGCGTCTTCAAAGATAGGCGTACTCGTCCCACTCATTAACTCATTGATATTTCTGCATGACTCCTGGTAGAATGACTGTTAGTGAGTGTTCAAATCCAAGATGTGAACACTTTTGTCCTCGATCATGCATCAGAGAGGGCAGGTGATCAGCTTCCTGATGAGTCCAAGTGCTTTACATCCAGCGAGAAACTGTGGCGTTTCTAAGTCGTTTAGAACGGATTTCAACCACCTGTTTGACGCACCTTGTTTTATTCATAAAGCACCACATTTAATTGCTTAGAAAGAATGTCCTTGCAGCATTCGAAAATAAAATGTTGAAAAAGCATGCATACCCATCATCGCTGAAGCAAAATGTTGCACCGTACCACCACCAGGAAATGTTAAATCATGTTATATATTTATATACAATTAGTTCTAGGAAGATACAATAAAAAACCACCACCAAGCCAATGTTTATACATGCAGTTAGTTACAGCAAGATCAATGCAGTGTAATTAGAAGTACATCATATGTCTGATTTATGGAGGGGGTTGTCATTTATTTGTTATTAATTGTCATATATTTTTGCATGATTACAACATGAAAATAAACTTTAAATATTCATATAACATCCACCATTTAATATATGATAGCAGCCTGTGCATATGTAAACACGAATAACAAGTGCATGGCTAAAACACAACTTAAGAATAAAAGATTGCAATAATATGTACGCCAGGTATGTGAGCGATAATATAAGAAATTCTTTGCCGGACATGGGGTACCTCTACGTTTGAGCTTGGGGCAAAAATGAGCAAAGGTGTATCTCCGCCAAATTTGCATTAATATTACGTTTATACATTACTAAATAGCATAGATGTAGTTTGCCAGAGTTTCCGCAAGTTGTTCATACCTTAGATCTTCTCTAAATATGGTCAATGTTCAACATATCATATTTTTCTTAATTTTATTTCAATTCGTACAAGAAACACGCAAAAAGAAAGAGTATAATTTTGCGATTTCAACCATACCGCCAAATATAGCATGGCGGGTAATAACGCGAGCACATGATTTTATAAATACACCACCCTTCTGCGAGATTAAATATGGCTGCGCCCGCAACGAAATGAAATTTCTGCGGGTGTCGTTGTTTCATCACGAATATCTGTATGAAGCATTACGAGTTCGCAAAAGCAGGTATTTGTATCACAAAAGACATATTTATGTTTCTTTTGATATCAAATATATGATCAGTCTTTATAAATCAAGGGACTTACCATTTTTTAAACATAGGCGATTTAACATTGCGTCCAAATGCAAACGCGTTTGCGTAATTTCTTCCGACCTCCCTAGCCTTAGTCTGCTGGCTATGAGTTATACCGCAGAAACTGCACTGTTGCAACTAGACAATTAGTTTAACCTCACTGTACATTCATAACCACTAGCATCTAGCTCGAAAGACCATATCTGCCCACGTAATCAGGGCCTTTAAGTTAACCACATCAGGCACATGGCATGACTTCATTACCCATCAGCTACAATACCACAAGCTAAAACTATCCGTTACGCTAATTAGTTACGCTAATTGCAATTTCACACTATATGGCCTGCACCCGCACATTTACATAGCCACCAAGATAAAACTGGCATTCAGGGTGTTAGCTGGGGACTTACATAGCAGAGGATTGACTAGATGAATTTGCCACCACGAGGCCAAAACTAAGTTAATAATGTATGGTTATGCAAATCACTACTCTAGTCATATAATGCAACGATAATTGTTAACTTACTGCACCATTGTAAACACATTAAGTGAAATACCGGTACTCACAGGGAAGATTCGAATATATATATACGTGACCCATCTTAACGAAATGAGTCGCATGTCGGAAATTTTTAATATCGTCAGAACGGCGCGGATATGATACTAACAAAACACGTCTGCTCTCAACCTCGCATTGCTCTCCTCTCCTCCCGACTTCCCCGCGAAACTACCCGCAAGAGCATTAATGTTTCCCAGTTGGTACCTCCTGTAATCTATATATAGATAAGTAATGCGTGCCGCGCGGTGTGGGGTGGCGTTTATTACCTTCCGGTTCCCTTTGCTTTCTGCGGTTTCTCTTCATGTTCGCGTTTAACAATTTGACATCTACATATATATATATATATATATATACAATTTACGATATATATATATATATACACACACTTTACAATTACGTATCGGACTGACCAACAAAAGAATAATAGAAGATAGTAGAATACTAGACAATATAGTATGGAGTAGTACTTAGATGTAATGTTAAATGGATATAAAATTCCGAGTAAGCTTTATATGCAGTGATAATAGAACAAAGATTTCACAATTACCTTAATGATCGTCATTTCAGCAATCGCACTGACAGAAAATAATTAAGAAAGCTCCCGTTTGAAATGTATGGAGGTGATTAGTTGCAATTAATTAAATTGTTATGTTTTACGTTTGTATAGGACCCCTGACAATGGTTCTCTCGCTCTCTGATAACTCGACGAAGACCTATAGAATACCCCCGAAACGCAACAAGCATTGACAATTTAACCTTCTCCGCCGCCGGTGTCCTAACTCAACGCCAACTATGCCACGGTCCGGAGTATTTCCATAACTTGGTGACAAAAACTATATTGGTATTGACAGTCCATGTCGTGGACTATCTAGCAATATCCTGTCGTCAGGAGTGCGAGTGGCTCGATTCCTTTCCTCTATTTCAGTTGTCTTCGTTGATCTTGAACGATTACGATTGTATAATTTTGTCTGATAAATGTGTGTAGGCATTTCAAAACTCATTAAATTAAAATCATGGAGACATTGTAAATTTCTTTCTGCTCTATCGAATGCAAAGAAGCAATTTGTACATCACCTACACACTCATCTCCTATGTGATATTTAACATTTAAAACAATGCCAAGGTCAAGGCAATAATCCAGAGCCCTTGATTCTGGTTGACTGGGAGGGAATTTGGCATTGCCCAAACAAAAATGTTTAGTTGAAACTCAGTTGAAATTCAACTGATTCTATATGAATAGTTGAATTTCAACCGTTGAAAGTTGATTTCAACTGCTGTTCAACCTGCGTTCAACAGTTGAATGCAAGTTGAATGTGAACATGAAGTTGAATGCAAGTTGAAAGCGGGGACTTAGACTTCAACTGCAGTTGAATGCAAGTTGAAAGCGGGCATTCAGACTTCAACAGCAGTTGAACGCAAGTTGAAAGCAGGGACTTACATTTCGACAGCAGTTGATTGCAAGTTGAAAGCGGGGACTTACATTTCGACAGCAGTTGAACGCAAGTTGAAAGTGGAGACTTACATTTCAACAGCAGTTGAACGCAACTTGAAAGCAGAGACTTAGTCATTTTTAAAGAATCCGTTGTAGTTGAACACAGGTTGAAAGCAGGGACTTTATAATTTTCCACAACTCAGTTTGAACACAAGTTGAATGCAATGATTTTACCATTCCTAATAAATTGTATTTTAAAAGAAGGCATCCTGATTGTAAACACAAACTTACTCTTTCGTATTTACACAAATTCATTCACAATTATAATTGAGGTCACTGACATTTAAAAATAATATTTCAGTAGCAGGAATGGGATCAATTCAAAAATGAATTGGAATTATTCAATTCCTTAATTTAATAAACAAAAAGGTGGAACAACCAAATAATTTAACATGACACTGGACTCCCGCTGTTAACAGCAAAGCGATGTGCTTTAAATTAGATAGGGATCCCAGTGGGCACACGATGTCTTTTAGCAGTAAATTTTTGGTCAAGCGGACAACGTCTCAAAATGACTTAAAACGACGTCTATTCGATGTCTTTCTGTTGATATCTAAATCACGCCGACGAATTGACATACATTACATATATTTCTATTGACATAAAAATCACTCTGGATAATTGCCCGAAAACGACGTTGAACATAGAACTTTTATCGTTTCAGAATGACGTAAACATTACGCCTATTATATGTCTTTCTGTTGACATCTAAATCACGCTGGTGAATTGACAAATTTTATACATCTTTCTATTGACGTAAACAGTGCCTTTGGAGAACTAACATCAATTAGCTGTACAACAATTGTGGCAAACAAAATAATTATTAACTTTTCTATCTCGGAAAGACGTAAAAAGACATACTTCATTTGACGATAATACCATGCAGGAGAATTTTGATCTATTAAGTAGACATAATGTTAACATATAAATTACTTTGAACAAATAAAGTCCTATCTTCCAGAGATAGCATAACATATGAATATTTGTTTACTTACATTTGGGCACAATCATTATTTATGAGTTCATTAATTGCTAATGCATGCATCATATCAACGTTTGGGTCTCAGTGTTGACTAAATAACAAATAGGTATAAATCAAAACGTTAAAAAAATATAATTAGAAGCCTACATACTTTATAATAATATGATCTTCCACACTCAAGTATGCAACCTGTAGCTGTATTTCTGACTATTGTGTTGCAGTTATATATAATGATAATGAATGCATCAACCCATATTAAACAATAACCACAACTTTCCAGTAGGTTGATGAATACAACCGATATATCTACAATGCAAAGTGTTTTCTATGTTTTTAGCTATAAATGAGGTATGCTGTGTGTAGATCCAATTCAGGTCACATATGACCAACCTCTAAAAAGATAAATGACTATGAGTTCAAACGGGTCAACCGGTTGCTGCCCACATACCCGGTAATTCGACTCTGGAACCCGCAAAATCTCTGATGACTTGCCATGCACCTATAACCCTGACTCGCAGGTCGACCTGTACAACTTTGGCGGGCAATTTTAAGTACACCATATGTGTCGAGTTCTAACGAAATGAGTCGGATGTCAGCGAATATGAAATCGCGTAAACCGCTGTAATATGTTGAAACCGAAAAAAAACGAATTTTTATTTTGTTCAATAAAGTGTATCTTTGGTATGTCTACTATCGATTAACATCATTATTTTGGTTAAATTTGAGTTTAGTTGCTGGTTTGGGAGTCATTTCCCGAGAGCTATGTCTAATTTCACGCATGAAATCGATAAAACAAAGCCGAAAACGCAACATTTCCGACGACGTTTTACTCGAGATTTTTGGACGATCCCTTAGCATTTTGGTATCAGCAGAAAGCTGCACGTGTTTACGTTCCAAATATGGTAATGTCAAGGTCGCCAGTTTTGAATCTAGCCAATAGCAAGTCTTTGCGCGCATGCACTATCGTGATCATTCAGTGCCTTGTTGCTAGGCACGTGACTACACAAATACGCCTATTGGTCAACGGTTTCGTTGTGCGCGTCGAACAAGAAGTTGGCATAATGGCGTTGGAGATAGCGAGATTGATTAATTGTGGAGATTCGGATCGTGAGAATATAAACAGCTTGTTAGAGGAATATACGTGTGGGAATGATGACGAGAGCGACACTGACACCGACTCAGACGTCTGCAATGGTGAGTCGTCTGATGAGAACGACGAAATCGACGAACGTCGAAATGGATACGACGATGCGATGGACATGGCAGCAGAGGCTGATGAGATAATTTTGGACTCTACAGATGAGGAACTTGCCAAAGTTAATCGTTTCAGGTATGTGTGTCCAAAGGTATTTCTACAGTATATGAGTGCATACAATAATGATTATGAGTGGCTTCCTTGTCTGTGATATCATTTAAGCTTTGTTTACATCTCTGAGTGCTCGTGCACTTAGTCTTAGACTCGAGTTAGACCGACACATTGTCACAATGGCAAAGCTTAAATTAAGCTACGCTTAATTAGGTTAATGGAATTCGTAGGTTAATATGTCCCATTCATCTTCCTTAGAATAACGTATATGACAGTATGACTTAATACTGTTAGTAGTTATATTCTACTGTAATATTGAATTTAAAAGTTTCATGATTTACGTGGTATTAATTAATGTTTTTTGTTTTATTATGCTATTTCAAAATTATTACATTTTTTTCAGATGCTCCTGCAAGCACAACAAGGGTGAACCCTGTTATACCATCTTCCAGCCAGAGCAAATGGTTGACATGAGGCTGAAGATGGCTGACTTTACACCAAGTGAGAAAATTATTACAATTCAGTCAGAGTATCAACTGTTACTATGACTACTTTCACATAATTGTAAGTTTGTTCTGCTGTGTAAGCTGTGGTTCTCTTCATACAGCCACTATAGGGGTGAAGTTAGTTAATAGAAACCCTAGGCTAGGCAGTTGTTCTTGTCTTTGTGCTAAAGGGGAGCAAATGCTGATCTTCCTTGGCAAGCTGTCAACGTTGATGAACTTGTCGGAGAGGATTGTTGGGCGACAGGAGACAGCGCAGAAAGTTCGTGAGCACCAACGCATGCTGTACTACGTGGATGGTCACCAGTTGTGCCGAGAGACTTTCAAGTTTGTGCATGCATAAGTAAGCATTACAAAATTTATGAACCAGTGGGAAAATTACTGTAATAATTTTTTTTGCATTATTTGCCTAACAAACTTCTAATAAATAACAAGCCATTTCATTTGCCCATAGCTACATTATGCATACAAATTTAATATACTTTGATTATCAAGATTTCTGTCAGTGGATAGTGAACTGTTTACTTTTATTCTACAGCATCAGCCAGAATCGACTAACTGCTCTTCTTCGATGGTACAAGACTCATGGACTTGTTGCAAAGGAGAAGCGAGCTGGAGGCAGACGCTTCAACGTCAGAGCACACAGCTTTGCCGACATCGAGCGCTGTGTTTCTTACATCACCAATTACGCGGAGGACCATGCTCTTGCACTGCCCGGGAGGATACCTGGCTGCAAGAGGGAAGCAGTAAAATTACTGCCATCGTCGGAGACGAAAGTGAAGGTGTACGGGGCATACAAGCCTGCCTGCGAAGAAGCAGGTAACAACCATGATACATCTTGGAAGACGTTTTATTTTTTATACACTGAAATCTGAATTAATAGATTTGTGTTTGCGATTGAACATAATGTTAAATTTAATTACTAAAACATATTTTATAATAAAGTAAAATGTTGCTAAGATTATTAATGATAAACTGTTATTCTGGTGTACACGTATAAGTACTTTTTATTTAATTGCACTGTTTTAAATTATAAAAAAGTACAACAAAATCTAATATAACAACATGGTAATTATCCGAATGTGACCAGGTATAATGGTTATTCTTATAAAAAAAATTATAAACAAATTAAGGAGTCGTCGATGACTTGTTTTCAGGTCACATGATTATGAGTCTGCCCGTCTTTGGCAATACATGGAGGAAGCTAATTCCGGGCATCATTATGTGTCCCTATGTGTGTGTGGCAGAATTCGACAAGTTACAAACTGCAGTGCTGTTTGGATTTCGTGTTTGTAAAAACTTTGTATTGTTGCAGTTTTTCTGGTTTGCCATTTATTCTTGCAAATTCACAACATGTCTCATTTGGTGGCTGTCTTTGCAGATTCTATTTTCAAGTATCTTCCCCATAGTTTAGATGGTGTCCAGTTCGAGCTCTACTACAGACGAGGTGTTGGTGTCAATGGCATTCGCCAAGGTAAGATGTATTGTCTAAGACGCACACAGTGAAATTAGAAATTGATGATGATGATTTATTCAATATAAAATGTGAGCTTGTACATACATAAAATATAAATACAGGGTACTTTAAATATACAGGATGACACAAGAAAGTGCAAGCAATTGTGCATCGATCACTATATTACTGTACACATTTTACTGTAGTGTTATCACACGTGTGGAAATTGTATGCTAATTTCCTGTAAAATAGTGTTGTAACCCCTTCTCGGCTGTGTACCTTCCCTTGCCCTTTATGACTAATAATGATCAACAAGCAACAACTTGAACAAGGTTCGTAAATTAATATACAGGAAGCATATTCACTTTTTACATTCAATAAATTATTACTACCTGGTACTGAAGAATACATATTTATATTTAGACGGTGCCGCTAATCCAGTCGGATGAGAATCCATTAACTTAACTTAAGATGTTGCCGAATTTCAATTTTCTTTCACTTAATAACGCATTGCCATTGGTCATACATTATGTTTCTTTTAAATAACATTACATTCTCATCATTAGCATTTTAGGAATAGTTATTTCGCTGCAACTTGATACGGTTACATTACACAAGTGTTCTTTGAAGCTGATGCCGGTCGTCATGTGTGTCGCGTCCGATAGAACTTTTGACGCGGCCCGTCTTCGCGTTTATGTTCAGTCTTAGACTTACGCTTAGCCTTAGCAAGACAATTTTATTTAAATTATGCAGAAGTTTAGAACATCTCTTAACTTAAACTTAAGTAAAGTGACCTGTCTATTTTCACTTTGCGCTTTTGCTTGCACAACAGTTGAGGAATATTGTGTAAATATGATTTTGCTTTTAGTGCAAATAGGGACATTTATCTTTAACAGAATAATATGCTTTCAGTGCTTGCTGAAGTGGATCCAGCAACGGTTGATGCAGTTATTCTCCATGTGGCTACGAACCACCTAGAAGCCATCTGCAATGACATCCGTCATCTAGACCGTACCTTAGATCAACACCATCGACTTATTCGCGAGGCCCAGGACACTTACCCTGGAGTGCCCCTCATAGTTTCTGGTGTACTCCCTCGATTTGATGAGTGAGTTAATACTAGAAAATATTGGAATAATAACAATAAAAATGTGATCACATATACAAAATTATTACTGCTACTTCTGTCAATGCTGCTCCATAATTGTGTTTGGCTATTGGAAAAACGTAATTCATGGTTTGTCTTGTATTATGTTTTTGGAACTTGCTAACATAAGCAAATATGTCTGCTGATTATCTAACATTTTTCTACACCTTTCATAAAGCAATAATATATATCATGCATTTTAAATAGGATTGTGGCTGTAAACATTTCGTTTAGAGATGTTTGAACAATGTAATACTTGTGCTGAAACTTACTTTAATTCCTTTCTACAGTGATGATATCTACGAGACAGGGTTGTTATACAACCAGCGTCTCCACCAGGTGTCTGCACGCATTCCTGGTGTTCATTTCTGGGATTGGGACACCATCTTCACGCAACCAGGACATTTTAGTATGGACGGCCTTCATCCATCACTCTACGGCAACTCCTTGTTAATTGCTACGACTGCCAACCGTGTCCTGCAGATACTGTCACGTGACAGTAGCCTCGGCTTTGTCAAGTAAGTTCAAGCAAGGACCATTTTGTATGATGAATATGGTGTTGTCTCCCTTTGTTATGTCTGCGTCGTACCTGCTGTGTTTGAGCTGGTTAGACATTTGAAAAACATTCAATTATCACAAATGACTTGAAAGTAGAATATGTGTCTTTGCAGGGAGGCAGACATGGTAGCCAAGGCTGCTAGGACACCTCAGCCCTGCAGATGCAGGCAGGACCCTGCACCAGTGCAGACCTACGGCAACTATATTCTACCAGGTATAGGACACCCTGCTGGTCCTACTGTGTACCCGGATGACCTGGAGGACTATATCTTCATCAGTGTGGCAGGAGTGCCCATCGCCATCCCTCCAGGGCAGCTGCACGGTATGTACTATGGCAGATCAATGTATTTTAATGTACTCCAGTACTCTAGCATATAAGGATGGGCTATCAACCAAAATACTAAAGCTCATTAAAATTTCCAGATAGAAAAAATTTGCTGAAGGTATACAGTTCAGAAAAACTAAATAAACCTATAAATGTTTTTCATTTATGCATAGATTCATTCAAGAATGGCTGATATATTGTTATAGAGAAGTTTGCATTCCAGCACCACTCAACTAGTCCGGAACGTCAGACGAGGACCCAACATCAGATACCACGTCAGAGACCTGCTGTGCAGTGCGGTGTCCCTACTGTACTTCTGTCAGCTCGTCAGAGGATGTGTTGCTTGACCACGTCCTGACTAAGCACCGCAACCTATGCCAAGATGTAGAGACTGGAGATGATGGTGATCGTTCGTCGGTGTCATTGCAGCCACTGGACACATCCATCGTGACTCCAGTGACTGACATGACAGTGGTAGGAGGTGCGAGTCCTCTCAGGACTAATGTTTTCAGTGGTATAAATTCTTTATTACAAAGGTCCCACATAGCAACAAAGTTAGAAGTACAAGCTAAAAAGGGTAATTTACTTAAACTCCTACATGATCCTAAGATGAAAGCTGCACCAACATTCTTCTCTGGTAGGCTACCCAAAAGACATCCTCATCACTCAGGATTCAGAAGGAAGGGGGGCCCCAATGTTATTAGAAATAGCGATTATCAATTGAAATTTCCTGAATTTAATACAGGTGATCCATACCAGCCTCTAGTTAAAATTCCTCACAATGCTAGAGAAAGATGGGGTGGGAGGAAAAGATGTAAGTGCAAGAAACGAGGACTGACTATAAGTGAAGTAGCTTCAGAAAATGCTCAGATTTTGGCTTTCAAGCTTAAAAAGTTGGCAATAGCTCGGTCACACAAATTATCAAGAAACTTAATACAACGTTCAAAGTTTTCTAATTAAATAAAGCCTTTCTAACCATTTTGCTCTTAATTTCTTTCATTTCCTAATGTAGTTGAGTTTGCCTAAAAAGATCTGTTCTGTATAAGAAGTATATCCATTATTATTACATGTATTATGCGTTTAGCCAACTACACAATAGAGGGCACAGAAATTACTGTCAGAGACTATGTCACCCAAGGAGGGATAGTGCCTAGATAATCGGCGTTATGTGTTTGGCATGCTTCCAGGTGTCATTGATAAACTGTGTTTGGACAGACAAAAGCATGTTGGCTTCATTCAACCCCATTTGTGTCTGATAGTAGCTACCCTTAACCTTCTCTTGTGTTTACCTACTATTGTATACAAACTATTGTACACTTGTATTTGTACTCATTATTTTCAACCCATAATCGAAACATTGCAGAAGGAATGAAAACAAACAAATAACTGGAGCAATGTTTTCTTCTTGATGGGTTATTTTTTCATTATACATGTACTTTAATTCTACCTTGCTACTATCACTAGCTGATTATCATTCACTGAAGTATTTAACTGATATTATATGTCACCCACCCAGGTAACCCTGGTATTTGAAGGTGTCAACTTTAGGTTGGCCTTCATATGCAGACAGGAGACTGGGTGGGGACAATGATATCGACCTATGAATGTGTGTATAGCTGTAAATAGTATGTAATATATGTGCATATAGTGTGGGCCCTAAAAAGCCTTCACAACAATATATCTCAGCCACCCAGTTAACCCTGGTGTGAGAAAGTTGCTAACATTAACTTTGTCATATCCTAAAAATTGCCTTACATTGACCAAGTTTAAAGATATAGTTTACTCTAGACAATAGAGGGCACAGAGAATACTGTCAGACTATATCACCCAGGGAGAGATGGAGCACAGATGATCATCATTATTATGTGTTTGGCATGCTTCCAGATGTTATTGATGAACTGTGTTTGGACAGACAAAAGCATGTTGGCTTCATTCCACCTCATATATACAGGTGTATATATAATATATACACATATATGCACATGTCTTGTAATAATGTATATTCATTGCTGTACTGTGTGGTAATATATGTTTGGCATAGGGTTAATTCCAATAGTCATTGATTTTGCTGCTATATATTGAGTATTCACATTTCTTGGTTTCAACCTCAGCTATATATATATTATATATGATAATGCATAGAAGGGGTTTTGGGGCACTCAGACGCTTTCCCCTTCCACAAAGGGATTTAAACCCAAACCTGTCTTTTGTCAATTTATGGGTGGGTCCCGCCACCTGCGTGTGGTTGGTTCCCCTCACCTTTGCTGTTACATTATCATGTACATATTGTATTATGTGGATTTCATTATTGACTTAATACAAAGCTCTGATACAAACGTACATCAGCCTTGTTATTTACAGCAAACTAGCCACAATTCTGAGTCAATAACTCCACTACATTAACAGGGATTCTTGTTCCACATAAATAATATATACACTTAATTTACATGCAAAGTTGCATGATATATATATTGCATTTGTATACATGCATGTACGTTCAGTTATTTGGTACCTATATAATAGCCCACTTTCTGGAAGACATACTTCGGGGTAGATTTAAAAGTGGCTGGGGAGCACTTCTGCTGACTGTCAGCTTATATACTGCACAACAGTTGCCCAGCCGTGGACCTTTGTATGATGCAGAGATTCCTGTTCATTCAAATTGATTTTCCATTTTTTTTATTTGACTTATAAGGCAGTCAAAACATTCCACCCAGATTAGGTTTTTGTTAGCATTTTGATGTCATTCCATCTTTTGTTGACAGGCTGTAGGTCGTAGCCAATGGTCTGGTGCCAGCCAATTTTTCTTTTCATTATTCAATTCTTTATTTCAGACACACACATTATGATACATACATTGGTCCATATTTCCATACACGTGTAACAGTTAACAAGCTAATATTAATAGTTTCCAGTACCGCTGCAATTACACAAGATCATTATATATGTATAGGGACTTAACCCATTGTATCCTTGTCCTCACTAACCACCTGATGTCGGTACCTAAGACTGCAACTACTAGGGAGTTTTCAGTTTGATTTAAAATGTCATTAATTTTTTAGAAAACATTCTTATAACTGCTTTACAGCTAGGAACAAGTCGCTCTGCAAGCATGCTTGAAACGCTACAGTAGCTGGGTAGTTGAAGCAGTCTTCTAAAGACATGAGTATAAGAAACATGTAACCTATGAATGCTGCAAACAGTATGGTTCCACTACAGTTGTGATGTGTACACTGAAGAACTAAAAGTATCAAATAGCTTTATCTTAACATAATCAGTGCACATATAACATTTTCTAAGTACCAGGTAGTACGTATACAGTGCCACGAGCATATAGCTGGCGATACTGACACGTAATTATATTATCTTTACCATCATTGCATGTAATATGACTTGGGAGTTAGGTATTTTACACTAGTAACTTCTTTAATTTCCTCACCATTTAATTTCAATACAAGATTACATTCATTCTTTGTATACTTTCCTCGACTTATCAGTATCATACTTTTTCTATGGTTACACTGGAGGGGGAGAATATCACCACTTGAAATAGCCTACATTTTGGTATCTGTCAATCTAGCGTGTAATACATATATATATATATACACATATATATCGCAAAATATAAACATAAAACACTGTCTGGACTCTGAGTAATAGTGACAGTGTTTTATGTTTATATTTTGCGAGGGAGTTCAGCATGAGGTATCAAGAGCTGCAAATATACCGTCAATACTGTCCTGCATATTGTAAATAGCGGTATATGTATATAACTCATCTGAATAACACGTAGATAAGTTCGTAAACGTTGCTAATTTTTATAAATGCCGATGCCAACATGAAAGACATTTCCAGCCAGAAATCACCGCAACCGGAAGGAAGTGATCGAGATTCCTAAACCATGCGAACGCAGAGGAGGTACCAACTCGGCAACAATAAGTAATTTGCAAACTGCAATACTCGTTCAAATTAGTGACCGCTCAGCCATCTAGTATCACTACGCCTAGATTGCAACATAATTATTCCCTTTAATTTAAAGAACTGAATCTAACCCCAAAAGCATTTCAAAGAGTTCAACTATAAATCCGACTACACAACAAAATACTTTAGAAGAAAAGGACTATAGACAATATAAAAGGAGGGATTACATTGACTTATTGTAGTGTTACTTTGTAATTCAGTGTGGCCAACTGCCGGGACGCCTATCGACAGGCTTGGACATTTAATGGAAAAACTTGCACACACACCAGGTGGCGTCACTAGAAGCATAGCAATTAACAGTTTACAAAATATATCATGGCCTGTCCATGACATGTATATAAAATTATATGTAGCATTCTTTGTTGTCTGTGTGGTGCTTCGCAACTAATGTGTGTATATACTGATTTGTTTTAGGATATTTGTGCATGCAGCTGATTAAGTGATTTTCCTTAAGTTTACCACAAGCACACACTCATACAGACACACTGACACACCATGACACACATGCACACACACAAACACACATATTTAGGTAGTGACTAATTCTTTGATTTATCCCATCAGGTGTACACAATTGTTTTAGTTAAGATGTGTGTGTTACGTCTGCATGTATGTAGGTGTACATGCCAGGTATAATGCAAATTATTTCTTATTCGACTACGTACCCTACTTGTACCATGCAAACGTGTGGTACGTGGCAGACATAAACAGACTAGTGGTCGGTTAGTGAAAAAAAATATGTCAGTATATACAGCATAAGCATCACATGGTATTGACAGCTGTCAACATACCAGTTTTTCATCCATTTATCAAGACATTTAAAATGTATTTAATGTTGGATTAATTGAAAGTTTGTGTGACAAACATTACCGCCTTGACATGTCTGTGTAAATAATTATTGTCATCAAGCAGATGGATGTTTGTGTTACATTGAATATGCAATTCTTTTGCCACACATTACACCAATTACTTATCCTGAAAGTGTTTCGATGTAATGATGTATAATTTCTATCAGGTTTTAGTGTAGTCAAGTCAAGGAGAAATTATAAATAAACTATACAGTTGAGTTAATTACCGGATAAAGACTTGTTTGGTTGTCTTGTATGTATATATATATATATATATAATATATATATGTATATATATATAATATATATGTATGTATATATATATATATATCGTTATCAATATTCTGAATAAACGTTCATTCATTCATTCATTCATTCAAGACTGAGGCAGTGCTTGGGTCTCATCCCATTGCACTTCTTCTCTAAGTCTGTAGGCATGTCGTGGCAGTTTAGGCAAGTGCACCAACGGGGTGGCGCTGCAGGTAATACTGGGGCAGGTGCAGGGTCGGCTGACATCGTGTCCATGATGTCAAACACCAAGCCTGGACAACGAACTGTCAGCTTGAGGAGATAGAAGCTCGACACTTCTCCTCCATGTCTGCGATGATCACCTGAATGACACATTTATGTTCATTGTTGTATGCATTTCAAAGGGACTTATATATGAGATGTAAAACAGTCATAAAACAGCTTAAGATCGGAGCCTTTAACCCGTGTCACCTTATTTTCTGTATAAGAGTGTATAACGCTTTTGTATTTACAGAAATGTTGCTACTGTGATCAATAAATAATTTGTTTTTTTTTAAATTAAAGGATACATTTTTATCAGATAAAATTATATTATAACAACTATTTAACATTAAACTTATATTGAAACATGTTACACACAAAATAAACTGACATTAAACGTAGTTTAGTGCCTTTTAATCACATGCTTATTCACTAGGTGGAAGCTCTCATGGCTGACAACAAGTTGGCAGTTAAAACGTAGCCTCGATTATCCAGGCGCCGTGAGGTGGCAGCATGGTCCCATCTCTACGGCCTGGATTATTAAACTCCTGCTAATGTTACCGGTAGAGGGCTTTACCCCAGATTCGGGAATTGACGATGATTGGCTCTCAGGCCAACTATGAAATAACAAATTAAATAAGGATACGCTTTTATTAGATAATACTATGCTATAACAACTATTCAATTTAATTCATTAAACTTATATTGAAACATGTCACACATAAAATAAACATTAAACTTTTTTTGTAGTTTAGTGCCTTTTAATCACATGCATATTCACTAGATGGCAGCTCTCGTGGCTGTCGAAGATTCCGTATTGACGTTCTTTGCTTATGCTCGAGCAGAAACAAAAGACTAAGTGTGAATAAGCATGATATGAATACCGAACAAAGTCAAATTTAATTAAACAAAGTGCAATCGATATCTCGCGCAACAGTCGGACTGCTAAGTAATATATGTAGTCTCCAAAGTACAACTAAAACGTGCTGATCTTGGTGGCTAGATCGGTAGCGTGTCGAGTAGCTATTTTTAGTGTCCTCAGTTCGAATCCTGCAGAGTACCCGAAACGTGAATAGTGTAAATTCGTAGACTTTCATGATTCAGATCAAAATGTTGGCACTCAATCTCTGATTTGCATTATATCAAACTACAGAAAATATAATAAAATTAATATGCTTCTTACATCTATGTGGGCATTCAACTACACAAATGAGTAATTGTAGTTTAAAAGATATGTTTCAAGTGTTCCGTCTACTGACCCTACCCATCCCGATTATGTCCCTTCATTGTTTGCCTTCAAGACAGCTGCAGTTGGCTGCAAGCGCTTCGTGGATGAGGAAAGATTCCAGAGAGTAAAAAGAAGAAAGATAAAAAAAAACTGAGGAAGAGAAAATACAGGAAACTGGAGTTGTTATGGCTTATGAAGCAGCAGAATGCCTCATAGAACTGTCCTCACAACCTAGCATGTTCAGAATCCCTCGTAGAACTGTCCTCACAACCTAGCATGTTCAGGATCCCTCGTAGAACTCTACTCACAACCTAGCATGTTCAGAATCCACCATAGAACTGTCCTCACAACCTAGCATGTTCAGGGATACTGTTAGGCCCCTTTATCATTATGGATTTTGTGTGTTTTGATTTGTAATGGTTCCCTCTTTTAACCTAGTATTTAGCAATACATTATATATTGGTGTTTACAATTAATATTAGTTACAGAAGAATCATTAGTTTTAATTACCTATTTATTTAACTATAACAAATGTCAGGAAAGTTACTTTAATTAAATAACATAATTTAAATGTTTTTTGCAATAGTACATCATAAGCTGAGACAGCTTAAATGCTTGGTTTTATGTTTTATAGAAGTTTCCAAGTGGATTAAAAACAAAATTCCTCAGGCACAATTTTATAAGTAAACTTTTATTAATTTTGAGAACAAATCCATACTACTGCATAATTATAATGTAGTAAAAATTTCCCAGGCACGGACACATAACCAGAGGATGACGAGAAAGTACTACTTATACAAGAGATTGGCAGACTTCAAGTGGACAACCACATCTTGAAGGAAAAGTTAAGCTCAATCAAATTTGGGGTAGAGAGTGTTAAATGTAACAGGGAGACACGTGATGAAATTATTCAGTTTTATACTGGAGTACCAAATGAAAAAATATTTGATTGGCTTCTTAATCAGGTGTCAGAATGCATTGTTACATTTGTTAGTGTGCAAGGCATATAAAATGCCAACCAAGTGTTTGTAATACTACTGAAGATAATATTAAATCTTATATTGAAAGACTTGGAATGCAGGTTTGGAGTACATGTGAGGAGAGTCAGTGCGATTCTTAAAGCTGTTCTGCCAATATTGGCTGTAAGACTCTCTTTCCTGGGGAAATGGCCCTCTAAAGAAACATGCTTAAGAACACTGCCCACTGTTTAATAAACATATCCCAGATGTAGGGTCATAATTGACTGCACAGACATTTTAATCGAAAAACCATCTAACTTATCAGCCAGGAGTGTAACCTGGTGTCTTTATAAACACCACAATACAATGGAAATTATTGTGGGTGTTTCACCAATTGGGTCAATGTCATTCATTTCAGAATGTTGGGGAGGGAGGGTGTCTGACAAAGAATTGACTCGGCAGTCTGACTTCCTGAACCTTCTGGAACCTGGAGATCAGGTTTTGGGATCGAGGTTTCTTGATCGAGAAAGATGTTGCTAACTGCTGTGCAGAATTGATAATTCCTGCTTTCACTAAAGGTTGCAAACAGTTATCAAAGAAATATATTGAAATATCTATAAAAAATATATCGCGTGCGGATATAAGTTGAACGGGTAATGCGCAGACTCAAGGAATTTGCAGTTCTCGGAAATATTTACCCCATCAGCCTAGTAAGACATGTGGATAATGTTGTGCGGATATGTGCTTCTTTAATTAATCTTCAGATGCCTCTTATAAAGTAACTACGCAACTTGAGTATGAGATATGGATAATGACATCCTCAAACACACAGGACAAAACCACATAGCATCTTTGGGCTTCCTGGTTAAACCAACACATGCGTAATGGAATTGTTTGGTACAGTAAGCTGTCTCTGAACATGTCACCACCCTCCTTTTGGGTTGCTTCCCACAAAAGCAAATTCCAATAATCTCTGTTGGTTTGCCCAAGCTTTTTTTCAATTGTTCTTGATAGCAACTCAGGTATCACATGATTAAAAAAACAAAATACTCTTATTAGCCATGTCTCTGCAAAAGTCATCATCCTTTGTTACTGAAGATATATAAATCTTGTTGGCAACACCTGCATAAATGACCAAATCACACGCAGTCATACCAGCGACTTCCATTTGCATTTGAATCTGGGAGTAATACCTATGACCTTTCTTCAAATTCCCATGTCTGTCAATGCAGAAGGGACTGTCACAAAATTGTGTCATGTTACTTCAACCAGGATGTCGTCGTGACAACCACAAGACCTCACACGGCCTGGAGAGGTACTAAAATATGGGTATTTCTCATTCACCAATAGACCAGTCCGTTTCAGCCTGGCCTCAGTGTGGTATGTATCCTGGTCAAAACCACAGAAAGGGGTGCCTCCGCTTCGGTCTCTGAAGCTGTGACGGTGTCACTTTGATGCCTATACGCCTCTTATTCATATAATGAGAAAACCCCAGGGAGCCGAGTTACATCCCAAAGTTTCCTCATGGCATCTGGAACATTTGGTTCTATCACTGCTGGGGTGTCCTCATTGTTTATAAAATATATTTTATTTTGAGGAGCTGTTCGGCAGCGAATTGTCTTCCCCCTTTCTTTATGGACACCACTGGAGAAGTCAATATCCTTCATACGCTTAGGATTCACCTGGAGCAGACAATGTGTGGAATGCATTTACACATTATTGATTCCAAATAATCATATGGACAATGTTAACAATACGCACACCAGCACATGCACACGCACACACACCCCGGAATAAAATGTAATAAAACCATATTTTCTTTAATGCATAATAACATGTACACGTTTAATAAAATGACACATATCCCTTTTTTGTATGCGTTGTTCCAAGCAGACAGCTGATCTGTACAATATGTCCTTACATGCATCCGGGTAACAGACTCCACCTTGAACAGCATCACAGCAACATGTCCACAACTCTCACCTATTCTGCAATGAAAATTATACTCCAAAATATAAATGGCTGACATACATAAATGTCAGACTAACTGTTATTTCTGTAAGAACTTTTCATGCTTGGTCGTATATAGTTTAGGGAGACACTTTTTACGATATATTCCTATTCACCCTGCCAGTCAGAGAGAAATGGTTATTGATCTATGTGTACATAATAATTCAGTAATAATAATTAATACATTTAAACAAATAAAATGTAACTTGGGTAAATAAGCACATTATAAATTATAAATTGGACTTTACAGACTCGAGATGCAATGCATCATTTAATGTGACTGCTTCAGTAAATAATTAAGTATTTCTTGGCCACCTACATCTAGCCATCTAGGTAGCAGCAGCGACCCCTGGCGCGCGAGGATGGCTTAGCGCGTCTGTTTGTTTACGTCTTTCTGTCCTATGCGAACAAGCGCATGCGCGACCTACTTCTCTTTGTTGCCAAACACAGCAACCCCGAATTGATGACGTTGTCGCGCTTACATTTATCCAGGCGTTAAATAATATTCGGGTAACGTTTCTGCGCGTGCGCATATCTAGGGGAATGCATTTAGCACCAGCTACGACTGTCGAGTTTTCATTTATCCGGGCGTTATGTATGTTTATATGTATATATATATATATTTACATGTATGTCTATATATATTATACATAAATTATAAAATGTTTGCTTCCCACAGACATAAACAATTTCTGTCGTAAAACAGTTTCCACTCCACGCACACGTCACTTTTATACTTGGTCACAAATCTGAAACAACACATAATCATTATGTATTCTAACTATAATTCTCGTATTACGACAACAAACTAAACATATTTGATATTATTTATCACTACGTGATCTACTGGTGCCAAATATTATGCCTTACATGTGCACATAAATATCACCCGGATAAAATTTAACGCCCGGATAAATGTAAGCGCGACAACGTTTTAATTTATGAGTATACCAGTGTTGCCATCTAGCGGATAACATTCAGAAGGGCCATTCAGAGCCAGATTATCTTCCTGGCGAAGTGATGCAGTCAAGCGAGAGACGGTTACGCAAGACTAGTCAAAACGGGTTCCCAGTCAAAACGCTATTCTGAGCCAGGCTATCTTCTTGGCGTAGTCACGAAGCCAGACGAGAGTCGGTTACGCGAGACTAGGGCCTAGGCTGTCTGTTGGAGAGTTTCAGAAAGTAAGTTAAAATAACTTCTAGTTGGGGGACGCCCACCGCGACCGGTAATTTTGCAAACATATCATTTATCGAATAACTTTTACCTTAGGATACTTTAGGACTGTTCTGATCGCCGGATCCTCTCGGTTCCTCAATGATCAGGTCTTCTTCGGGATCTAATATTTAAAAGTTGATGATTTCCGGTTCCAGTGTTTAATGTTAACGGGGCTTCATAGTCGTATAGTATCTCCTGGGTTGACCAGAATTTATCAAGGCGGTTTTTAAATGTATTTATTGATTTAGCTTGTATTACCGAATCAGGTAAACTGTTCCATGGTTCAGCCACTCTAAGCGGGGGTGCATTTTTTCTTATGTTAATTTTAGTTACCGGATCGTAATGCCACACCCTCCCATTTAAGGAGGTTTGGTGCAGATTTTTGTATCATATATGTTATGCATTATTTTATAGACTTCAATCATATATCCTCTTAATCTACGATATGCTAGTGTCGGTAATTTAAGTCTTTCAATATATTATAAGTCCCTCATACCAGGTAGTTCTTTTGTGGCTCTTCTCTGGACATTTTCAATGGCTATTTTATGTTTCGTCTTATATGGATACCATACTGCTATTGCATAATCTAGGTGGAATCTAACCATAGTCTTATATAGTGGTAAGAAAGTGTGTGTATCTAACAACTAAAAAATTCTTCTGATTATTTTTGTCATTCTAGTTGCTTTATTAACCACTTGGTTGATGTGATCATCAAATGAAAGTTTTGAATCAATTATTACTCCTATAATATTTTTGTTTATCTGTGGTAACAAGAGCATGTTTAACATTATTTGTTGCCGTGTAATATTTAGTTTCACCGATATTTTTTTTATTTTATTTCCATATATGGTAGTATTGTTGTATATATACTTTCCTAAAACAGTTAAAAATGGTAATTTAACTCAAAATGCAACTTTAACTAACTTAATCTTTTTAAATACTGTTTCCTGTGTACTACAGCACATTTTATGTTACAGCAGTTTTTCATTACACAGCTGACTATCTATCCTATCACGAACGCTGCGCTAGCGAACACGTGGGACACTAGCAACATAAACAAACTGGCGTTTGCCTGACTATCGCCCTTGCTTAATTTTAATAGCAGTGCTACCAAATCAAAGTATCTAGCAGGTACTGGCTTACACATATATTATCTTATGTAAGTAGTTTTATGTTTGTTACTATATTTCCTATTATGAAATCTTTTGCAGTTTAGGCCCGCACCTCGAAAAAAACATGATAAGGGCCACCTACAGTCATCAAACTTCACATCATATATCTACAACACCTATTCTATACATATACACTGGTCACGTGCTTAAACAATTAAATTTACTGTCTTTCATCAATCAAAATGTACAATATTTTCACTCGTTTTTCTGTGTATTTATTTAATATTAGTTCCATGGTAAACTCCGGCAGGTGGCGCCACTTTATGATTGACTTCAGACATGGGGATAGATCACAACTCATATTTCAATAATACTGTAAAATAAAATAAATAAAATACGTGATATTTAGTTAAATAAGATTACCTTAAATTCAGTGTTGACAGCCATTGGGGGTTTTATTACCACTATTGATTTATGTAAATACTGGTGCATTTTAAAATTGTTTATCAGAGGCAATTCATCATAGCCATGATACAGTACATATAATAATTTGTTTTGTGTTTTACAAACATTTTATTTTGCAAACAAAATATTGTTTTATTTCCTCAAAATAATAAGCGAGCTTTATTATCAACAGTGACAGGTGAATTATAAAATGTAGTTAACATGTGTACTTGCCATGCAATTACTAATTTTTTTTAATAGTTTTTAACATCAATTATGTCAGTAGTATGAAAGACTGTATAAAAGTTTTGATAAATATTTTATGGGATTTCATTCTAATCCATTCCGGTTATAATCTTAACATGGCGTATATAGGTGGACATTAGGCCATAGATGCCCCCTTTCGGAAATATGTTCTTTATCATTATTGTGAAACCATACAATATTTTATTTATTATAATTTATTCCTGTTGTTAATACTTTACGTGTTAACAATGTTAGAGATTTTGTTATGTGGATTAAAAAAATAGCTATATCTAAATACTTTATTATAATATTGACATAGTATCAATGATCATGAAAACCTTTGTATGAAATATTGTTTGCAGATTATCGTATTTATTGGTAAAACAGAATAATGTTAAGTTGTTTGCCAATTTCTAATAGATGTGTTACATGACAATATGCCCTTTTTAAAGATGAATTGGTGAATGATTGGAGAACTTATTTTTATGCATAAACGTTCTACATGTCTCAATATATTTTGCAAAGTGTTGGTCGGCTCTGAAAAAAACCGTGTGTTTTTGTTGTTTCTTTCGATAGCTATCGAAAGAAACAACAAAAACACACGGTTTTATCTGACTTTTTTTTTATCTATCCAGGTTTATGAAATATAATTAGAAAGAGAAACAGATTGTGATGAAACTGTTTGGTGTAACATAGTTACAGGAAACTCAACGTTATCAGTTGGGTTAGTTTATCGAAGTCCAAACATAAGTGTAGAAGAGAATGAAAAAGTACAAAACGCTATAAGGGAAGTGAGCAAACGGGACTGTATTATTATGGGAGATTTTAATCATGGGAAATCTCTATTTTAACCATGAGGGATTTTAACAATAGAAATCTCTACAGAGCATGGGTAGTGAGGAACACAAGTTTTTAGTTTTAGTACAAGATAATTTCTTTCTCAACATGTGCTTGAACCAACCAGGGGTGAGAATGTATTAGACATAGTTTTGTCCTGACAGAATGAACTGGTTGACAATGTCAAGATATGTGAGCCATTGGGGAGTAGTGGTCATAACCAGATACATTTTATAATCAAAGTAAAATCAGAAAGGAATAGTAAAAAGCAGTACAGGAGAAATTTCCACAGTAGAGGAAATATTTAGCAAAGATAGACTTAAGAATAAGACAGCAACATGGAATATCTTAAAGAGTGAAATTGAGTGCATCGTGGATACATTTGTTCCCTTGAAAAAAACAATGGAAACGGTAAAAAAAGAAACACTTATTGAAAGAAGCAATTAGAAAAATTAAATACAAACAAATGATGTGGAAGTCATATAAACGTACTGGAAATGATGAAGACTACAACATTTATAAAGAAGCACTTAACCAAGCTACAGCTGAAATTGGAAATTCAAAGAGAAGGTATGAAAAAAAATTAGCTTGTAATATAAAACTTGACAGCAAGAGTTTTTATGCGTATGTTCGAAGCAAACAGAAAGTTCAGGATAAGGTCGGTCCTCTAAAAGATAGTGCTGGAAATATAATATCAGCAGGATTCTTAATAGCAGAAGACCTGAATGAGTATTTTAGTTTGGTGTTTACCAGAGAAGATATTAGTTCACTGCCAATATCAGAGGCTAAGTTCAAGGGGGCAGAATCATACTATTTAGGACAGTTAATTGTAACCCCGGAAATGGTAGCTAAGAAAATAAGGGCTATGAAGGATAATAAATCACCTGGAGTGGATGGGATTCCGCCCAAACTACTATTGGAAATTGTAGAACAAATTAGCATACTGCTTGCAACGGTTTTTAATTTGTCATTAGAAGAGGGAGTGGTTCCTTTAGAAAAGAAAGAAGCAAACATTATTGTTATTTAAAAAAGGTTCAAGAAACAAGTCAGAGAACTGTAGACCAGTGAGTTTAACTTCGGTGATTTGCAAATTATTAGAAAGACTAATTAAAGATCACATAGTGGATTTTCTTGTTAAACATAACTTGATAAGCCCATCTCAACATGGGTTTGTAAAAGCGAGGTCATGCTTAACAAATATGTTATGCTTTTGGTTGATAAGTGGGTAGACGAGGGATCACCAGTAGATATCATCTACTTAGATTTTCAAAAAGCTTTCGACAAAGTGCCACATCAAAGACTACTACTTAAACTAATAAAGGCTCGTGGCATAGGAAATGGTATAATTAACTGGATAGAAAAATGGCTGATTGACTGAACACAACTATACAAGTAGTTGATGGGGAGGCTTCAAACTGGAAATCAGTTTTGAGTGGGGTACCATAGGGATCAGTTCTGGGACCTATATTATTCTTAATATATATGAACATTTTGGACGATGATATAACAAGCAAGGTGTTGAAATTTGTGGATGATACAAAAAGTGTTTAGAAGGATTAAAAGTGGTGGGGATAGACAGCATTTACAAGATTGACAGGTTGATCAAATGGTCTGAAAAGTTGCAAATGGTGTTCAATTTTGGGAACTGTAGATGCCTCCACACACGACATGGGAACGAAGATGTAGAATATACAATGGGGGGTACCGTACTAAGTACTACTGTAAAAGAAAAGCATTTAGGGTTAACCATTAGTGCTGATATGAAGGTTTCAGAACAATGCAGAATTGCAGCTTCAAAGGGAAGTCAAATCCTTGGATTAATTAGGGGAAATATAGCGTTTAAGGAAAAAAGTAATATTACCGCTGTACAAAACAATAGTTAAGTCTCATTTAGAATATTGTATACAAGCATGGAGTCCATATTGCAAGAAGGACATAGATATGCTAGAAAGAGTACAGAGGAGAGCTACTAAAATTATACCAAAACACAGGGATTTTATGTTATGAAATACACCTAATAGAGTGTGGTTTAACAACACTATAGACTAGGAGATTGAGAGGAGATCAGACAGAAGTGTTTAAAACATTGAATGTTTATGAAAATATTGATAGAAATATTTTTTTTCAGTTAAGAAAGATAGAAGGACTAGATGACATGAAGTTGCATTAGTAAAAGAGCAGTGTAGATTAAATATAAAGAAGTTCTCATATTCACAAAGGACTGTAAATGAATGGAACAGATTATCTGCTGATTGTGTGGGTGCTTGTAGTGTGAATATATTTGAAAATAAAATCGACACATCTCAGAAGGGCGGGATACATGTAGATAAAAGGGTTGGAATCTCGATAAGCCAAAGGGCTTCCTTGTCCACCTACCTGTTAATTCTCTGGATGGCAATCTTGTTAAATCTTATTATAATGGCCGTCTGGTAAAAGTTAGCAACGTGATAAAATGGCTGGTCAAACTAAAATCTGACAACTATTGTCCATGTTAAATTATGCTTTTATTGTTTATTATTTTTAATGTATATAACAGGGATAGCACAGTACAGCATATAAAATAATTTACATAATTAATTATTGCATCAAACAAATTGTTAGTAAAAGCAAAATAATATATAATAATTATTGTATCATAGTATAAATTACCTCTTGTAGACAATAAAAAAATGCAGCAATAATTATTCAAACTAATAACCCTAATTAATACCATCAGCTGCTGTCAACATTACATTTAATGTAATCTTATTTAATTAATTAATTTAATGAAATATGGTGTATTTTATTGACTTTTTAAAATAATTATTATTGAAATATGAATTGTGATCTATCCCCTGAAGTCAACCATAAGATGGCGCCACCTACCGCAATTTCGAGTGGAACTAACAAATACATGCAAAAACGAGTGAATTTCTTGTACATTTTGATCGATAAAAGACAATAAATTAAATTTTTTGATCACGTGATCATTATGTATGTGTAGAATAGGTGATGTAGATATATGATGTGAAGTTTGGTAACTGTAGGTGACCGTTTTCGAGGTGCGGGCGTAATCTTTAAAAGTACCATACATTTTTACACATATTCGCACTGTGGGAAGCTGTGCAGAGCAAAGACTAGACTAGCCAACTGCGAACACACACCAACTGAGACCAACAATCCATGGAAAGTCCATCCTCGTTATCTCTGTCTGTCTGTCTGTCTGTATGTTTGTCTATCTGTCGGCCTGTCTGTCTGTATCTCTCTCTCTCTCTCTCTCTCTCTCTCTCTCTCTCTCTCTCTCTCTCTCTCTCTCTCTCTCTGTCTCTCTCTGTCTCTCTGTCTCTCTGTCTCTCTCTCTCTCTCTCTCTCTCTCTCTCTCTCTCTCTCTCTCTCTCTCTCTCTCTCTCTCTCTCTCTCTCTATATATATATATATATATATATATATATATATCTGTCTCTCTCTCTGTCTGTCTCTCTCTTTCTCTCGCTGTCTGTCTCTCTCTCTCTCTCTCTTTCTCCCTCCCTCCCCCCTATCTCTCTTTCTCACTCTGTGTGTCTCACACTCCATCTGTCTCTCTCTGTCTCTCTCTCTCTGTGTCTCTCTCTCCCTCTGTGTGTATGTCTGTCTGTCTGTCGCGCTCTCTCTCTCTCTCTCTGTCTCTGTCTCTCTGTCTGTCTCTCTCTCTCTCTCTCTCTCTCTCTCTCTCTCTCTCTCTCTCTCTCTCTCTCTCTCTGTCTCTCTCTCTCTCTCTCTCTCTCTGTCTCTCTCTCTCTGTGTCTCTCTCTCTCTCTCTCTCTCTCTCTCTCTCTCTGTCTCTCTCTCTCTCTCTCTCTCTCTCTCTCTCTCTCTCTCTCTCTCTCTCTCTCTCTCTCTCTCTCTCTCTCTCTCTCTCTCTCTCTCTCTCTCTCTCTCTCTCAAAGCAAGTGTCTATTCAGCACTATCTGATGCAATGTTCTATGCCCAATGGATAAAGAAAAATGGTTCACTCATCCCTTGATTTGGCAGCATCAGCGACACTGAAATACAAACGAGCTATACATCAGTGTAATATAACCTTATCTATGTTGTTTGGATATACTATATAATAATAATAATTGTTAAAGGGTTGAAATAAGTACCCCCTTACCATACTTTGTTGTAGTCAAGGAATACATAATAAATTTATTTTAATATTACATGCTAGTTTAATTGCAGCGCAAAAGTAACTATGCATTGTACAGTTGAGTTGCACCTAGTTATTTATGTAATTACAATTTTGTTGACTAAATGAAGACATACCAACCAGGTTTATTAAGAAATGTAGCTGCCAGTTCAATATAGACATTTATCGAAGAAAGAAAAAAAACGACACAATACAAAGGTATCACGGAATTAAGCAGTGGACGCGATGTTTGACACGCGAAGTTCTACACGTTTATAACATATCCCCACTCCAAGTATCCAACAAAACAAGAAGTAACAGTCCAGTTGAAAGAAAATATAATTATCCATCAACATGGGCAAATGTTATTTTATATACTGTTATATTATATACACGCTAGAAAGACATGTTCACGAACTGCAATCCAGTAAAACTTAACAACGTCAACTGTCGAGCCGATGGGTTGAGCGAACGTGAAGTGCTCAGCTTCAGTTAATGAACGGTCCGTTTGCATTCGCAGACGGGCGCTCCAAAAACTAAGTCTAAGAGGTCACTGCCAGGCAGTAACGAAACATTCTGAGTAATTTTGTATATGGTTAGCAATGTATAACACGTCAACTACAACTAATAAATACAGATTAAATCGCAGCTACGCCTACGTTTTGTTACTCTTCTCTTGACTTACCTCGATTCAAATCAAAACCAAAAGTCAGACTCCTTCGCTTCGACGCCTTCGTTGTCTTGCCTTTTGGGGACGTCAAACTTCGGCTCTTTTTAGTGGTTCTCTTGACAATAATCAGGATGATGGAACATGTCATTGAGACACAAACGATGGCCATCGCATTCAGTCAATTTTTCTGTACATAATCCATTAATTTCTTGTCTTTGGCATTTGTCGGAAAACTCTTCGTTGAGCCATTTCCATAGCTGTCATCCAATACAGTATGACTGGTTGCCGTTAATCGAAGGCACCAATGGGACAACCGCTGAATTACATGGCCAGCTTCGACCTGCCGCCGACTTCTATGACACATATTACGTCACGCTCACGGAAACAGCCGAAGGCAACATTTCTTAGAAGTTGTGTGGGGAAGCGTTCTTATGCGTGTAATTTTGTGAAAACAAATTTTAAATAAATTTTTTGGATTACATGATCTCCTTAGTTTTCTATTTACTATAATGTACCTTTTCCCGACCTGTTCGTGTCACCTTTAACATACGTGGATTGTAGGCTTTGATGGACACCATATTTACAAATGGTGGAATTATGAATGTCGGTAAGATTACCATCATATTTGAAATTGTTTTAACTGAAAACCTGTATTTCGACATACATTTTGTGGCTCTAGATTATATTGATCTTAGGATATATTAAGCTTTGATGGACGCCATCTTTTAATTGGCGGATGTATGAATGTCGGCGAAGGTCAAATCTAACTTTGCTGCATATAATCTATGCATTACACATTCAACGTGACGTAATTGCAAAGATATGGTGATATTTCTATAGACGACCGCCATCTTTAAAAATGGCGGATAAGAATGTCAGAGAATTTTAAAATCCTACGTTGTACACAAAACACGAAGGTTAACTCTAAACTGATCCATGATATTCACAGTAGATATCAAGTGTAAATATATGCTTAGGCCTAGTGTGTGGTCAGTGTTTAAGCCAGCGCCGAGAGGTTAAGTGCCTCCTACTCCTGTTGTTTGGAGTGCTCAACTTATGACTCGTGTTAATTAACAGCCGTCGACGTAAGCCTGTGGAGCGTTCACGGCCAGCCGTAGTTTCCTACTGCGTCCTCCCGCGTCAGCCCAGCGAAGAAACAGGGAAGATGCAGATTCATCCGGAGAGGGTGAAGCGTCCTTGCTGCCAAGTGAGGTTAGTCTAGCTTTTGAAGCGAATGTATACTGTCAACGAGCGAGTCCCCAGCGCTACAAGCAATAGGGTTTCGACAGGCGAGCCTTTTCCGGTGTAGTATGGTAGTATAGTAAAGTGACCCCATATTAAAAAAGTGATTCCGGGATCAATGTGCTATGTAGTGTGTGTGTGTATGTGTGCGCGTGTATGCGCGTGCACGAGCGCGGGAGAGAATTGTTGTACATTTGCGTATATTTGCGTATCGATTTTGTTTCATCTTGCTCTTGTACAAAGTGACACTCGTACTCGCGCACACACGTATACACTCATATGCACGCGCACACGCACGCGCGCAGACAGTCACACGCACGCGCGCAAGGAGCCAAGGAAAGGAGCCTTTTACTCCTGAATTTCACTGTCGTTTAATGCTGTCGCCCGATTGGACTTTTTAATGATTATTTGTTCTATGTTTATATGATCTTAAACTTATAGTGCTGTTTTAATGTTTTTATAAGTTTCTTAATGATAATTTGATTTTACATTTGGTGCCATGTCTTTATGATCTTGGATTTGTTGTGCTAAATGTCAATATTCGATGCCGATAGATTGATTGCATTTATGTAAGGAATCTCCCGTTCGGGCATCATGTCGCACGACCGTCACTGTCCACAAGCACTACACAGTCACTGACCATACCCCTTGGTGGAATATGAAGTAGATTGCTTAGCTAAAACATCGCCCATCTACTCGACAAAAATATTGTCTGGTACAGGGTATAATTATCGGCGTGTCCTAACTTCGTGCATCGCATAATACTGTGCCAACGTCATATTGGGAATTTTATGTCAATTTGTTCAATTCCATCTGAGTGGGTGCCTGTGAATTAAAGACAACTTTTTTAAACATTAAAATGGCACCTAGCTACAGCTGCAACTGTTAATAAACCTAGTTGAAATGTCATCATCCGTTAAAAGAGTGTTATTTTGGAATATATTCACCTACAAAATTGGCAATTACATCAACACTTTTATGTTTCCTGACTGTTTTTTGGCAGGCATTCACATTTTTACATTACAACCTTTTATTACCTCTGTTTTTGGTGACTAGTGATTTCGCCATAACTTATTTCATTTTTTTTTACAAATGATGTAGCATATTTATAAATAAATTTGATATGTTGCGAAAGAACAGGTTTTTGCGTGCCTGAGTCTATATAAGACTGCTGAGAAATGTTTTATTAATGTTATGTCAATAACACGGAAATATCACAAACAACACCAGACTATCGTAACGTTGAACAGGTTGTAATACAGCATCATGGCGGAGCCACGTTTCACCCCAGAACGAGGCTGACGTCAGCTGATCAAGTACATTAAAGGGACTCTGTAAAAGTAACATAACACAACATATTTCCCCCTGTCTTTAAAGATTACTGTTCCGAAATCGAACAAGAGAGAGAGGCGCACACAAACCGTTCAAAGTACACCTGTAGCCACTGAAGTTTAAAGTCACATGCTAATTTAACAGTTGACTAATGTCGCAACAAACGTTCACTAGTTCGTCAGGTAGTCTTGAAGGTACCGCGGTGGACGTCTGTTTCGTCTGGGCCGTTGGTACTGCGGGTAACCGGGTTGTTGAGCAGGCAGACCTCCGATGTCAAGGTCATCAAGGTGGGCGTCCGACGATAGCTGTTGATTTCATGCTTGTCGCGACGCAACGCCGTGAGTTCCAGCGCGACCCGTCTTCGTGCACGAACGCATTGGGACCAGCGTTAGCGGCGATACACGTCGGGTTCGACAATGACGATGCCAGCTTGTGTTTCCGGATAGGTCGTTTCTTCCTGTCTCCATGTTTCATCATGGTATTTCGCGAACAACGTCGTTTTTCGGAGTACGCTTTGATTTGTTCCTGCTTCCTTGCGATCGATTCAGCTAATACTGAAATGTTCGGTGGAAATGCCTGAGGTGGTTTCAGGTTTTCCAGAGGAAACCGTGGTTTACGACCTAGCATCAACTCTGCTGGAGTACGCTGTGTCAACGCATGTGGTGTCGATCGGTGCGTTTGCAGGACTGTTCGTACTGCATCTGCGAACGTTTTCTCCTCCACAAGTTGAGTTGCGAGACACTTTGATGACTCGATTTAGTCTCTCCACACGTCCGTTGCACTGTGGGTTGTACAGTGCACTGCGACGATACTAGATACGAAGTTTCTGCAGAAATGGTTCAAACTCTTATGACACGAACTGTGGTCCGTTGTCGCTTTGGAGAACTTCCGGGATTCCCCAACGAGTGAAGAGGTCCTTCAGGATCTGGATGACGTCACCGTACTGATTGTGGCTATTTCCGGCCATTTAGAATGTTGGTCCTGTATGACAACCAGAAATCGTTGGCTGTGAGATGCGGCCTGCACCTCGCCGAATACGTCGACTTGTATTCGCTGCCATAGTTTCTACGGCTATGGTAAGGGTTGAATCGGTGACTGTATAGTTTTGATTGATTTCTCACACACCACGCATGATTCACAATCTCTGCTGAGATCTTAGATGTGTCGATCGATGGCGGGCCACCATCCGATTCGCGACAGCGTTGCTTAGTTCGCACGATCCCGGGATGACCTTCGTGGGCCATTTTCAGCACTTTGTCCTGAAGTGTGATAAGGATTACAGCACGTGTGCCACGTGACACACACGCACATCGTTGAACACGGATAGCTCGTCTTTGAGTCGGAAGTAGGCTTCCATGTCAGGGGGTGTGTGTCTGGGCCAACCATTGTGTACGAAGTGACGGACCTGCGTCAAAATGGCATCCTCGGAAGAAGCGTTTTTTCAACTCGGCTGCAATTTCCATGACACAGTCGTCCGTCGTTGATTCACACTGTTCTTCTTTGACCAGCCTGCTGAGCATATCTGCTACCTGGTTCTTGGAACCAGCGGTGTACCGAATGTCAAAGTCATACTGGTGTAGGCGATCAGACCATCGGTAGATTCGGAGTGGCCTGTGGTCCGAACCGGAAGTCGCTAACAGTGTTGTGAGTGCCTGGTGGTCCGTCTTCAGCGTGAATTTTCTACCGAAGAGAAACACGTGCCAGTCGGACGCGAAGATACATGCCAGTGCTTCACGTTCTCCTGTGGAGTACTTCCGTTCTGTTGCTGAAAAAGCGTCTTGGATGCACACGCGACTGGCCTCTCTTTGCCATTTGATACTTGCGATAATACCGCACCAAGGGCGATTCCTGAAGCATCCGTCGTCACGATCGTTGGAGCATCTGGATCGAAATGTGCGAGAATTGGAGCAGACGCACTTTTCTGCTTCAAGTCGCGGAAGGCTTGGTCTTGCTCGGCTGTCCATTCCCACTAAGCATCTTTGCGTAGTAGTCGTCTAAGTGGCTCAGCAGTTTTCGAGTAGTGTGGGACAAATTTCAGGTAGAAATTCGTCGTGCCCAGAAAGGAAACAACTTCCTTTACATTGGTCGGTTCTGGTAGATCTTCAATTGCTTTCATGTTGGAGTGTAGTGGTAGGACACCCTTGGAGGACACATGGTATCCCAGGAAGTAGATTTCCGTCCTGGCAAGCTGACACTTCTCGCAATTAAGTATGATGCGATATTCAGCCAGCCTGTTAAGCACTAGCTGCAGTCGTGTGTCATGCTGTTCCTGTGTCTGTCCATGGATGACAATGTCATCCAGGAGGTTGATGCAGCCATCTATCCCCCTCAGTACAGAAGACGCAATCTTCTGGAAGGCAATAGGTGCTGTACTAAGTCCATACGGCATCCTACAGTACTGGAAAAGTCCCACGTGTGTGATGAATGCTGTCAAGTACTTTCTATTTTCAGCCATGGGCACCTGCAGATAGCTTCGTCTCATGTCCAGCTTGGTGAAGACTGCTGGGTGATGAAAATCGGCAGACAGTTCCTCCATTGTTGGCAGTGGATACTTGTCGGGAATGGTGGCCTTGTTTACAGCTTTCAGGTCAACACACAGTCTTATTTCACCCAATTTCCAACGTGCGAAAACAAGATTTTAAACCCAGGGTGATGAGTTGGTTGGTTCGATCATGCCATCGTCTTGTAGACGTTTAAGTTCATGTGACATTTCGTCACGCACTAAGAGTGGAAGACGACGTAAACCTTGTGACACAGGTTTAACTTCTGGGTTGACTCGGGGGCGATGTACAAACTTTGCAATTTTCCCAAACCCGTAGAACATTGTAGGAAAGGCAGCAATAGTGTCCACTGACTGAATGACAGTGCTATTCCTTGTGACTGTGAATCCGAAACGGTTAAACAAATAGATTCCCATTAGGCTAGATCCGGTCTGTGTGACATAGAATGGGAAACTCGACAGTTTCTGATTGGTATGTCTCTGGTAGGTGGACAATCCCATTCAATGGAATTTCCGTACCGTCGCATGTTGATAATGTGTTGTCATGTTTGCAAAGAGGATAAGCCTGGACATGTTTCTTATACACCGAGTCGCTAATAATTTACACCTTTGTCCCTGTGTCCATTACTAGTGTCACTGGTGTGTCTGCCAGCAACAGATCACACGTCTTAAATGGTTTCGATGCTCCGCTCACTTAGTTAACAGTGAAGATCATTGTATCTGGTTCACCAGTTTTGTCCGACTGGTGAATTTATCCGACTGTACCCCGATTTGCAGACCGGCAACTTTTCTGAAAATGGTTAATTTTGGAGCACAACCGACATTTCTGTCCTATGGCAGGGCATCTAGGACTTCCTGTGCGTGAGAGTTATAACCACAGTTGCCACATGCTTGACGCATAAGCGCGTGGTTGCCTTTACCTTTGTTTTGTTTCTTCCCGATTGTTTGTACCGTAGAAGGTTGTCTTGGTGTCTCCAACTTGAACTTGTCTGTTGTAGGTTCATCCTGCCTCTCAATGCGTGTGCTTTCGGTTACAGAAACTTCGATACGAGACGCCTGTGTTAGGGCTATGGCTAATGTGAGAGTGTTCGGTTCCATTAGCAATCGTTCTCTAATTCGCAGATTGCTGGTTTTCTCTATCAACTGATCACAAATTAGTTCTTCTGTGAGATCCCCAAAACTACATTTCACTGCCAGTTCACACAGCGCCGTTATGTACGCTTGAACGTTTTCGCCCGGACGTTGAGCGCGTTTACGAAACACACATCGCTCCATCATGACACTCCTCTTCGGACCGAAATGATTCCGTGACGCTGTTACGGAATTGTCGTACGTGTCCGTGTTTGCCAATGAAGCGGACACTCGCTGCCCCTCTGTTCCTAGGCAGTGGATCAGTATGGTTCGACGCCGGGCCTCGGCTACATTCGCGCCGTCAAGGCCGCTGGCCACAAGATATGTTCGGAAATTCACGTACCATCGATTCCATGGCACCGTGGGCTCGCCTGGTGAAGCGAGACACGCTTGTGGGGGCGATAAACTTGCTTATTCCAACCTCGTCGCCAAATTATGTTATGTCGATAACACGGAAATATCACAAACAATACCAGACTATCGTAACGTTGAACAGATTGTAATACAGCATCATGGCGGAGCCACGTTTCACCCCAGAGCTAGACTGCATGACGTCAACTGATCAAGTACATCAAAGGCACACTGTTAAAGCAACAGAACACAACAATTAATGTAATCAGAATGACTTGGAACCCATCTTGAGGTCATGTTCAACTAACAGCTGTATACACATAGTCAGTCAGTGCACTGTGCTGTCACTGTCTTTCAGATTTTGACACTTTGGTATCAATTACAGGATCCTTTTGGCCCTGTGCTGTATATTGCCACCTCTATAGTCAGATAGTCAAGCAGGATGCCTGTGGATGGACTGAAATGTTAGAATCTCCCAGCAAGTGGTCCACTTATTTGAACTCATACAGAAAATAACACAGGACAGTTAAGCATATCAGACAATTACTGGTACACACCTTGGCAATTGTGCTGTAGAGAAATTAGCACACATTTTTACATTGTTATTTTTAATAATGTTAACTTTACAAAAATCAGACTTTACACATTTTTGATATATCCGGTCAAATGTCCGTATCAGTGACATTTACAACATATTTGTCAACTGATCCATTGTGAGATATATTACAGTATTCACAAACTGTGTTGATGTTTGTGCTAATGTGTAACACAAAAATAGAAAACGTGTTGTGTCCCCTTTATGATGTGTATAATTAACTTTTATTTGTTTGTGAAATGTTAGTATTATTGACATACTATTTTAATCACGCAACACACACACACACACACACACACACACACACACACACACACACACACACACACACACACACACACACACACACACACACACACACACACACACACACATACACTATTGTTTTACATTTATTCCACTCAGGGGCATTTTACGTGAAGTAGTTGTTTGCCAGAGCACATGGATTAAAACTTCTTCAACTGTTTATCAACACAGAACACCAATATTCTGTCAGTTGTATTTAACTTTTATTTAAAAGGTGAAGTATCATATAAATACAAATACAAAAGCGCAGTATGTTTTGTTCACTGACACGCTCTTCTTCTGATACAATCTTCCTCGGCCACACCCTCTCCTCATGCCCCTTCCTCTCGCCATGTAGTCCACCTTGTTCCACCTATGCAGCTTTTTAACTCAAACTCTGTGAGGGAAAGGATAATGTTATGATACTAAATATTGTTATACCAGTAACACTTGGTATGTATACTGCTTTACCAGTGACAGTGGGAATACTTAGTAGAACATTTGGTTTTGCAGTCATAAGCCTGATCACGCTGACACCCACGTACACAGACGATCGTGGTGTTCAATAAAAAACTTTGGTGTCCGAGTTACATTTATTTTTCATCACGGTTATCACGCTCGCTGGCTTGGTGTGCAATGGTTGCGTACCCCCTTCCGCTGAGGCAAGGGTTTCAAGGGTAAACACTTTAAAACATTGGACATTACCCCTTGACCTTGAAAATCGTCAACACTATCCCCCAATCGATACGGAAAATCTGACATACTTCATTACTCTCATATCGACCATGTAAATATATAACAACACTCCCTCGCCCAGGAAAAAATCCTACCCTCCAGTCCTCCTTTATCAACCGGGAAAATCTCCAACAAAACTCCCCCGGAAAATTGTTTAACAAAAACCCCCTCCCCGGGAAATTCTGCAACTCCCCGACTCAATATACGTAAAAAAAATGTTGTTGGTAGAAAAACGGACCCTCAAAAAATAAACCACGCAACGCCAACGCCACGGGCCAGCTTATCATTCGCCAGTCGTAGTCAAAACCAATGCATTCTATTGATGGAACTACACATGCACGCACTCATTGTATGATATGTTTATAACTACACCGTAGACACCAAAACAAGTGATTACTAGCTAGTATTAGATCATTAATTACATTTACGTCTCTGGCCTGCCTTCAATTGACAACACGAACGGACGTGATTAGTTATTGACGTACAAAACTAAAGTGCATATAATACAGAATGTCATTAACGCACACGTTTCTTGTCGATAACATTCATTGCATTAACACGATGTAAAACAAGGTTAATTTCACATACACAATGACAAACGGAATATTTACGACAAGTCATAGTACAACTTACACCGACCAAAGGATCGTCGATTTGTATGGAAGCCATGTTGACAGCGTATTGGCATTTGTAGCTGCGCTCCTACCAGGCCACGGCCTTCCTCGGAATTATTCGAGCTCGCTATTCGGGAATTTGAGTGACAACGCGGTTATTTGAGTGGCAGTGCGGCGATTCTTATAGACATTGAACGGTTAAATTATAAAGTTGGTTCTGCGTCGTTTACACTTTTAGGCTGTCAATACATTATAATAAATACCATTTATACTATATAACAGTATATTAAAATAAAAACGAACAGGCTATGTTCCTTTAAGCACATTGCACACATTTCTGGCATGTTACAGTATCACACGAAATAGAAAGTATTACATTTGTTGAACTGTGAAAATGTTGACGCTGAACATTTTATAAAATGCTTGCAGTGAGAGAGGCATTGAGTTACACATTTAATGCACATTGTAAACAACCCATGTTGTTGTGAACAAAATCGACTACATCTTGATAACAGGTCAGAATAATGGACCTTAACATATTGCATTATCAAAACCGGTATTAGATCTTCCAGTTTCATACACCTGATTTAATCTTAACAGAGAAAGGAATAACAGTTGAATGGTAAATTACACAGATCCCGTCACAACGGCGGCCGACGCCGATGAAAGCGGATCTGGATATTTTATGGCCAATTTTGAATTGTGGACTAAAGTGGTTATTTTTGTACTAGAGGAGTGACATGCAGATACATATCATCTGTGACACTGCATCTAAATCATGATCCAGTTGTATTGCTTGGTGGAATCCGGTTTCATAACATAAAAACGATTGCAGCATGACCACTGTCTGGAGGCTCATCTGAATCAATGCAAATATTTGAACTGGCCGCTGAGTGAATCCGCAAACATTCTCGCACGCGCACTGCGCATGCGCCGCGGAAAAGGTCTATTGATTCTTGATTTGGCCAATGATCCAAAATGATTTGTCACAATTGGCTGTTTCTGATAGAACCAATGAGAATTTGCATACAGGGTAATATCAATAGCCAATGAGAATAAATTTTTTTTATTGACAATGCTATTTTGAATAATCCAACGATAATTTGTACAACAGACCAACTGATGTGATTTGAATTGACCCCACATTTTCCCACCTTTTGCCCTTGCTACTACTAAATTGCCTTAAGACAATATATTAAAGTAGGCTAATGTAAGCAAATACGAAAACACTGTTGAATAATAATGCGATTATCACAGCATATCATGGTGACCCGCAAATGCACGTTGCGTGTCGAGTTTAGCCAGTGCATGAACAATTCAGCGTCTATGGGGAGAGGTAGATGGCTATATTTTTTGCGAATCCAGGGTGTGTGGGGTTTGCGCCGCTTCTTTTGGCCTTAAAAGTGGGTGCGATTGGAAGTTTTTATGTGGATTTTGTGAACATCAGGACCTGTAGGGTCACCTGGACATTTTTGATAACCTCAAGAGGCTGATGGGTGCACTCCCCTTCCATTGGCCAAATCCTATATCCTCCCCAGAGGCGGATCCAGAAAGCGTGCATGGGAGGCACAAAAACCTCAACTGGCGGCCGAACCAAATGGAGTAGTAGAATTTTTTTGCTGTCGCGCCGCCGTAACTTCAGCTTCGCCGCTGGACACGGGGAGGGGGGGGGTGCCGTCGAAAAATATTCGCCGTCGCGTCGCCGTAATTTCACCTAAACCTGAACGGGGGCATATTTCAAACGGTGTAGGGGGCACGGTCGCGGGGGCCTATTCAAAAAGGTCTACGGGCACGCAAAATTACAAAGGTTTAGGGACGCACGTGCCCCCAGGCCCCCTGGATCCGCCTATGACCCCCCGCCTTCTCAAACTAAATTTCATTATTTAAAAACGCGCAATTACCTCGACTTGCTTTGTTGGTTCTATAACATGTTTTGAGGAAATAAACATATTTCATTTGCTACTTACAGATGCACAAAACGCTTCATGCTGGTGACAACGGGACTGGTTGTGATTGCTATTGTGGCTGTGACCGTAACGTTAACGTTAGTCTTTCAAACTCGACAACCACCCAGCGCCGAGCACAAATCGTCCACGAAGCAGTCAAATCGCTCCATCTCCGCCCAATATCGCTACGCAGCCGTAAGCACCGACGCAGAAATCTGCTCGCAGATTGCAACGTAAGTTAAAGTTATGTTCTATGTCACTAACCGCATTCTGCATGACTAAATGCTTTACTATATATATAACAAACATAGTTTTTGTTTACTTTGAAATCAGTGTTATCGTACGACTAGCCAACAGTGGATAGACAGCGCGGTTGGTGTAAGATGACGTAGTAATTACATCATCGGACTCTTAATCAAGATACTCCCGGTTCGAATCCTCTTATGCCCTTTCGAAACTTAGACGATTTCGTTCAATGCGCGTTGCTTCAATTCATTCAGCTCTATAGATAAGTAGCACCTATCTGGCTATGTGGTCCATATATATATATATATATATATATATATATATATATATATATATGTGCTGACCGGCGAGACGAACGTCAAACCGAGGGCTGTCATCGTGAAGCTGACGTCGTATGCTCCGAGGAAAGACATCTTCATGGCGAAACGGAGACTAAATGACACAAAGATTGTCATCACTGAAAACCTTACAAAACGACGCAGTGAAACGCAGCGCCAAATGTGACAGCCACTTGGACCGCTGACGGCCGAATCGTCTGCCTGCTGGCAAGTGGCAGAAAGGTAACCGTCACCACAGAGGAACAGCTGAGGGGTTTGTACGAGTGTTAGTTAGATGGACAATGAAGCGGTACAACCCATCATTACGACCCTTTCCCCCGTGGATAACGCCACTGCCGTCAGTGTGAACATTGTTGTTTCTAAAGACTCTTTATGTCTAGTAATTTTTATTATATTTCTTCAGCTGTTTATAATGAATGTTATCATACCTTCATATTTTTATACTAGGATGTGTACCCTAGTGTGCAAGCTATTAACACACGGGATCTGTGCAAGTGAAATCTTTACTGTGTTTTTTCAGTTGTCTATTATGAATGTTATACCTTTTTATTCTAAGAGGTACGTACTTGTATACATGGTACTTACACATGGAATCTGTGCAAATGTAATTTTTCTAAATTTAAATGTACCAGCTATATTCCTGAAATACTATATCTATGATGTATGGTATACAAGCAATCTAAAGTTTGAATGTTTGTTTAAAAATACACCTGATTTAGTGTATAACCAACTGCTACATTTAAGGAGTTACCTCAAAGTCAGAGGCCGTACATTTCGACACATTAACACTGATCAAGTAATTGATGGACAATTCTTGAAATCTCTAATTGATAAAATCATCACTCTTTGTTCTCTTAAAAATGTCGGTTAACACTGAAGATTTTTTTAAGACATAAAGGTGGCATCGAAGAAAATGACCTAACAAAAACTATAAACATAGATCTAAGTGAAAATTCCATTAATATTAAAAGTAAATACCATACTGTTGAGGACCTACAGACATTTCTAAAAAGGCACACAAATAAGTTAACAGTCTTAAGCCTAAACATAGATTCTCTGAGCTCAAAAATCGATGAACTGAATATTTTAATTGATACTCTTGCTGAATCAAATACATGTAATTTACATACAGGAAGCAAGAATTGGAAAACATACAGACACACAACATCTTAATCTAATTATACCATGACAACACAGCCATCCACAGACAAATGTTCTAAGAAAGGAGGGCTAGTCACATATGTATCTAATAATATTACACTATCAAACTACACAGTATATGATACATATTCAACCTGGGAAGCATTATGCCTGGAGATTGTTGATAATTCAAATAAAATTATAACAATTTATAACATCTACAGACCCCCAAAAACAACAACAGCCATGCCTTGAATGAACTATTTATGCAGGAATTCAATCCTATACTTGTAGACATAAACAAGAATGCCAAACACGTAATATTAACAGGCGACTTCAACATAGATCTTTTGAAACTTAACTCAAATGAAAAATTCCAAGAATTCTATGATTCTCTGTCCAAAATACACCTCCTGCCTGTTATAACTCTTCCCTCAAGAATGTCAAGTAGAAATGCAACACTGATTGACCAAATATACTGTAAATCACCAAACCCTCTTACCATAGCGGATAGCAACTACCGACATATTTAAATGTAAATGAAACCCAGATAACAGATAAAAATGAAATAGCAACACAATTCAACAACTTCTTCATAAATATCGGACCTCAACTTGCAAATAAATTAAGCATTAATGGAAAACATGGATTGTACCTAGGTAAAAGTACAGAAGATTCTAACTTCCAATTTACACTGGGTGATAAAAATGATACAAAAAATATAATCAATCATCTAAAGCCGAAAACAAGTATGGGAAATGACAACATTTCTTCAATCTTACTTAAAGCTTCCATTAATGTCATTGCCAAACCCATCACCAGTATAATTACTCAATCACTACGCAGTTGACAATTTCCTAAAGTTTTTTCCATCCACAAAAAAGACGATAACCAAAATTTCAACAACTATAGGCCAATATCTCTTTTGCCATGCATATCCAAAGTCTTTGAAAAAATAGTTTATTCTCAATTATTCCACTATCTCACTCTCTTCCACCCTATTCAGTATGGTTTTAGAGCTGGACACTCTACTGAACTAGCAATAACTGAATTAGTTGACAGAATATACTTAAATCTTGACAAAAAAGGCTTCCCAATGGCAATATTTCTGAATCTGTCAAAGGTTTTCGACACAACAGATCATTGAATCCTTCTCAACAAACTCGAACATTATGGCATCAAAAATACTGAACTAGAATGATTTAAAAACTATTTACTGCACATACAGCAATATGTAGTATTCAACCACATCAAATCACCTTTAGAAACAATTACTACTGGAGTCCCCCAAGGTTCAGTTCTAGCGCCATTGTTATTCCTAATATACATTAATGATCTAGCAACAGCGAGCACAATTTTTTGTCCAATCATGTATGCAGATGATACCACCTTGCTGAGCTCAATAAATACTTTCACAGATGAACAAACAAATGACTTGGCTACATCCAACGATATAAACTCAGAATTGACTAAAATAACAGACTGGCTAGCAGTAAATAATAATAATAATAATAATAATCTTTATTGATACATAATGTTAAGTATAGCACAGATGTAGCAGTAATATGAAACATGTATACATTACGTATCAAATGGAACGAAGCAACACATTGCTTGTGTTCCTTATTCATGTCATATATGCAATGAAATCTATGATAAGCTGTCACTGAATGCCGCATAAACAAAAATGATGATTTTTCACTCTAAACAGAGAAAACTAACGAACCACGAAATACCTAATATTAAAATAAATAACATACCGGTCGAACGGGTGACACAATTTAAATTTCTTGGAGTTATAATAAATTCAAACTTGACATGGTCTCCTCACCAAAACTATATAGCTAACAAATTATCAAGGATATGTGGAATTCTCACTAAATTAAAACAATACATACCAATATACATCCTAAAGATAATATATTCTTCACTATTTATGTCACACCTAAGCTATGGTATATTTGCATGGGGTGGCAAAATAAACAAACGAATAAACAAACTTCAAAAACAAGCAATTAGATCTATACCAAACAGTAAATATAATTAACACAGTACACCATTACTTAAAGAACTGAAACTATTAAAAACATATGACCTTTATAAACTATCAAGTATGAATTGTTTTACAGATATAAAAATAAAACCGTCCCAGAATATTTCCAAGACATGTTTTCTACTAATGAAAATATCTCTAGACCAGCAAGACAAAGCAAGGCACCTCAATAATTTACCAATACAATAAATAATTTCCCACAAAACTATAACTGTGATATCCAAATTAAACAAACCAATACAATATACTGCCGCCTTTGTATCATACATACTATACCACATCTGCTTCAAGAAAACACAAATTGCCATGGACAAAATTAACACCCATTCATATCAAGGCATCGTAAGTTATTGTAAAACATAAGTATGTCACAAAGTGGTTTGTATAGAATTTAATCAGGCTTTAGAACAGTGGTTTTGTTTACAAAATATTGTTGACGGGATGGTGCTGCCATCTCTGGTATGTATTATCGCTGAGGTATGCGCTGGTGCCCTCTGGCAATTAAGGCGTGTAACGTTTTAAAAGCCGACGAGTCAGATTTAATTAATTTCGTTTGTAGCGTTCACCACTAATCTTACGGTTAGGTATATCAAATTTGGTATCAGTAAAAATAATTTAATGTGACTGGTAATATGGTGACCTTGCAAACTACTTATGTTGTGGTTATAAAAAGATTATATTATGAACTTATAGTAGTTGTTTACAGAAATGTAGGTGTGCAAAACACTGGGGTCACACCTAGCTTATGAATAGAGTGCGTGTTTTATTAAAATTATGGATTAATTCGTGAGATTTGGAATGTATGATGAACATTATTGTATCCGGATCGATACAGGGAATCCACTGATATTAATTATGTAAGTAATTCACGTAAGTTAAAGATTAAATGAGCATTTATATAGCCAAACGTTTAGCTGACAAAATCTATTTTAAACTCAGCGAGTTGAATGGATTGGTTCGAAGTATGAAAGGTTTCGGGAGCCGGTTTCGGGAGCGACTTTAATTTGTATTAAGTATCGTGATTGGTCAGACTAACTTCCGGCCATCAAGCTATATAGGGGCAGAACGTCCATTCGAGGCCAGACGAACATTTGAGCAGAAGAAAGTGTTGCACTCTCGTCTCCAGGAATTGGGCCGAAATGTGTGTCCGCCCAACGCCTGAGGTAACTACTTCTACGATTTCAACAGTACTGATTAGATGTGAGTCGCTGCACTTCTCACGTGTTGAAGAAGACTGAGCGACAATCGTCTGCAACTCCGTTTTGTCGTGATCTTCGAATGTGAAGCCACCACCGTTTCGTCTGCTAGCGACTATCAACGAGGCATAGCCATTCCGACGGGCTAAAGCTCATCTGACGTAACTCGGACTCCGATACAGACCTTCTCGACATCGTCGACGTCGTCGACGTCGTGACATATTTTCCGTGTGGTTGCCTGGTGTTTCGCGTGGGATCGACAAGGCAAATCTACCGTCTTCTTTATCGCCCGAGTCGCCTGCTTTCGTTTACGTGAATTCGTTCGCCTAACGGCGAGCGACTTTCGTCCTGACATCTCACCAAACGCGGCCGAACGCTGACATTCGCATATCACGAGACATTGGTTACAGCTTATTGACTTTACAACGGTGTATACCCATATTCATGTAAGTGATCAGCTGTTTAATTGTCTCCCATGTAAATCCGTATTTGGATGCATACTTGTCGAGCTCAATGCATGGTGTTATAATGACATAGCTGAGTAACGGTTGGCCAACTTTCACTGAACCGAATATGTTTATGTTGTTGTATTAAATGGGAACGCCCGTTGGCTTCTCGTACATACATATCTGGTGTTACGTTTCGCTATTCGTTCACTCTGAATCCTAGTGCACCTTAACCTACAACTTGCTATGTCAAATCGGGTACAGCCAATTTATTAATTTATTAATACTTACACTCGATTTTGTGACAAAGTAAATATGACACGGAATGTGACTCCAATAACTGCTACATCTGCAAACACAATATACCAGCTAAAACATACAAATTAGTAATCTTCCTGTCCAAATTTTAATCGTACTTTACTATTATTTAGGATTTTTTCTATATGTTATCTTTACTTCTGTGTAATTATTGCATTATACCAATGACAATTTGATTTACATTTTAATCACATTCATACACATGTTAGAAAATTAAAATAAGGCATTTACATTGTTGACACAATTATGTAGTATTAGTTTTGTTAGATCTACTAGCACTGTTATATGTGTTGTTTGTAAATGCACATTTGTTTAAAACTTGCAGACTAATCAGGAAGCATTAACTATGACTACTACTACTAGACCACAATCACTATGTATTCATAGAGACATAGGGAGGCCTGTACGATAGCGATCTCTCAGGTCTTAGTGCAGGCCTCCCAGGGTCATCCAAACTGCAAGATATGTACAAACTGTTTATTTTACTATGTATGTATGATGATCTAAAAAAATCAACTTCACTTCATATATATATATACAGGTGAATATATATATATATATATATACAGGTGTATATATATATATATATTTATATATACAGACAGCTGAATGTTCCTCAGATAGCGTGAGCTGTGCCGTCCTATGTACTGGATACCGCGCTATATAAGAATGCATTCTTTGCCAGTGACATCCTTGGCAGACACGGAGGGTCGGCCGTCGACGCCGCTATCGCCGGCATCCTCTGTGCCGGCGTCGTGAAGGCGCAGAGCAGCGGCCTCGGAGGAGGGTCGATGGCCACAGTGTACGACACGTGAGTATAGTGTATGTGTGTCTGTGTGTGCGCACGTGCGTGTGTGTACGTGTGAGTGTATGTGCGTATGTGTGCCTGTGTATATGCGTATCAGCGCGATAGTTTGAATATTATTTTATGTATTACTATACACACACACGCAGACGCAAACACAGACGCGCAGACGCAAACACAGACGCGCACACGCACGCACGCACACACACATACATACACTGCATCATAGCAGTGAACACTTGTGGTGTTACTAATATTACTTTATATCCTGCATTTCAATCACGTTTAACTCATAGTAGTAAAATAGTACAATGGCAACATACAAAGTGTACGTTGTAGACCAAGAAATGGGAAAGAAAAGGTGCTCGTTAACATCCTGTTTCGTGAAACCGCCCCTTCGGCCGCCCATCGTGACATGTTTGTCAACAATACGAAAGCGTCACTCACAGGTACACAGGAGAACAACTTCTATTTTACAATCTGCCGAAGCGGAACAATGTTAAACTGGCAGTAACCTTATCCGATTAAAATACACACACACACACACACACACACACACACACACACACACACACACACACACACACACACACACACACACACACACACACACACACACACACACACTCTCTCTCTCTCTCACTCACTCACTCACTCACTCACTCAATCACTCACCCACCCACCCACCCACTCACTCACCCACCCACCCACTCATTCACTCACCCACCCACCCACCCACTCATTCACTCAAGTACATGTACTGTATAATCATGCAATATTTATGTTTACAAATGTTCCATTCCTCGGCTTTCCTGCAGGAGGTCTAGCCGTCGCCACGCCAGGAGAAGTGAAAGGCCTGTACACGGCGTGGCAGATGTTTGGACGAGCGAAGTGGAGGGACCTCTTTACACCCTCTATCCGGCTCTGTGAGGAAGGAACTCCCGTTGTGTACTCTCTAGCCTACGCCATTCGCAAATATGGTGACGTAATCAAGAAGGACCCTCACCTAAGGTTTCACACAATATTTCGTGTTTTATTGATCATTTTGATTTTCCAATAAAAAATCGCTCAAGGTGTATCGTCTCAGATTTGGACTCGGCGCCTAAAGATAATTCAGAATCAATAAAAAAAAACTAATTTTATATCATAAAAACCAGTGTATACCTCCGTGACTGACTATGTTGTGATGTTGTATCTTGGTGGAATCAATTATATGATAAGATCAAGGGAAGGGCTTATTGAGAAATTATGTACACGTTTGTAATATATTAAACGGAGTTTGTCCAGCAAAATTTATTAACATAAACAATTAAGTTTTCACAAGGATGTTGACATTTTCCACCATGGTAAAGGATCTGGGGTCCAATTACCATGGGAATCCATTTACAATATCACACCGGAAGCAAAATCGAATGCTCTCCATCTGTCTCGAAGTATGGGGACTTAACTCGGTTTGACTGCGTCTCTTCATCCATGCGCAGAATGTGGCCGAAGTGCCATCGTCACATGTTCATAAAGATTATACTGATTTATCTGCAATAAAACCTTGCATTAGCCCTAGATTAACCGAGCCTTAGAAGGTAGTCTTTGTTCGATGCAGGCGGGTATTTGTCAATGACAACGGCACATTGAAGAAGGAGGGAGACATCGTAAAACGACCTCTCTTAGCACGAACACTTCGGCGGATAGCTGATGATCCAAACACATTCTACAACGGTTCCTTGGCCAACGACATCGTTAATGAATTACAGGAGCGAGGTAAATGATGGTGGCACATCAAAGATCGGAAATTGCAAATGAACGTAAAGTGTCGACACGTTGTTCGTGGTAGGAACCGATGCACTGCCCAATATCGAAAAATTGTTCTATAATTAAAGTTGCACTCCGATTAGTCAATAATATATACGCACGCACACACACACACACACCACGCATACACCACACACACACACACACACACACCCACATATCATGCACACACACACCCACACACCACACATCACACACCCACACACCACACATCACACACTTACACAAACACACCACACTAACACAAACACATCACACACAAGAACAAACAAACACACACCACACACACATATACACACACACACCACACCCGCGCATACCACACACACGCATACACACCACACGCTCGCACACACACACCACACACACACACCACACACACATGTGTCGCATACACATACACCACACACACACACCACATACGTACGTACGCACGCACGCGCACACACAACATACACGCACTCTCGCACACACATATCACACACGCACTCTCGCACACACACACACACGCACAGACATACCACACATACAACACACCCGCACATAACACATATAAACCACACCTGCACACACGCACACACATAAAGCACGCACGCGCATACAAACACGCACACACCACACACACACCACACACACGTACAACACACACGTACGCACGCACGCGCACACACACGCACGCACACACACACCACATGCACACATACACCATATATGTACGCACGCACGCGCACACAACCACGCACACACACGACACACACATACCACACACCCACACACACGTACGCAGGCACACACACACACACACCACACACACCACACACCACACATACATCACACACACAACACACACACACACATACACACAAATACACACACATACACACACACACAACATACAGACACACACGCACACACACACCACATACACACAAACGCCACACACACACACCACACACGTACGTAGGCACACACACACACACACCACACACCAAACACACCACACACACACACCAAACATACACCACAAACCCACACACACACATAGACACAAACACACACACCACACACACACCACACACACACCACACACACACCACACACACAGCACATACACACACCACATACACACACACACACATACACACACCACACACAGACACACACGCACACACACACCACGTACACACAATCACCACACACACACACACACACACACACCACACCACACACGTACGCACGCACACACTCACACACCACATGTACGCACGCACACACTCACACACCACATGTACACCTCACACACACATACTCCACACACGTACGCACGCACGCGCGCACACACCACACACAACATACACACACACACCACACACGCACTCTCGCACACACACATACACCACACACGCACACACGCACAGACACACCACACATACACCACACCCGCACATAACACATATAAACCACACCTGCACACACGCACACACATAAAGCACGCACGCTCGCACGCACACATGCACACACCACACAGGTACGCACGCACGCGCATACAAACACGCACACACACACGTACAACACACACGTACGCACGCACGCACACACACACACACCACATGCACACATACACCATACACGTACGCACGCACGCGCAAACAAACACGCACACACACGACACTCACATACCACATACCCACACACACGTACGCAGGCACACACACACCACACACACCACACACACACCACACATACACCACACACACAACACACATACACCACACACACATACACCAACACACACACACAGACACACACACACACAAATACACACACATACACAACATACAGACACACACGCACACACACACACCACATACACACAAACACCACACACACACACACCACACACATACACCACACACGTACGTAG
>CM034539.1:20013595-20052141 GCA_020002185.1 Paraescarpia echinospica | reverse complement strand
ACACACAGACACACACACCACACACCACACACACACACACACACATGCCACACACACACCACACACACAGCACATACACACACCACATACACACACATACACACACACCTCACACAGACACACACGCACACACACACCACATACACACAATCACCACACACACACACACACACACACACACACACACGCCACACACGTACGCACGCACACACTCACACACCACATGTACACTTCACACACACACGCACACACATACTCCACACACGTACGCACGCACGCACGCGCGCACACACAGAAACATACCACACATGTACGCACGCACGCATTTTCGTATCTGTACCAGAATATTCATACTTGTGTAAAACAATTGCGCGTGTACCGGAAATATTATTTTTTCTTTATTTTTAGGTGGCATCATTACGTTACAAGATTTGGAAAACTACACCACGAAGATTAAAACTCCTTTGAACATCACACTGAGGAGAAACAACGAAAACTTCACGATCTTCTCTCCACCCCCTCCCGCTAGTGGCGCTCTGTATCTCTTCATATTGAACGTACTGACAGGTAAATATGGTTCCTAGCTGTAGTCCTGTTATCGTCATCTCATATATTTTGTAATTTTAGTTCCAAATTTCCAAAATGAAAACAGGAACATATAACAATTCAAGCGAAAAGGTGGAACGTAGAAATGCAATGCTCATTAGGCACTTTCTCCCAATATCAATATAAAATATTATTAATACAGAACATCAATTGGTAATGCATTGTTAATAACTAACGCACTCTTTCAAAAAGAATACGTTAATAACATAATCTAGACACATACAAAAGTCTGTTCAAGTAAAAGTGCCGAGAGACATTAGCAATATATTAGTATGAGGTCATTTATAACACAATTAGTACTAAGTTTACAACTACATACTTCACAGTTGATGTAAGATATGTACATTTGCATGTGAAGGCTACAAGTGGTCGAACGAAACATTGTCCACATTGAATGGCCGGATATTGACGTATCATCGCATTGCGGAGACGTTCAAGTTTGCCTACGCCCGACGCTCGCAGCTCGGCGATGAAGACTTCCTCAACATATCACAAGTAAGAATACGTATTCTGGGGCGATGTAGCGTAGTAAGTAGAAGATGTGACGCTCAAACGGGTTCGTGCAGCCACCGTATATGTCTTTGTGTAAATCGAGACCATTGGTTCTGTGAGTTCAAGTGTTTTTTTCTCATTTTCTTTTATTTATTGTCCCTAGCATAGACACCAAATATAAGAAATTAACGGCGTTCTAATGGGCGCATGAGCGTGCAACATTACGTTAGACATACCATATATTAACCGTGTGCGTATCGACATAGGCATTTGATGTTTTTGTTAATGAATTAATGTGTGCACTTTGCGTGTGTGCATTGTGTGTGAAGGTTTGAAGTAAGTGTCACACTTGCAGCTTGTCGCCAACCTGACAGACGACAATTACGCGGCCAACATCCGGGAACTGATCAACGACACGATGACGCAGGACCTGTCTTACTACGGTGGTTCGTACGAAGGTCGTGACGTGCCGGGGACAACACACCTGAACGTGTTGGCCCAGGACGGAGGCGCCGTCTCCATCACCAGCACAATCAACACCTAGTAAGTCTGTACAAACCTCTGAGAAGTGGACGACGATGTGGAATTACCTGAAAGGCGCATTTCACACACTTAACTTCTCAACGTTCAATTGTCAATGTGTATGAGTAGAATCGAACAAACAAAAAATGTTCAATGCATATTTGTGATTCAGCTTCTGCTCATGCCTGTCTTGTCTTAGTTGTTGTATTATATATGTATACTTTTAAATTCATAAACATGTTTCCCAGCAAAACTATATGTCATTTGTTGTCACTGTGAGACTTTCGCACCATTTCCTGTGAACATGTTCCAAGCATTCCCCGCATGAACACACACTTGGAATGGAAACGGTTGTCAAAAAACTAACAAACCATAATATTATATTTATTTCTATGATTTATTAAAACAACTGTATCTGCATAAAATCATGTTGTTTATTGTGCATTATTTGTTTATTTGTAGTCTGCATTTGAAATGTTGTAAATATACCATAATATATCTGGGTTAGTTAAAATACCTGCTCATAGGCACTAACAAGATAACACAACAAGTACATTTTATACAATTAGTCAAGTTAAAAATTACATCTGATTAAATTACAATTAAACACGTTAATTACTAAAAAATATATATTAATTTATTAAATTTAAGCCAAATAATTGATACGTCAATTCTACTATGTAAAACATCAAGCAAAATCACTATACTAAAATGTGATTATTATCATAATGTTAATGGTGGTTTATTGTGTTATAACATAGATATATTGATCGTCTCATTGTTTGCACATACACGCACAGTTCTACACTAGTTTACATGTGTATTAGACTCCCTGTATACAATACTATGTATATGTATATATACATATATATATATATATATATATATAGCCACTGGTGTGTCAAAATAAGTTTTACATGTATAGGAGTTTAAATGAGATCTCAAAAGTTCCACGGATTATTAACATGTAGAAAAATGGGTAACTATTATTGACATACTGCCTACGTACTAGGCAATGACTAGGCGCTTACCTAGGCTTGGGTTAGGCTTAGCAACCCGAGTATGCAACTGACAGACGTTTCATTAGACACTCTTTTGTGCTGGGTTGGATTAATTATCACTTATCGTTCAAACTGAACGGCGTAGTCTTTGAAAAGAGTGAGTTCGTATTTCACTGTCACTGACTTCAACTTCTCTGTCGTCTTCGAAACTCGGTCTCGGCCGCGTCGTGACAGCCTAGCCGATTAGACCGTTTACAGCCAATATCCGAAGTTTCCACTGATCGTGTGCCCGTCTTGTTCCTTGTTCTTCACATTGCACGATAATTATGAAATGGTTGACCATTATTCTTAATTTGACATGGCTCACAAATTAATTACTATGCGGACGATGATGGCGGGCGAGCTATTCTTTACGTGCATCCACGTCTAACCGGAAGTATTCGATGCACTACGGCGAAAAGACACGCGCAATGAGCCTTTTAGCGTCGAAGCAGGGGAACGGTTAATCCAGGGTATTCTACATATCTATGATTTCAAAAAAAAACATTTATTTATGTGAGCTCCACTTAAACACATTCTGTTGTTGCTTTGCAGCTTTGGATCGAAGGTCTTCGGAAGTAAAACAGGCATCATCTTCAACAACGAAATGGATGACTTCTCAACCCCTGGCACAGTGAACGTGTTTGGCGTGCCGGCGTCACCCAGCAACTTCATCGTTCCCGGCAAGATGCCGATGTCGTCCACCTGCCCTTCTCTCATCATCGACTCGGCCGGCCATGTCCGTTTAGCGACGGGAGCAGCCGGCGGAACGCGTATCACTACACATACGGCCTGGGTGAGAAGACACGGCTTGGTAGAGCAGATAAGACGATCCTTCAAATACAGTCAACTAGCCAATTGAAAATCCAAGATTGTAGCCTTTTGAGTGAAAATGGGATATGTTCAATTCTGGGAAATGTAACTGCCTCCTCCCAGAATATGGGAACGAAGATTAACAATACATAATGGGGGTACTGTTCTAGGTACTACCATAAAAAGGAAGTTTCAGAGCAGTGCGGGGATTGCAGCTTCAAATGAAAATAAAACTATGGTTTAATTTGGAGAAATATAACATATAATAAAAAATACATAACCTTACTGCAGTATAAAGAAATAGGCCTAATTTTGAATACTGTACATACTAACGGGGAGGCCATGTCTTAAGACAGATATATACCGTGTAGATGGGCTAGAAAGAGTACGGAGAGCACTTAAATTTATCCCAGATCTGAGATACTTTGTATAAACGAAATTACGTACTTATATATCGGAGGAGAATCGACACGAAAAGTGATGGACTGTCGTTGTAGGTGTCCATTCAACACTTGATGTTTGGAAGAAGTATCGTCGAGGCGACTGATTCCGCCCGGATTCATCATCAACTCGTGCCCAATATGCTACGTTTGGAATCTGGCATTACTGAGGTTAGTGACGTCCATACAAACATCGCTTGGGACTAGGAAAAATCAGAGTGGATGTGGGCAAACACTAGGCTTAAAGCGCGCATTATCTTACTGAAATCCGGAACGAAACTCTCCATCATAAAATCATAAAAATATGATTTCCAGCGTAAACACTGACCCTCGCTATCACGATGATTATACGCCCCAGTTCGAAATATTGCGCGATTCTGGTTAATTGTACCTCGATGCTCGGGGGTAGTTAGTTCGTGATTTGAATCACGAACTAACTACTATCGGGTTAATGAAGATTTGCGCTATAGAAACATAGGCGTCGGAAACGGGGAAGGAAGGGTTAAGTGGCGAGTTGACGAGCCCCCAGTGTGCTTGATGGAGGTCGGAGATATGTTTAGCTCCACGACATTTCGAAACGGGATGCAGTTAGACGTTACTGGGCAGCCCCCAAGGCGTTTGAAGCTGTAGGGGTTTGGTGGCCCTAGCCTCCAATATTCACCACGCCGTAACTTCACCTAAATGTAATCTGAACGGGGGCATATTTCAAACGGTTTAGGGGGCACGGTCACGGGGGCACATTCATAAAAGGTCTACGGGCACGCAACATTACAAAGGTCTAGGGGCGCACGTGCCCCCAGGCTCCCTGGATCCGCCTATGCCCCCTCCGCCTTCTCAAACTAAATTTTCATTATTTAAATACTCGCAATACCCTCGACTTCGCCAAGTATCGCTATGCAGGCGTAAGCAGCGACGCAGATTGCAACGTATGTTAAAGTTATGTCCTATACCACCAACCGCATTCTGAATGACTAAATGCTTTACTATGTATAAAACAAACATAGTTTTTGTTTACTTTGAAATCAGTGTTATCGTACAACTAATCGACAGTGGATAGACGGCGCCGTTGGTGTAAGTTGACGCAGTAATTACAACATCGGACTCTTAATTAAGATACTCCGGGTTTGAATCCTCTGATGCCTTTTCGAAACTTAAACGATTTCGTTCAATCCGACGCCTTTTTAGAACTACTGTTATTATGCAGTAGACTCGTGATGAATGTCACCGATCTTATTTTATTGTTGCAGGAAGAAAGAGAGGGTTTGAAAAAGAAGCATCATAAACTTGGTCAGGCGGGTGTAGCTCTCGTGGGAAGCATTGCAAACAAGCCCGTCACACCCGACGTCTCGCCGGGCACTTACTACGGCATAGACGCCGTTAGTGACGGCAGAAAGCCCGGCTCAGTCTGCGGATACTAGATGTGTATTAGGACTGCGATACAGAGTACTCGGTGGACTAGTGTTTTGTTATCATCAAATGGGGTTGGTCGCTAGGGGGCGGGGCTTAATGTTTACTTTCAAAATTTACCACAAGCATGGCAGCCGGACGAAGATAGTAGGGCCGGTCTTTAATTCGATAAAATGCTATTGCTTAGCCTGAAACGTGACAACCAAGCCGACAGTGGCGTGGCCGGTTGCTCACTTGGAAGATGCCGTTTTAGATAAGGACGACGTTACTGTAACTGATCGAATTATAATAAGTATTGAAGCATGTTACGTATAACTAGTATTCTTATGCATGGCGTCAATGTTTTCTAGAATAGCATTAAGTGTCGTATAACGGTATATTAATTAATGCATCTTCTTTTTATTTACTGCTGCTTTTTTGTAATGGCGTCCTTTACGAATGCCACTACTGGCCGCTTTTTATTATCACGCCACGGGAACGTGTTCTAGAAACATGTATCCATGTATTAGTTATATAGCTTGCGCCTTAAATGCGAACAACTAGAGAGTGTTATCTAGAAACACCAGATAATCGGCACAATGCTGTAACAAGGGTGCCTAATGATCGGTTGAAGGTATTTGTTAATTTAGTAGATTGGTAGTGATATAGATATGACATGTATATTTTATTAATGATGTCACGTAGAAAACATATGTGCGAGCTCGTGCTAAGCCTGAAATATACGCATTTGGTTAGCCATATAACGATAGAATCCGGCGGGTTCTTTTTATTAGTTTATTTCAGTCTGAAAACGTGTTCCCGACTTGATCGTTGGGAGGTATGCAAAGAACCGCCGTGGCTAAGTAGAGAATTATTACGTATTAGAGGAAAGGTGTAGGTTTCAATAGAAACTCCAGATTCATAGCTACATAAAGGCAAACAGGAGGATGTAATCTAAGGTCAGTTTAGGGCACTCCGGTGTGAATATGAGAGTGTTTGTTTCAAAAGGGAGGACGATGTACTCCCGTATAAACATAGCGGACAAAGGTGATTGAAATAGGGGTAATAGCGGATTTCTACGACGGAAGTTCACCGCCCTGAAATGTATGCCAACCTCCGTCCCCACAATATAACACGTACAACTACGCATGCGTAGTACTATAATTTCAACTAGCGCGCTACCAAGCGTTTGGATGATTCCTAGCTTGAAAGTGCTCCCAAAACCTGGCCTAGTGCAAAGCTAGTTTTGATTAAAAGGGCACTGTATTGGAGCTTCGAGGAGGGCGGCACTTAAACTAAACGGAGGACGTTTGACGCTCTCCACGGGGAACTACAAAAATGTTCCCCACATTTTAGGACTATCCAAATGTCGACAATTATAAACCACGTCGGTTTATTCTGTGCTTTATTTTAGAACCTCTAAATTCCCGGACACATTAAATTTTAATTATATGAAGAACAATTAAGAAACCGTTGACGTTCATGCGTATGTAAAACAATGTACGGATGCTGTATCCGAAGTACGGATGAATAAACTCAGTATTCGTGATGAATCTGGAAATGCGTGTTCGTCTAATTTATTGACAGACTAACAGACCCTTAGCCGTGAGGGACCAATACAATAACCACATGAAGTTGCACACGGCTTGGCGAGCGACAACACTTTGTGAGGTAAGACTCCCGTCTTCTACAACCATAGCGCTGCTGAATGAAGGATGACACAGGACAAGAAAGAGAGAGGAACCTTACAAGACGATCGTTGTGGTCAACAACAAAACACTTTGGTGTTCAAGTTACTTTTATTTCATCACGGTTATCACGCTCGCAGGCGTGGTGTGCGATGGGTGCGTACCCCTCCCAATGAGGCAAGGATTCCTCTTGGGGCAACTAGTAAACGCTTTAAAGACATTGAACATTACCCCTTGACCTTGAAAATCGTCAACACTACCCCCAAACAACATGGACATTCTGACATACTTCATTACTCACTTGTTCATTACTAACCATCTGATGTGGAATTATTACCTACAATGCATTGGGCCACATTACTACCTACAATGCATTGGGCCACACAGGCAACAGGATGCTCCCTGTGCCATGTATTGGGCCACACAGACAACGGGATGCTCCCTGTGCATGCCGCGGCTGGCATCACGTGCTCGTAGCACATTGTAAACAACCCATGTTGCTATGATCAAAATCGAGTACATTTTGTTAACAGGTCAGACCAATGGACCTTAGCATCCTGTATTATCAAAACATATATTATATATTCCAGTTTCATAGACCTGATTTAATATTATAGAGAAAGGGATAACAGTTGAATGGTAAATTGCATAGGTCCCGTCACCACGGCGGCCGACGCCGATGAAAGCGCATCTGGATATTTTATAGACATCTTTGCGTTGTGAACTAAAGTGGTTATTTGTGTACGTACTAGTGGACTGAAATGCATATACATACCATGTGTGACAGTTCATCTAAATCCTGATCCAGTTGTATTGTTTGATGTAATCCGGTTTCATAACATAAAAACATATAATCTGCAACAGGTTGTCCTGTTGATTCAACTGTGATTCAATTAATTGTATTTCGTCTGACATTTCGCCAACATATAGCGTTGTAATCCGAGGTTGCCAGAAAGCGTATCGTATGCCTTTGAATAAGAGAAAGATGGTTGAAGGAATGATAGATGACATGTTAAGCGAGGGAGTCATCCGACCTAGTAATAGCCCATTTTCATCTCCCATTTTGATAGTAGACAAGAAAGACAATGGTTCGAGACTATGCATAGACTATCGGAAATTAAACCAAATAACAGAAACTGACGCTTTCCAGTTGCCTCACATAAAAGACATTTTCGACTTGATAGGAGGAAGCACCATGTATTTATCACTAGACTTAAAAACCGGTTTCTATCAGATGTCTGCAGCCGAGGAAGACATTCACAAAACTGCCTTCCGATGTCATGTGGGACATTATGAATTCACTAAGGTACCATTTGGTTTAAAAACGGCTCCAAATTTCTTCCAAAGAGAAATGAATAAGACTGATTTGATTGGGAAATGCGTGTTTGTGTAGAGTTGTAAGTTGAAGAAGGGACAATCTGCTGGATTTGACAACATCCCAGCAGAACTGATAATGAACGGAGGACAACAGTGATAGACATCCTCACCAACATCTGCAACAAAATCTGGCAGACTGGAGAGTGGCCAACAACATGGACTCGATCACTGATAATTACTCTCCCAAGAAAGGCAACCTACAATAATGTAAAAACTACCAAACCATCAGCGTCATTAGCCATGCGAGCAAAGTGATGCTGAGAGTCATCTTGAATAGATTGAAACCACAAGTAGAAGAGATCATCGCCGAAGAACAGACGGGCTTTCGCAGTGGAAGAAGCACCACGGAACATATATTCAATCTTGGTGTTATGGGTAAGAAATACCTGCAACATCAACAGGAACTATTCCATGTCTTCATTGATTTCAAGAAGGCATTTGACAGGCACTATAGGCGACAATGAAGAACTACAATATTGGACAAAAACTAGTACACACCATCAAGTGTCACCTACATTATTCAACATATTCCTGGAACGAATAATGACAGATGCCCTGGAAGATCACACTGGCACAGTCAACAATGGAGGACGCATCATCACCAACATATGGTTCGCTGATGACATGGGTTGGCTGGAAGTGAAGAGGAACTTTCTAACCTCGTGAACCGACTGGACGAAACATCAGCCAGATATGGAATGGAACTTAGCACAGAAAAAACAAGCTAATGACAAACAGCAAAAAATGCAATAAGGTCCCGCATAACTGCCAATGGACGCGAACTGGAACCAGTAAGTCAGTTCAAGTACCTCGGAGCTATCATCAATGACGAAGGTTCCTTGCACGAACAAACCTTATAAATTATACACCGACGCTTCTGACTATGCAATAGGCGGAATTTTGGCCCAGGACTCAGACGACGGAGTTGAGAAAGTGATCCAGTATATTAGTCACACACTGTCCACTACGCAACGGAAATGGCCAACGATTGAGAAAGAAGCTTATGTAGTAGTGCATTGTATTGATAAACTCAGACCATATTTATATGGAGCGCAGTTCAAAGTATTCACAGATCATAAACCATTACTTAGTTTATTTACACAATCAATGAATAATACAAAGATTCAGAGATGGGGAGTATTGCTGGCCGAATTCGGAGCTTCTATACATTATCGACAAGGTAACGACTTGTCCGGGTAGATATGTTGTCGCGCATTAAGAATGACACCGATAATGACATAGCAGCGATAGACATTGACGAACCGTTTGACCCGGATGACCTACCCGCAGATGATGACATAGAAGATATTCAACCCTTGATTTACGACGGGCTATAACTAAAGACAGTGGCGGTAAATCAGCGCAGGGAATTACCAGACCTATGGCAAAGGGGTATACATATATCATGACGAATATACAATCATAGATGGGCACTATACAGTGTTAAACCACTGAATATGACAGCGCCTCTTTATCCGAGATCAATCCTTCCAACGGCCTATCGCGACGCAGTTATCGATAGCGTGCATAGAGAGTGTGGACACTTGGCAGTATGGAAAACTGTCAGGCGCATAACAGAAGCCTATGTTTGGACGGGTTTACGCAGAGATGTTAGGAAACAGCTGTATACATGACGCACAACAGGCACCCGGCAGACATCCAATGGGTGAAATGCTAATAGCGACTTATCCAATACAAACTGTGTCAGTCGATTTGGTAGGACTTTTGGTCGAGTCAACGCGAGGAAATAAATATATTTTGTCGGCGATAGCTTTTTGCACATATTAAGCCGAATGTGTTCCTATTCCATCTAAGACTAATGAGAATGTCTGGAATGCTTTCACAAACGGGTTTATTTCTCGTCACGGCGCGCCTGGAGTACTTTTATCCAATTGCGGGGCCGAATTCACAGAGTTAGAATTTGAGAAGTATTTGGAACAGATGGGCATAGAGCACCGAACAATAGTCCATCTACAATCGAACGGAAAACTTAAAAATGTTAATAAATTGATCAAAAGTGTTATTCAGAAAGCCGTAAGCAATCAACCAAGCAGGTGGGGAGACGTTATAAACGATGCATTACTGGCATACAGGACCAGCGTATCTGCCACGACTGGGTATTCTCCATATTTCTTACAGACAGGACGAAAACTTCGAATGCCAATGGAAAATCTTTGCGTACGTGTTTTCAATGAACAAGCTTTTAGTAACAGGTTATACGATTTAGCGACGGCGCTTAAGGTTGCACGAGCAATGACCGAAGAAAGCCGCAAGTACAATCAAGAGCGACTGGCTAGGAAGGTGAATGCAAAACAAATTTCACCCGGTGACACAGTTATCATCAAAGCCGAAGGACGACTCACACTAACGAGTCGTTGGGACCCGGAATGGATTGACACGTCTCAGAGGACCTGTGGTTTTCTTACATCATCAGCGTTCGGAGAAAACAAAGGTCTTATTCCACGAAAATGTGAGAATTGTAGACCCCCAGACGATACCGCAGACGATTGGCCCAGTTACAAAATGACAGAGCGCCTGTACAGTTTGACCTTGATGACCCAGGAACCGATGACAGGGATCAGGAACAAGACGACTTTAACGATAGGACTGAAATACCTCAACAGACACAGAGAACGCTAAAGGCTGCCCAACACCATGAAAACGGATCCGCTGACATACCAGCAAGGAATGGTGATTTGTCACCAAGGAGTGACACAGTCAGGCGTAGCCATAGACTTAGGACACTGTCTAAAAAGCGCTTTCAGCCGCGGAGCCTGAAATATACGCATTTGGTTAGCAATATAACGATTGTATCCGGCGGGTTCTTTTTATTAGTTTATTTGAGTATGACAACGTGTTCCAGACTTGATGATTGGGAGGTATGAAATGAACCGCCGAGGCTAAGTAGGGAATTATTACGTGTTAGAGGAAAGTTGTAGGTTTTAACAGAAACTCCAGATTCATAGCTACATCAAGGCAAACAGGAGGATGTCATCATCTAAGGTCAGTTTACGGCATTCGGGTGTGAATACGAGAGTGTTTGTTTCAAAAGAGAGGACGATGTACTCCCGTGTAAACATAGCGGACAAAGGTGATTGAAATAGGGGTAATAGCGGATTTATTCGACGGAAGTTCACCGCCCTGAAATCTTGTCCTGGATTAAGAGTTTTCTGGAAGCTTGTAATTATACCTCCGTCCCCATAGTATGACACGTACAACTACGCATGCGTTGTTCCATAATTTCAACTGGCGCGCTATCAAGAGTTTGGATGATTTCTAGCTTAAAAGTGTTCCCCAAAACTGGCCGAGTGCCAAGCTAGTTTTGCTAAAAAAAGGGACTATATTGGAACTTCGAGGAGGTCGGCACTGATTACACAAAAGGGAGGATGTGTGAAGCTCTCCACGGGGAACTACGAATATGTTCTCCACATTTTAGAAGTATCAAAATTTCGGCAATTATAAACCACGTCGGTTTATATTTTGCTTTATGTTTGGAACTCTAAATTCCCATAACACATTAAATTTCAATTATATGAAGAACAATTAAGAAGCCGTTGACGTTCGTACGTATATAAAACAATGTACGAACGCTGTATCCGAAGTACGGATGAATAAACTAAATTTTCATGATGAATCTGGAAACGCGTGTTTGTCTAACTTATTGACAAACTAACAGACCCTTAGCCGTGAGGGAACAATACAATAACCACATGACGATGCACACGGCTTGGTGAGCGACAACACTTTGTGAGGGGAGACTCCCGTCTTCTACATCCATTGTGTAACGCCCAAACTGCTGAAGGAAGGAAGACACAGGAGAAGAAGGGAAGAGGAACCTTACAAAACGTTCGTGGTGTTAAATTCTAAAGTTGGTTCTACGTCGTGAAAAACATATTTCGGCTGTCAGTACGTTTTAATAGATACTATTTATACTATGTAGCAGTATTTTAAAATAAAAACGAACATACAATGTTCCTTTAAACACATTGCAAACATTTCTGCGCATATTTTTAGACTTTGGCATGTTCCAGTAACACACGAACTTGTAAGCATTATATTTGTTGAACTGTGAAAATGTTGTCGCTGAACATTTTATCAAATGTTTGCAGAGAGAGAGAGAGAGAGAGAGAGGTCAATAATACAATGGATGCCCTTTTATGTCCATGTCTGGAAGAAATAAAAGAAATGTATTAATTACACCTAGAAAAATAACTACAACATTTACATATGTACATGTATGCTATTAAGGTATTGAGTAAACACATTACACATTGAATATGAGTGTCAGTCTACCAATGATGCCCACACCATCTGACGTAGAATTATTACAGTGTATTGGGCCACACAGGCAACGGGATGATCCCTGTGCCATGCCGCGGCTGGCACCACGTGCTCGTAGCACATTGTAAACAACCCATGTTGTTGTGAACAAAATCGACTACATCTTATTAACAGGTCAGAATAATGGACTTTAACATAGTGCATTATCAAAACAGATATTATATCTTCCAGTTTCATAGACCTGATTTAATCTTACAGAGAAAGGGATAACAGTTGAATGATAAATTACAGATTCCGTCACCACGGCGGCCGACGCCGATAAAAGTGCATCTGGATATTTTATAGACAACTTTGAGTTGTGGACTAAAGTGGTTTTTTTTTAGTAGAGGAGTGGAATTCATATACATACTATCTGTGACACTTCATCTATTATATATAAATCCTTATTCTCTTGTATTGCTTGATGGAATCCGGTTTCATAACATACAAAACAATGCAGCACGACCACTGTCTGGAGGCTGAATCAATGCAAACCTTGGAACTAGCCGATGATGGGACCCGCAACCGTTCTCGCACGCGCACTGCGCATGTGCCGTGGAAAAGGTATATTGATTCTTCGATAGTTTCAACTAACAAAACAAGATTTGGCCAATGATCCAAAAATGATTTGTCATGACTGGCTGTTTCTGATAGGTCTAATTAGAATTTGCACACAGGGTAATATCAATAGTCAGTGAGAATACAGTTGGCTCTTTACGTATCCCAGCAAATGAAATGTGATTGAGCCAATGAAAACCCCCAACCTAATTATTTCCCTAGGATTTGCTATTTTAAATAATGCAACGATAATTTTCCCACCAGACCAACTCATGTGTCCCTGAAAACACGCGGGCCCTCTACTGTCCCCAGAAAAAAAACAAAATTTGATTCCATCAAACAAATACTGCGTTCACAATTGATTTGAACTGACCGCAGTTTTCCCCACACTTTGCCCTTGCTAGTACTACTAAACTGCCTTAAGATAATATATCAAAGTAGGTTAATATAAACAATCACAGAAACGCTGTTGAATACTCATGCGGTCATCACAGCATATGTCATGGTGACCCGCATATGCACGTTGCGTGTCGAGTTTAGCCAGTGCATGAACAATGCAGCGTCTATGGGGAGGGGTAGCTGGGTATATTTTGCGAATCCAGGGTGTGTGGGGTGTACGCCCCTAATTTTTGCCTTAAAAGGGGGTGCGATTATAGGGTTTTATGGGTCATGTCGGATTTTGTGAACGTCTGGACCTGTAGGGTCAGTTGGACGGTTTTGATAAGCCCAAAGAGGGTGATGGGTGCACTCCACTTCCATTCGCCAAATCATATACCCCCAGAGACGGATCCACAAAGCGTGTCTGGGGGGCACAAAAATATCAATTAGCGGCCGAACCAAATGGTGTAGTAGAATTTTTTTGCTGCCTCGCCACCGCAACTTCAGCATCTCCGCTGAACACGGGTGCCGTCGAAAAATGTTCGCCGTCGCGTCGCCGTAATTTCACCTAAATGTAATCTGAACGGGGGCATATTTCAAACGGTCTAGGGGGCACGGTCACGAGGGCCCATTCAAAAAGGTCTACGGGCACGCAAAATTACAAAGGTCTAGGAGCGCCTTCTCAAACTAAATTTTCATTATTTAAATACGCGCAATTTCCTCGACTTGCTTTGTTGGTTCTATAACACGTTTTGAGGAAATAAACATATTTCATTTGCTACTTACAGTTGGACAAGACGCTCCATACTGTTGGCAACGGTCCTGGTTGTGATTGCTATTGTGGCAGTGACCGTAACGTTAACGTTAGTCTTTCAAACTCGACAACCATCCAGCTACGAGCACAAACCATCCACGAAGGAGTCAAATCGCTCCGTCTCCGCCAAGTATCGCTACGCAGCCGTTAGCAGCGACGCAGAAATATGCACACAGATTGCAACGTAAGTTAAAGTTATGTCCTATACCACCAACCACATTCTGCATGACTAAATGCTTTACTGTGTATAAAACAAACATAGTTTTTGTTTACTTTGAAATCAGTGTTATCGTACGACTAGCCAACAGTGGATAGACATCGTCGTTGGTGTAAGTTGACGCAGTAATTACAACATCGGACTCTTAATCAAGATATTCCGGGTTCGAATCGTCTGATGCCCTTTCGAAACTTAGACGATTTCGTTCAATCCGCGTTGCTTCAGTTCACTCAGCTCTATAGATAAGTAGCACCTCTATGGCTATGTGGTGCATACATGTATGTATGTATATATATATATGTGTGTGTGTATGTATATATATATATATATATATATATATATATACATACATATATATATATATATATAACTGAATGTTCCTCAGATAACGTGAGCTGTGCCGTCCTATGTACGGGATGCCCGCTATATAAGAATGCATTCTTTGCCAGTGACATCCTTGGCAGACACGGAGGGTCGGCCGTCGACGCCGCCGGCGTCGTGAAGGCGCAGAGCAGCGGCCTCGGAGGAGGGTCGATAGCCACAGTGTAAGACACGTGAGTATAGTGTGTGTGTGTGTGTGTGTTTGTGCGTGCGTGCGTTTGTGTGCGTGTGCGTTTGTGTGTGAGTATGTGTGTGTGTGTGTGTGTGTGTGTGTGTGTGTGTGTGTGTGTGTGTGTGTGTGTGTGTGTGTGTGTGTGTGTGTGTGTTTGTTTGTGTGTTGTGTGTGTGTTGTGTGTGTGTGTGTGTGTGTGTGTGTGTGTGTGTGTGTGTGTGTGTGTGAGAGAGAGAGAGAGTGCGTGTGTGTGAGTGTGTATGTTTGTGTACGTGTGAGTGTGTGTGTATGTATGCGCGCCTGTGTATATGCGTATGAGCGCGAGAGTTTGAACATAAGACTGACATACAGACACACAGACAGACACACACACACACACACACACACACACACACACACACACACACACACACACACACACACACACACACACACACACACACACACTCACACAGAGAGACACAAAGATACACACACAAACACACACACAAAACAAAAATTGTGCGATACAATAGTAATACAAATATTAATAAATAAATTAAGTAAAAGGTAACAAAATATTTGGAATAGGGTAGTAAGATGTTAACTTAAAATAAACAGTGTACAGTATAATATAATTAATAAATTACAATGCCTAAGTTAATCACTAAAATATAACAGTGTAAAATAAAATAAATAAATGAATAGTCCTAAAATGCTACTAATATAAATAAGTCCACTGGATCACTGAGGGCAGCCACAAACAAGCTAATAGTGTTCGACTAGAATGATATTCTAAATAAATGTGTTTTTAGTTTACATTTAAAATTGCCAAGTGTCCGAAGATTTAATGTAATTAGGTAGAGTGTTCCAAAGAGTTGCAGCGGCCACCGCGAACGAACTGTCACCAGCTTTGACACGAGTACGCGTTACGGACAACATGTTGTTGTCAGCAGACCGCAGTGATCTGGCGGGTCTGTAAGGACACACGATATCACGCATGTAGACGGGCGCATTTTCATGCATTGCCTTTTAGATAAACACCAATATTTTGAACTCGATTCTGCGAGCAACGGGTAGCCAGTGCAGATCATGCAACATCGGAGCAGCACTGTCACTCCGCGGGCAACGCAGTGGGAGTAGAATTGTAAGTCATCAGCGTAGTGGTGGTAGCAAAGGCCATGTTTTCAGATGATATCGCCAATTGGTTGCACATACAACGAGAAGAGCAGTGGGCCTAGGACGGAGCCTTGCGGGACACCTGACGTCAGAGGAGTTATATCCGAAAATGTGTCACCAATTACGACGCGCTGAGTCCGTCCCTGCAGGTACGAGACCACCCAGTCTAATGCTTTGTCAATAAAGCCGTAGCGCAATCGTAGTCGTCGAATTAAGATGGCATGGTTAATTGTCTCAAAAGCTGCACTAAAATCGATGAGAACCAGTGATGTGTCTTGTTTGTTGTCCATGGCTGATTTCATGGCATTGGTAACGTATAGTAAAACCGTTTCCGTCGAATGGTGTTTTCGATACGCCGATCGGTAGCTGTCATTCATTCCCCGATTAGAGACGTGTGTGGATATTCTAAGCGCCACTACTTTCTCAACTACTTTAGACAAATGTGTGAGATTACTAACTGGACGATAGTTATTCAAGACGTCTTTGTTAAGCGATGACTTCTTCAACCAACAAAGGGCGGACAATAGTCTGCTTAAGCAGTGGTGGCGTGACCCCGTCTTCAAGAGATGCATTTGTGATCTGTGTTACAATGGACACAAGACTGGAGGCTTTGTCTTTCAGCTGGTTGGCATGTAGAGGATCTAACACAAGTTTTGTTCGTGGTAGCAAAAATTGTTGTGATTCCTTCGGCTGTTATAGGATGGACGACATGTACAGGATCTGCGAAACATCACACGTAGCCAGATCAGTTGATGTGCAAGTTGTAAGCTTGACAACAATTTATTGATTTTGTCACTAAAGAAATGCGAAAATAGTTCGCATCCTTCCACTGCCGAGCTGAATTCTAAATGTAGCTTAGAATTGTTATCATCAAGAGATCTCACAAGACGAAACATAGTGTTGTTAGCGTTTTCTAAACGATCTTGAAAATATAATGTTTTTCTCTCCAGTATCAAGGCATTGTATTCATCACGTGACGTGACGTACTACTTGCGATGAATTTCAAGTTTGGTTTTCCTCCAAAGATTTTCCAATTTCCGTTTCTTCTCATGGGTGGGTCGAGTTGTTTCGTGTGCGTACAGTGCGACACCGAGCGTGTTTATCCAGACACTTCGTTAAGTTGGTGTTGTATGTAGCCACTAATTCACCCACTTGCATATCTTTACAGCACGATGTCATATCAGCACAAACAGAGTTTATTTCATCTCTCAGTGCACAGTTATCAGTGTTTCGAAAGTTACGTTTTGCAGTCGTCGATACCACAGAAGGTGGCTCCAGTGCGTTTACTGCAATTTCAATATGATGATGATCAGAAATTAAATCTGAAAGAACTGTGACAGAGTGGTGAGGTTGTTGTTACTATTGCTGACGACAAGATCCAGGATATGTCCACTAGTGTGCGTAGGTGAAAGTACATATTGAGTTAGGTTGAACGACTCAAGAAGATCACGTAGAGGTTCAGATTAAGTTTCGTTATCAAAGTGGATATTGAAATCCCCAACAATGATGGTGGGTACGACAGATGTAGACGCTTCGCTGAATAAGTGTTCGAGTTCGATATAAAAGTCCGATATTAACCCGGATGTCTTACTTGATACCGGGGGGTGGTAGACAACCCACACGTTGAATTTCATACAATGCAGGTTAACGAACTGCAAACGGAGTAGTTCAATGGTTGTTAAAGATAACTTTGGTTGCAATTTTGTTGTGTATGTCGCGCGATGCACAATTGCCACTCCACCGTCACGACCAGAAGCACGAGCGACATGTTGGAGTGTATATCCGAGCGGGGCTACTTCGGCTATTATCGCATCGTCTCCGTTCTTCTTAAGCCACGTCTCTGTGATTGCCAGCACATCTTGGTGCTCAAGAATAGATTCGCTTATAGTCTTCGCTTTATTGCGTGGGGATCTAGCGTTAATGAGAGCCACATTTGGAATATAATGACTGGCGATGGATTTCGTACTGCAGTTTTCAAGTGTTACCTGGGTAAGATTTCGCATTTGGTTAATATACTGTTTCGTGAAACCGCCCCTTCCGCCGCCCATCGTGACATGTTTGTCAACAATTCGAAATTGTCACTCACAGGTACGCAAGAGAACAACTTCTATTTTACAATCTACCGAAGCGGAACAATGAAAAACTGGTTGTAGCGATATCCGATTAAAATACACACGCACACACACACACACACACACACACACACACAAACACACACACACACACACACACACACACTCACACAAACACATACACACACACACACAACCACACACACACACACACACACATAAATTGTAAAATAATCCGTGGAACTTTTATAGATTTATAGTAGTTATTTATTGTGGATTTTTTTATTTATTTGTAGACTGCATTTGAAATATTTGAAATATACCATAATATATCTGGGTTAAAATACCTGCTCGTAGGCACTAAAAAAATAACACAAGTACATTTTGTACAATTAGTCAAGTTAAAAATAAAACATGTTAATTAATCAGTAAAATAAATAAGTAAATTACACGTAAGACAACTAATTCATACGTTAATTCTACTACACAAAAACATCAAACAAAATCACTATATTAAACTTTGTTTGCACATATATATATATACATATATATTTTTTAAACATATATATATATATATAATATATATATATATATAAACTGGTGTGTCAAAATAAGTTTTACATGTATAGGAGTTTAAATTAAATCTATAAAAGTGGAGGGACCTCTTTACACCCTCTATCCGGCTCTGTGATGAAGGAACTCCCGTTGTGTACTCTCTAGACTACGCCATTCGCCGATGAGGTGACGTCATCAAGAAGGACCCTCACCTAAGTTTTCACACAATATTTCGTGTTTTATTGATCATTTTGATTTTCCAATTTAAAAAAATCGCTGAAGGTGTATTGTCTGGTTTTCGTCAGATTTGGACTCAGCGCCTAAAGATCATTCAGAATCAATTAAAAACTAACTTTATATCATAAAATCATTGTATGCCTCCGCGACTGACTATGTCGTGATGTTGGATCTGGGGTCCAATTACCATCGGAATCCATTTACAATCTCACACCGGAAGCAAAATCGAATGTTCTCCATCTCTCTTGAAATATGAGGACTTAACTCTGTTTGATAGCGTCTCTTCATCCATGCGCAGAATGTGGCCGAAGTGCCGTCATCACATGTTCATAACATTTATACTGATTTGTCAAAACCGAGCATTAGCACTAGATTATCCGACCCTTAGAAGGTAGTCGTTGTTCGATGCAGGCAAGTATTTGTCAATGACAACGGCACTTTGAAGAAGAAGGGAGACATCATAAAACGACCTCTCTTAGAACGAACGCTTCGGCGGATAGCTGATGATCATAACACATTCTACACAGGTTCCTTGGCCAAAGACATCGTCAGCGAACTACAAGAGCGAGGTAAATGATGGTGGCACATCGCAGTTCAGAAATTGCAAATAAACATAAAGCCTCGACAAATTGTTCTTGGTAGGAACCGATGCATTGCCCAATATCGAATAATTATTCAAAGATTAGATTCTGATTAATCCATGAAAGTTTGGCGTCAGAGAAAGAAGCCGTCTAAGAGGAGAACGTTAACATACCACCCCTCCCACTTACACGCACGCACACACACACACACACACACACACACACACACACACACACAAACACACACACACACAACACACACACCACATCACACACACACACACACAAACACACACACGATACACGATCGCTCGCACATATACCACACACACACACACACACACACACCATAACACAACACACATGCATACATACAACACACACATACATCTCACACACACACACACACACACACACACACACACACACACACACACACACACACACACACACACACACACACACACACACACACACACACCTGATACACACCACACATACATACAGCACACACACACACACATATACATCTCACACACACACATACACACATACACACACGCACACCACACATGTATGCGCACATTTTCGTAACTGTACCAGAATATTCATACTTGTGAACAAAATTGCGCGTGTACCGGAAATATCATTTTTCTTTTATTTTTAGGTGGCATCATTACGTTACAAGATTTGGAAAACCACGAAGATTAAAACTCCTTTGAACATCACACTGAGGAGAAACAACGAAAACTTCTCCATCTTCTCTCCACCCCCTCCCGCTAGTAGCGCTGTGTATTTCTACATATTGAACGTACTGAAACGTAAATATGGTTCCTAGCTGTACTCCTGTTATCGTCATCTCATATATTTAGTAATTTTTGTTCCATATTTCCAAAACACGAACTTATTACAATTCACATGAAAAGGGAGAACGTAGAAATGCAACACTTATTAAGCACTTTATTCCAATATCAATATAACAAATTATTAATACAGAACATGAATTGGTAATGCATTGTTGGTAACTAAAGCATACTAGTAGAGTAAAATTTAAATCACTTAATACATCCATATTTCTTTTTGTTTGTTTCGTAACTGTAAACAGTTGAATAATTTTACACTCATTCAAAAATAATATGTTAATAACATAATCTAGACACATACAAAAGTCTGTTCAAGTGAAAGTGCCGAGAGACATTAGCAATATAATAGTCAGAGTTCATTTATAACACAATTAGTACTAAGTTTATAACTACAGACTTCACAGTTCATGATTGATATGTATATTTGTTTGTGAAGGCTACAAGTGGTCGAATGAGACATTATCAACATTGAATGGCCGGGTAATGACGTATCATCGCATTGCGGAGACGTTCAAGTTTGCCTTCGCCCGACGCTCGCAGTTCGGCGATGAAGACTTCCTCAACATATCACTGGTAAGAATATACGTATTCTTGGGCGATGTAGCGTAGTAAGTAGAAGATGTGACGCTCAAACAGGTTCGTGCAGCACCCGTATATGTCTTTGTGTAAATCGAGTCCCTTGGTTCTGTGAGTTCAAGTATTTATTTTGTTGTCTCGTTTTCTTTTATTTTCAATGGCATAAACACCAACTATAAGAAACTAACGACTTTCTAATTAACAAAGGCATTTGATGTTTTTGTTAATTAATTAACGTGTGCACCTTCACGTGCGTGTGTGCATTGTGTGTGAAGGTTTGAAGTAAGTGTCACACTTGCAGCTTGTCGCCAACCTGACAGACGACAATTACGCGGCCAACATCCGGGTTTTAGGATATAAACATAATCCCTAACCTTTTTAAGAATGTAAGACTCCCACCCGACACTAAACCTCCATTTTGGGCTAAACTGGGTTAAAATATTGTTCATGTATATTTTATCACAATAATGTCAATATGATAGAATAAAGCAGTCAAATAGTTATATATTTATATAGCTATATTATCAATGTGAAAGTGATAAGAATCATAGTTAGCCAAATTTAACTTTGCCAAACTGTCATTAATTTAACAAGATTTTGCGGCATGCTGTTGCCAATTAGTTTACTTATATGGAAGGGCAATTTCACGAAAACATGGAAAATGGTCTTAAAATATTGTCATTGAATTTCCCAATGATTTTTTATGGTGGGACATAACATAAACGTTTTGGAATTTTTTTTTCAATAAATTATTTGCACACTGCATTATGTGAAAATTCAAACAATACGTGCAGAATTCACAAAATTCACCCATCCAACATCAATAATTAGGTGCCCCATGCAGCCGTAATGAGAGTCACGATGTAATTAAATGCAATTAAAACCATATTATGCAATCATTTTATTATTTGTTTCTATAATTTAATACACTGTCTATTAAATGTATTTATTGTATATTTCAGCCATGTTATCAATGCAGTGTAGAAGGAGATTATCTTAAATGTAATACACAACTAATTAAATACACCCATGTATACAACATGTAGGATCCGGGGTGACTCTTTCTCGCACGGCTTTGTTGATCGCTTGTGATGATTTGAATGGAGGCCAGTACGTCTTAGTTTTGTTAATAAGCCAGTTTTATGACACAACGTCAACTTCATTGTGCTCATCAAAGACCACCACAACATACATGCTGGAGACCAACAAAAATATTTTAAAATGAATTTACATTGGATAAATTTGTAAGGCAATTCAGAAAAATCACAGTTATGAGAAATCAAACAGTATGAATGACAGGCATTGTAACGTGCACTCTTCCAAATGGTAGTAACATATATGTTCCCTCGATAAATTCAACATTAATGACATAGAGTACTTCACTCACATTTTCTACACTATGAATATCCAGCTTTTCTGAATCTAAAGGATAAGTGAAGAAGGCTTTGTGTGAGAGGAACAGTTTGTAGACAACGTAAATCCCCGTGTCACACTGGAGAATATTCTGTACAAGAGCAACCTTTGAACCAATTTTAACATAATGGTTAGGTACTTCAGCTGCAATACTAAAATCCTTTAATTGTGCTTCCCCATATTGGGAACATGGAATGGTAGTACAAACCACCAGCTATTGGTTTAATGCCATCAACTTTTGTTGTTGACAAAAGTGTTCTGAGGTCTTAAGGTAGATCAGGGTGGAAACGTATAAGAACACTCAACAATTCTCCTAGAGCAATGTGGGTAATCCCATTTGTTATTGCCCATCTAGCCAACAAAGAATAGAGACCATTTTGATCATGTTCGTCGTCATTTTCACCATCAGATGAAGATGGTGAAGAGTTTGGATCATCGGAGTAGACATTGTCATTCTCTATAAATTCGTCTTCACTTTCACCGACTGAAACATCATTGTCTTGAGGATGGCCCCCATCCACATCACTATTAGTATGAATATGATGACTATCTCCTTCTACATCTACCACCCTGTGGCTGTGTCCTACTTCTGATCCCTGACTACATCCCACGTCACGCTGTGCAGTGCCTGTCATTTCATTATTCTCATCATTGTTTGCATATGTTTCTCGACTCCTGCTAGAATTTTTCGACGTTTTGTCCAATACGACATGCTTTAATTGGACTGCCAACTTATATATCCAATTAACCTGAAAGAAAAATAATTTAAATACCACTTCTGTTCAAGAATGACTGAATTAAATAATATGTATGCCAAACAATATTTCAATTAAAAGGCTAGTTATCTATTAGGCTGACAATTAATAATAATAATGTAGCCAGACCAGTTTGATGCAGGGTCTATCGTTTGCTAGTTATGCAGACTGCTTCAATTATCACCCAGGCTAGCTATGTCAGTTTATATGTTATTTCTCAATTAAAACATTAATTTAGGTACAATTATACAATTCTGTGTATTCACAGGTATCATATCATAATGTATGCTATTCACTTTTACTAATCAGTACAACTTACCTGACAAAATTCCAATTTCAAATCTTCCACAGACAAGTCAACATCGCACATCAAAAAGATTCAAACACATCAAACTATCTTAATCCAGTAATCCTCTGCGGATTCACTCTAAATTTGGCGGTAAAATTGCATTCCATAGGTGGCGCTACAAAAAGCTACACGTGCGCCATCTTGTGGAACAATGTTGAAAACGTGCCTGTATTGGGCCAGTGCCGGGCCAGTACATTCACTTTCACCATGGACTGTCCAATGTACCGGCTCAGTACCGGCTGTACCGTTGACGGTACAAACGGTACTCGCCAGTACCATGCCAGCATTGGCCCAATACTGCCATGTTTGCTGGGTACCTGTATCCATGTCTAACCGGAAGTATTCGATGCACTACAACGAAAAGACACGCTCAATGAGACTTGTGGCGTCGAAGCAGGGGAGCGGTTAATCCAGGGTATTCTACATATCTGATTTCAAAAACAAACATTTATTTATCTGAGCTCCACTAAAACACATTCTGTTGTTGTTTTGCAGCTTTAGGTCGATGGTCTTAGGAAGTAAAACAGGCATCATCTTTAACAACGAGGTGGCTGATTTCTTCACCCCTGGCTCAGTGAACGTGTTTGGCGTGCCGGCGTCACCCAGCAACTTCATCGTTCCCGGCAAGATGCCGATGTCGTTCACCTGCCCAACTCTGATCCTCGACTCGGCCGGCCATGTCCGCTTAGCGGCGGGAACAGCGGGCGGAACACGTATCACTACATATACGGCCTGGGTGAGAAGACCCGGCTTGGTAGAGGAGATAAGATGATTCTTCAAATACAGTCAACGATCCAATTGAAAATCCAAGATTTTGTATGAAAAAATGGGACATGTTTAATTCTGGGAAATGTAAATGCCTCCAACCAGAACATGGGAACGAAGATGCACAATACATAATGGGGGTACTGTTATAGGTACTACCACAAAAATGGAAGTTTCAGAACAGTGCGGGATTGCAGCTTCAAATGGAAATAAAACTATAGTTTAATTAGGAGAAATATAACATAATAATAATAAATAACTTCTTAAGCGCCAATATCCTCAGACAATCCGAGCTCAGTGGCGCACCAAAACCAAAGGATTAAGCATTCTCGTACTCGTGTGCTAGGCGAAATTCGTCAACAAATGGATGGATGTGCTAGGAAGCTAGGGAGGATAGGCGATATTGAAAAGATAGGTTTTGAGGTGACGACGAAATGTAACAATATTTTCTGCTAATTTAACATTAACGGGAAGCGAATTCCATATAGTTGGCGCGGCAACTGAAAAAGCTCGAGTTCCAGCCTGTCTTAACTCTAGGAACAGATAGCAACTTCGAACTAGACGACCGAAGTTGTATGGCTTGTTTGGCTGGTGTGAGCATTGAGTGTAAATAACTAGGTTGTTTGGATGAAAGGGCTTGGTAGGTGATTGTGCAGATCTTAAACATAATGCGATATCACACGGGGAGCCAATGCAGTGATTTTAGAAGTGGCACTGAGCGGGAGAATCGAGGAGATTGTGTGACTACCCTTGCTAAACAATTTTGGACGCGTTGTAGTTTTGCAATATCCTAGATAGCAATATTATGAAGGATGGAATTGCAATAATCTAATCTGCTGCTAACAAGAGCTGTTGAGATAGTCTTACCGACAGAAAGCGACATATGTCGGCGAATGCGGCGAAGATCACTGTCGTAACTTGACTATTAATGTATAACTAGAGAGTAGTAAGTATTATAAACCTTTTATAATAAATGAAGAACCACGCCTGCGGCGGAAACCAACTACACACACAAAGCGCGCAACAGCGCGCCGTATACACAGAATAGATTATACCCGATGTAACGACTACAGAATGTCCGATTATAACACTCCTTCCTCTTAAGCTTTTGAGTCACTAACTAATGTAATAACATGGAACAGTGTCAGAATACTGAATCAATTAAAGGTCCAGTATTTTCCGTTGTTTGACACACCGGTTTGATCGGCGTAGCACAGGAGACGATGATTCATCAGGAACCACAGTCACATCACTTGGTGCTCGAACAGTTTCATCTGCCTCAGACGGAAGTGACTCTGCTTGAACACACGGCTCCGTAGAATACGAAGGAAGGGTAACACACACCGACTCTGGAATCTCCGGAACCATAGGTACAGTCACCTCACCTTCAGCCGTCAGCCGTAGATGGTCTACGTGCACATAGCGACGCTGTGCACGTACTTGCACTAAGTAGGTGAGCGGACCCAGTCGTCTGATGATCTTGCCCGCGACCCATTTCGGAGGACCGCTGCCACGATGATTGCGAACGTGTACTGGATCACCGCTGACCAGCTCTCGAAGCTTCACTCTACTCCTATCGTGTTGCTCTATTTGTTGCGTCTGCTTCTCCTCCATGTGCCTCTCTAGGTGCGGTTTGAGAAGACTGAAGCGATTCCTCAGTCGACGCTTGAGGAAGAGTTCCGTAGGAGACACACCGGTCACTGTATGCGGAGTGCACCGATAACGCAGGAGGAAATTAGCGAGCCAACTCTCCTTCGTCAGTTGAGTTCCAACAGAGTACTTCCGAAGACTCTGCTTCACAGTCTGCACACAGCGTTCAGCAGCACCGTTCGACGCTGGATGGTATGGAGCCACCCTCGTATGCTTGATGCCGTTCTTGTCCATGAACGTCTTGAACTCGTGTGCGATCAATTGAGGCCCGTTATCTGACACGACCTCCTCCGGTAGACCATGAGATGCGAACATTCCTCTGAGTACCTCAATGGTCTTAGCGGATGTAGTGCACCTCATCGCCACAGCTTCCAACCATTTCGAATGGCTGTCAACTACAATCAGATAGTTCACACCGTCCTTCTCAGCAAAGTCAATGTGAATTCTCTGCTATATGCGTGTGGGCCAAGGCCATGGATGCAGTGGTGCTACGGCTGGCTGATTCTTCACTGACTGACACACAGCACAAGCCTGCACCATCGTCTCGATATCATTGTCCATACCTGGCCACCATATGTAGCTGCGCGCGAATGCTTTTGTCTGGCTGACTCCACTATGCTCCGAGTGGAGCTCATCTAGCATCGCCTGGTAATAGGCTGACGGAACCAGAACGCGTGATCCCCACAGCAGACAACCCTGTTCAGTTGACAGCTCGTCTCGCTTCGCGAAGAACACTTGTAGTTCCTTGTCTGTGTGGTTGGGCCAACCTGTGAGTATATACTCGAGTACTCGTGATAACAAAGGATCGCTGCGGGTTTCCACGGCGATGTCCCTAGCCTTGACCGGGAGATCGTCAACCACTGATACTTCGAATATTGCCGGCTCCTCTGTCGTTGTAGTCGGTAGAGGTAGTCTCGACAATGCGTCAGCGTTGGCGTGATCCTCGGACTTACGGTACTCGATACCGTAGTGGTACGCTTGCAGGATGAGTGCCCAACGCTGCATTCGTAACGCTGCCAACGTTGGCACAGTCGTTTTGGGACCGAAGATTGTGACCAACGGCTTATGATCCGTGATCAATGTGAAAGAGCGTCCATAGAGATACTTATGGAACTTCTTGACTCCAAAGATGATCGATAACGCCTCCTTCTCGATATGTGCGTAGTTGCACTCACTCGACGAAAGGGTCCGTGACGCGAACGCTATCGGCTTCTCATCTCCGTTTTCCATGACATGTGACAGCACGGGCCCGACGCCTGTCGGAGACGCATCCGTAGCCAGTCGCAGTGGCTTACGACAGTCGTAGTGCACCAGCACCTGCTGTGACGTCAGCAGAGCTGTGCACTTCTGCATTGCGTCATCACACTCGGGAGTCCATCTCCACTCACGATCCTTCATGAGCAGTAGGTGTAGTGGACGTAACACGGTAGACATGCGGGGTATAAACTTAGCGTAGTAGTTGATCAACCCCAAGTACGAACGCAACTCCTTCACGTCCTTCGGCTTCTGAGAATTGGTGATTGCGTCCAATTTCTCAGATGTGGGATGACCCAAGTAGTCAACTGATTTCTTGGCAAACTCACATTTCGCCAGATTCACTCGGACGCCACACTTCTCCAGACGAGTGAGTACTTCGTCTAGAAGTTTCTGATGCTCCTGCTCCGACTCAGCCGTGATGAGGATGTCGTCTAGGAAGCACATCACATGATCCATGCCCTGCAGGATCTGATCCATCACCGACTGGAAGATACTCGGTGCGCTGCTCACAACGTACGGCATACGCAGGTAGCGATACGTGCCCTTGTGGGTATTCACTGTGACGTAGTGTTGCGACTCGGCGTCCAACTCGAGTTGTTGGTACGCATGGGATAGGTCCAGCTTGCTGAACACCTTGCCACCGGCTAGTGACACGAAGAGATCCTCCACGTTTGGAAGTGGGTAGTGCTCACGTTCCACATTCGGATTGATCGTGACTTTGAAGTCACCACAGATCCTCACCGTCTTGTTCGCCTTCGGCACTACCACAATCGGAGCCGACCAATCGCTGTGGTCCACCTTCTGGATGATGCGCTCCTTCTCCAACCGGTCCAGTTCGTGTTCAACTTTATCTCGCTCGCCTTATGAAAGCGAGGCTGCACGTCTTCCTTCATGTAGATGTGCGCTGTGTAGCCCTTTATTGTGCCCGTTCCTTCTTGGAATACCTCTGAATGCCCTTTCAGCACTTCCTCCACCGAATGCCTTGCAATTGCGGTGACTGCCAGGATACTCGACCAGTCTAACTTCATTTTTGCCAGCCAGTCTCTTCCTAGTAGAGGTGTTTTGTTGCCCTTGACGACCACTGCGGATAACTCAGCTCGTTGGTCTCCATGCCTCACATCCAGAGTGACCACTCCGATGTGCTCGATGACCTCTTGAGTATAGGTGCGTAGAGTGAGGTTGGTGGGTTGTAGAGCGAGATGTGCAAAATGTCTCAAGTACAGTGTCTCTGGAATGAGCGACTTAGCTGCACCTGTGTCCACCTGCATTCTCACGGCGTTGCCTCCAATATCCACTTCAGCGAAGATTGGCTGCGCCCCGGCCCCTCCAACGTTACACGTGTAGATTCCAATGTCCGACTCATCAGCGACCACACCGACGTAGCGAACATTCTGGGATTGACTCTTGGTCATCTGACTCTGAGACGTGTTTCTGCGGTTATTTCCTCTGCATTTGCGTGCCAAATGTCCCACAGACATAACACACTGCCGTCCTGAAGTGACATCTTTCAGGATTATGGTCCTCGCCACAGCGATAACACTCATTCCGTCTCGACTTCTCAGGCTTGCGTGCAGCACGACCACTTCCTTGACGCGGCGAGTGACTTTATTTACGGATTCACCAGTGGCCCGTAGACAGACCTCACTTCTGGTCGCCAGCTCCATTGCAATCGCTACTTCTTTTGCTGATTGGAAGGTGAGCTCTTTGGTGGGTAGCAATCGCCTCTGAATGTTCTCATCCCGAAGACCACACACCAGACGGTCTCTCAGGGCGTGCGGTAGGAACTCTCCAAACTCGCACGTACCACTCAGCTGCTTCAAGGTGATCACGTAGTCTGCCACCGACTCTCCCTCCTTCTGTCCTCTCTTGTAAAATCGGAATCTCTCAGCAATAACCAGAGGGTTTGGCGAATAATGCCTCTTTAAGGCATCACATAGTTCAACGTAGGACTTATCCTTCGGTTTCTCCTGCGTCAGGATATCTTTGAGTAGTTTATATGACGTAGGCCCGATCACAGAAAGAAGCACGTTTGCTTTCTTCGTCGAATCGATTCCGTTCAATTCAGACCACTGATCCAGCCTCTCTACGTAACTCTCAAAGTCCTCTTTAGCCTCATTGAACTCTCCTAGCTGACCGATGTAGCCTGCCATTATCCTCGTCGCCAGCTGTCGTAACTTGACTATTAATGTATAACTAGAGAGTAGTAAGTATTATAAACCTTTTATAATAAACGAAGAACCACGCCTGCGGCGGAAACCAACTACACACACAAAGCGCGCAACAGCGCGCCGTATACACAGAATAGATTATACCCGATGTAACGACTACAGAATGTCCGATTATAACAATCACGGATATGATAAAAACAGCAACGGCACGTTTGGGATATGTGTTGTCTGAAATTGAAGTCGCAATCAAAGGTCACTCCTAGATTCCGTACTGATGCTGCTGGCGTGATAGTTTGACTCAGGATGCATGTTGGAAAAAAGTCATTTAGTTTACCTCGCTGCATTGGAGTACCAATGATGAGGAATTCAGTTTTGTCTGCATTTAACTTTAATTTACTATCGGTCATCCATGAAAAAACATCTTGGAGACAATCGTTGAGTCGGTTTAGAGAATGACTTGTATCGGGCGTGGCCAAGGAAATGTAGATCTGTGTGTCATCTGTATAAAGGTGATGATCCAAGTTATGACTTTGGATTACAGAGCTGAGTGGCGTAGTGTAGAGAGTGAAAAGCAAAGGCCCAAGAACGGAACCCTGGGGAATGCCACATGAAGTGGGGAGTGAGGTTGAAAAGTAATTATCTATCTTTATAGATTAATGTCTATTGGTTAGATATGAAGAAAACCAGGTCAGAGCTGTGCCAGATATGCCATACCACAATGATAAACGTTTGACAAAAGTGTTGTGATCAATCAATGGTATCAAAGGCGGCAGACAGATCAAGCAAGGTAAGTGCAGTTACTTTGCCTTTATCAATGTTTAATATAACATCATTGTGTACTTTTAGGAGAGCAGTCTCAGTAGAATGAAATTGTTTGTATGCTGATTGGAGCACTCTGGATAAACAAGTTGAGCTAATATGACGCCTTAGACGGCTTGCTACGACTTTCTCAAGTATCTTAGAAATAAAGCTAAGATTAGAAATTGGCCTATAATTTTTGAAATCATCTTTTGGCAGAGAAGTCTTCTTGAGAACAGGATTTACATGTGCGTGTTTAAAATCATCTGGGAATTTACCCGAACTTAGTGATAAATTTATGATATTCGTTATTGTACCAAGTAAAGAGTCAAGACATGCTTTTAGTAGTATGGTTGGTAATGGATCGAGATCGCAGGACTTATTTGGGGAGGACATTATTATTTTCCTCACTTCATCAACTGTGGCTGGCTCAAACAATACAAGTGGAGAATTTACTTGTGGGGAGTCCACATTTACAGTACTTAAAGAGTGACATGGAAAAGCAGAACGTATAAGACTTATTTTATCTTTGAAATGACTAGAACACGAGTCACACAGAGATTTGACTGACACATGACTAGGTAGAGATGGAGGCGGCCGTCTATGTAAAATATGATTTATGCAGTTCCATAGCTGACGTGGGTTATCAGAATTACTCGAGACCATGTTTGTGTAATAATTTGATTTAGCTTTGGCCATTTGTCTGTTGCAGTAGTGACACTGTTTAGAATATCGTGATCTGTCCAAAGGCAAGCGTGATTTGCGCCATACACGTTCAAGATAGCGCCGGCGATTTTTAGATTGTAGAATTTCAGGAGTCATCCATGGAGCATGTGGCTTTTGGGACACATATTTAGATCTCAGGGGTGCATGTTTATTAAGTAAATCTTTGAGTACTTGACAGTACTGTCGACACAGATATGACAGATGTTCTTTGGGTTTACTGATGAGGTCGGATTTAAGGATGTCTGTCATTAATGCGGCAATGTCAATCTTATGGATCGGTCGGTAAAACACTTTGTTTTTGGACTCTACGGGAATTCTAGGAACTTTGAGTTCAGCAATGACAGTGTGGTGGTCTGATAAACCATCTGAAGCAGTAGGTGTCTGAATATTGTTACAATCTGAGCGGGTGATTAAGAGATCGAGCCAGTGGCCATGTATGTGTGTTGAGAAGGTAACATGTTGTTTCATGTCATAGGATGCCAGAATGTCATTAAATGTACTTGTTGTTGATGAAGGTGTGTCCAGATGAAGATTAAAATCACCGAGTATATAAAATTCTGAATAAAATTAATAGTTGCCAGATTTTCAAGTAGATCCTGGAATTCTTCAAAGAAATGGGCAGGGTGTCCTGGAGAGCGATACATGCACACAAAATAAGCAGAGAAAGATGAATCGGAAATTTCGGCACAGATGGCCTCAAAGCTGGAGTAATCGGGGTTTGAATGAAAATTAACTTTGAACTGTTTTGAGACGAGAAATCTAACACCACCACCTCGTCCAACTGAACGTGGGCGATGATGGAAGGTGAAACTGGAAGGAGAAATGTCAGCAATGCATGCAGCTGTGTCATGTGGTCTGAGCCAGGTCTCAGTGACTGCAAGGATGTCTATTGCCTTGAAAGTTAATAAATCGGTAAGCGAGGCTGTTTTGTCTCGAATAGATCGAACGTTAGTGGTGGCTACTCGAATATTGTGCCTGATAGCAGGTCCAGGATTAAGACTTACATCTCCTGCCAGTAGTAAAATAATTGCCAATTTAAACGTTGGCTTAGAGCGGGGTATTGGCAGTAACTTTCTATTAAAGCAAAGATTAAGACATGGCAAATTGTGAAGATTTGACAAGGAATGTTGTGTTCTCATGTACTGAGAAACTGTTAAAATGACAGCCGATCGTTGGGGACTAAGTGGCTTGCACAGCGTAAAATCTTGACCTCTCGAAGCAGCAGAACAGGATAAAAATAAAACACACAATAAAAACGCTGGTGACATTGTCTTTCCTCGAAATGGTGAAGAATAAAATGATAATGTATCATAAAAATAATAAATAATTGAAAATAATAAAATATTCTAAAACTGTATAATTGTACTAAAAATAATGTAAATTTCTAGGTTATTAAAGAGTGGGTTGGCGATAATCAATGGCAATATTACAGGTCGTATGATTGTTCGCGCTCAGCAGGCCTGTGCAAAGTAACAAGACGTTTAAAAAGAACGTCTTGTTGAAAAGGCCTGTTAGTATATAGTTTATAAGGGGACTGCCCCTACCTTAGTGTGTTGTGTACGTAAGCCTGCTAGCGCGAAAATCAAATCGACCTGTATTATCGCCCAACTAATTTAAGTACAAGATTTAACAGCGTTGGTGGTGACAATTTATAAAAAGTTTGTTTAAGCAAACAGTGCAATACATTGACACTAATTCTACACTAGTGTCACAGACAAAATTAAACGTTAAATTGCAAAAATGATTTTGAATCACGCAGTGACAAAATAAACAAGTACCACCCTACGCCACCTAGCGACCAATCAACCCATATAAGGAAAAATACATAATCGTACTGCAGTATAAAGAAATAGGCCTAATTTAGAATACTGTACAGTGTACACACAAACGGGGAGGCCATATCGTAAGATGGATATAGATAGGCTAGAAAGAGTATGGAGAGCTCCTAAAATTGTCCCAGATCTGAGATACTTTGTATAAACGAAAGTACGTACTTATATATCGGAGGAGTATCAACATGAAAGGTGATGAACTGTCGTTGTAGGTGTCCATTCAACAATTGATGTTTGGAAGAAGTATCGTCGAGGCGACTGATTCCGCCCGAATTCATCATCAACTCGTGCCCAGTGTACTACGTTTTGAATCAGGCATTACTTAGGTTAGTGACGTCCATACAAACTTAACTTGGGACTAGGATAACACAGTCCACGAATAGAGGATGTGAGCAAACACTAGGCTTAAAGCGCATTATCTCTACTGTACTTCAGACTAAATTCCGGAACGAAACTCTCCATCATCCTAAATCACCTGAAACTAGTTGACATATGCAGAAATAAAAATAAGTCTTTTTTTAAAGTACGACTTCCATCGTAAATGCTGACCCTCGCTCTCATGATCATTATACGTCCCAGTTCAAAATATTACGCGATTCTGTTTAATTGTACCTCGGTGCTCGGGAGTAGTTAGTTGATTCAAATCACGAACTACTCTCGGGTTAATGAAGATTTATGCGCTATAGAAACATAGGCGTCGGAAACGGGGAGGGGGGGGGTTAAGTGGCGAGTTGACGAGCCCCCAGTGAGCTTGATGGAGGCTGGAGATATGTCTAGCCCCACGACATTTCGAAAGGGGATGCATTTGGAGGTTACTGGTGAGCCGCAAGGCGTTTGAAGCTGAAGGGGTTTGGTGGCCTCAACCTCCAATATTCTCCACGACCCGACGCGTTTTTAGAACTACTGTTATTATGCAGGAGACTCGAGATGAATGTCACAGATCTTATTTTATTGTTGCAGGAAGAAAGAGAGGGTTTGAAAAAGAAGGGTCATATACTCAGTCAGGCGCGTGTAGCTGTCGTGGGAAGCATTGCAAACAAGCCCGTCACGCCCGACGTCTCGCCGGGCACTTACTACGGCATAGACGCCGTTAGTGACGGCAGAAAGCTCGGCTCAGTTTGCAGTTTAGACGTGTATTAGGACTACGTGTCTCGCGCAAAGCACATCCTACGTGTCATAAACACAGTCAATAACGAGCAAAGTCCTGGTTTGGTGACTGACTTCTACGATAAGTCAATGCAAAATGGTTTCTCGAAAACTCTATAATAGGGTGGGGTATAAAGATACGATACAGAATACTCGGAGGACTGGTATTTTTCATCATCAAATGGGGTTAGTCGTTAGGGGGGCGGGGCATAATGTTTACTTTCAAAATTTATCTCTCATCTAATGTTCAATTATAGCATACTAATTATTTTGAATAGATTACTTTTAATATTATTTAAATTGTAAAGCGCTGCAGAACCAAGAAATCAACCATAAGCTAAGTATATTTAAACTATATGCATATTTTAACACATTTTGGCCCTGTCACTTTCAACTTTAAAAAACCGTTATCCAATATATCAATGATTAAGTTACAAAACATGCTGTCTGTGGGTTTTTTCTATTAGCCCTTTAGATTATTATTGGCCTTTTATATTATTGCAATAGAACGGTGTGGAAAACGGAATGATGGTGCAGTCGATTTGTGAACCGATTCCAATTTATTAAGCATTTACACTGCAATTAGTTTCTTCCTGTCTAAGGCTGCGGATAAGTGAATTTTAATAAATATAAATAGTTCTCCCTCCCTTAACAGGTCTTTAAATCTCAAATTAGTGACCGAGTTGGCCCCGGTTCAAGGTTTTCTAATGACATAAATTAGGCTTTATTGTTAAAATTGAGGCTCTACTGTCCTTGTAACTGTAATTTAGTTTTTTACTTACGCCTTTGGCGCAGCCTTAGCTTTGGACTTGACATTCCTTACTATTTATCATCAAGATGATATATAATTATATATAATAATTTGTGTATATTAATTATTACAATCCGCCTTTCTACGTTGAAATGTCTATCTCTGTCATTTTATTAATATAATTTAACCAACGTCTTGTTTCCACTAGTTTAGACTTGTTCTGACTGTTGTGTTAACATAGACTGTGCATACAATTTGGATAATATAATTATTGTATTATTTATTCGTTATTTAGTGATATTTTGGCTTAAATAACAATAATTACAATTTTTTCTTATTAATTATTTCCCATGGCTAAGCATTTGCATTTATGTATTGTGGCTACATTTTATGCTCTATTAATTTCTACTGAACATGATAATAGTGTGACATATTTATGTCACCATTATTCTTATTGGGTATTTTCTGCTTGTCCTGCTCTGTTGCCGTAAGGGATAAAGATTTTGTTTTATGTAAACCATTGACGTCTAATCATTTTAATGTGCTTTTTATTAATCACACTAGATTACATAATTCTATTTCAATTTTGCATACCTTGCCATGTATTCGTGTTTGTTATAATAGAGAATTATTGTCAATCCCCTGCTCTACGCTAACATTGAAATTAGCAATAATTCTATTACAAGCATGAGATGTAAGTCTGAATCTGTGGCCACTACAAACGTTTGATCTGTTCGAGATAAGACGACCTCATTTTGTGATTTATTAATTTTAAAGGAAATAGACATCCTTGGTTTAACCGAGACCTGGCTGAGACCACATGGTACAGCTGCATGCATTGCTGACGTATCTCCTTCTGGTTGCACCTTTTTTCATTGTCCACGTTTAGTCGGCCGTGGAGGTGGTGTTGGCTTTCTAATATCACAGCAGTTCAAAGTTAAATTACATTCCAACCCTGAATACTTCAGTTCTGAGTACATCTGTGCTGAAATGTCAGTTCTTTCTCCGCATACTTTGTTTGTATCTATCGCCCTCCAGGACACCCAGCAGATTTCTTTGAAGACTTTCAGGATCTGTTGGAAAATCTGGCAACCATTCATTCAGAATTTTATATTATTGGTGATTATAATCGTCAGTTGCATATACCTTCTACAACTACAACTACGTTTGATGATATTCTGGCATCCTTTGATTTGAAACAAAATGTTACTTTTCGACGCATACACATGGCCATTGGCTTGACCTCTTGATAACACGTTCAACTTGTAATAATATCCAAATACCTACTGTTTCAGGTGGGTTATCACACCACCATACTGTTATTGCTAATGTTAAGTTTCTAGAACTTCATTAGAGTCGAAACACAATGTGTCTTAATGTCTGATATCCTTAAATCTGACGTAATCACATATGAAATACATTTATCTGACTTATATAAACAGTACTGTCAAGTACTCAATGCATTACTTGCCGAGAATCGAAAAGACGCTCGGAACTGTTGCAGAAGGCACGCACCGTTAAAGGCATTTTGGCTACATGGACACTTGATGGAAGAATCGTGTGCCTCCTTAGCAACGGGAAAAAAGTAACAATCGTGAACGAACGGGACCTACTGAACCTCCGCGATCAGTGCAGACAATAAATGAACTGGCGTAGAGGAAAAACATTAGTCACTCGGATTTGAAATGGCCTACGAAAGGGACTTGTGCTATAACATAGATGACATCATACTTGACACTGATGACCAACTAGTCAATGTACAACATTGTTTAAATGAATCTAGGTACTATACCGATTCTGAGCTCCATAACTTGCAAAGTGACATAGTAATGTTATTTAATTTGTTTATGCGTTTGGCAGTTCTGCAGCTGTATTAGTGAATTTGACTGTTCTGCAGTTTAGCTGCTCTACCATGATATTATTGTAACAGCTCAGTGCAGTTGCACTTTGAGAATGCGTTGAACTTTTATGTTGATTAAAGCCTACAACTAGGCCTAACGACTTTGTGTTATTACATCACAAAGTAAACTAAATAGAAATAATACCCTGTCTACAATAAGAGTTCATTGTAGAAGCATATCAGAAAAGTTTGATAGACTGGAATATAGTTTGAAATCACTCAATTTTAATTTTGACTGTATTAGACTAACCGAAACCTGGTTAAAGCCAATGGAAAATAGTAACATTTATAATATAATAGGATATACATTCTTGTCAAAAACAAGAATAGGAAAAAGAGGTGAAGGAGTAGGCATGTATATTTCTGACAGGTTCAACTTCAGAACAAGAGATGTCTTAGGCACAAACTCTGAGGTGTGTCCTTGCGAAACATTATTTTTAGAGATAGAAGTCGACAATATAAAAATTGTGATTGGCGCATTGTATAAACCCCCTGATACCAACATAAATACGTTCAATGAACAATTTAATCAACATAAAGTTACTCAAATAATATGTACTTGGGCAACTCCAATCGTGGACTTGCTGGCCTCCGGCAATCATTCTACTGAGCGATAATCGGGCGAAACAAACTGCGACAATTTCAGCCCATTGCTATTTGTGGTTCACTGCTACTATGGATAGGCTACTCAGACCAGAACGTCTTGATACTGATCCAAACTCATCATCAGCATCTAAAGAGTGGACGCACTGGTTGAAAACATTCCAAAACTTTTTGTCTGTTCTTCCTGCCGAAGGACTGGATAAACTTTGCGTGTTAACTAACTACGTTACGCCGAAGATCTATGAGAGCATCGCGGAATGTGCCACCTACGAAAACGCTATTGATACTTTGGAAGCTTTGTACATAAAACCTACGAATGAGATTTTCGCTCGACACCTCCTGGCTACACGTCGCCAACAAGCCGGTGAAACTTTAGACGAATATCTACAGGCTCTAAAAACGTTAAGCAAAGACTGTAACTTCAAAAGTGTTACTGCTGCTCTACACCGAGAGGAATCCATCAGAGACGCATTCATCAGCGGTCTACAATCATCATTGATCCGTCAACGCCTCTTGGAAAATAAGACGTTAGACTTAGCGGCCATGTTTGATCAGGCTAGGTCATTAGACTTGGCGCAGAAGAATTCGGAGCTGTACTGTGCTCCACCTGTACCCTCATACAGTGCCGCTGCCGGTGAAAAAAAATCTGCTGTTGAGGAGGATTCAACTGATCGTTCTTTTGCGTCTGCCGCTGCTAACAATAAATGTTTCTACTGTGGTAATGCTAGATATCCACTCTGTGGTAATGCTAGATATCCACTCTGTGGTAATGCTAGACATCCACTCTGTGGTAATGTTAGACATCCACTCTGTGGTAATGCTAGACATCCACTCTGTGGTAATGCTAGACATCCACTCTGTGGTAATGTTAGAAACCCACTCTGTGGTAATGCTAGACATCCACTCTGTGGTAATGTTAGACATCCACTCTGTGGTAATGCTAGACATCCACTCCGTGGTAATGTTAGACATCCACTCTGTGGTAATGTTAGACACCCACTCTGTGGTAATGTTAGACATCCACTCTGTGGTAATGTTAGACACCCACTCTGTGGTAATGTTAGACACCCACTCTGTGGTAATGTTAGACATCCACTCTGTGGTAATGTTAGACATCCACTCTGTGGTAATGTTAGACATCCACTCTGTGGTAATGCTAGACACCCACTCTGTGGTAATGCTAGACA
>CM034539.1:19984249-20012595 GCA_020002185.1 Paraescarpia echinospica | reverse complement strand
GGTTATGCTAGACACCCACTCTGTGGTAATGCTAGACACCCACTCTGTGGTAATGCTAGACACCCACTCTGTGGTAATGCTAGACACCCACTCTGTGGTTATGCTAGACATCCACTCTGTGGTAATGCTAGACACCCACTCTGTGGTAATGCTAGACATCCACTCTGTGGTAATGCTAGACACCCACTCTGTGGTAATGCTAGACATCCACTCTGTGGTAATGCTAGACATCCACTCTGTGGTAATGCTAGACACCCACTCTGTGGTAATGCTAGACATCCACTCTGTGGTAATGCTAGACACCCACTCTGTGGTAATGCTAGACACCCACTCTGTGGTAATGCTAGACATCCACTCTGTGGTAATGCTAGACATCCACTCTGTGGTAATGCTAGACATCCACTCTGTGGTAATGCTAGACATCCACTCTGTGGTAATGCTAGACATCCACTCTGTGGTAATGCTAGACATCCACTCTGTGGTAATGCTAGACATCCACTCTGTGGTAATGCTAGACATCCACTCTGTGGTAATGCTAGACATCCACTCTGTGGTAATGCTAGACATCCACTCTGTGGTAATGCTAGACATCCACTCTGTGGTAATGCTAGACATCCACTCTGTGGTAATGCTAGACATCCACGCGCAAAATGTCCTGCACGCGAAGCCATATGCAATAAATGTCAAAAGAAGGGACATTTCGCGAAAGTGTGTCGCTCAGAACCTGTTTCCAAGGTTGCATCAACTGGGATGAATCCGCTGAATCGTCCAACTATTGCATCTGTGACGTCTGTAACTGGCCCATCAGCGCTATCTAAAGCAATGTGTGAGATTGACTTATACGGGCTAGAAGTTGAATGCCTGATTGACAGTGGTAGTACTGAGAGCTTCATTCATCCAAAGCTTATCAGACAAAAATCTATAACGACTTACCCTTCGGACAATGTTGTTTCCATGGCTTCGGCGTCTCTTTCAGCTAAAGCGCTTGGGTTTTGTGAAGTTGACCTAACAGTAAAGGGATGTGACTACAAAAACGTTGTACATACTTCCCGAGCTATGCGTAGACGTTATCCTCGGGTTAGACTTTCAGCAGCAGCATGAGAGTGTCACATTGAAATACGGGGGAGATCAGCCACCCCTGACGCTTTGCGGACTAACCACTTTGTGCGTTGATCCTCCAGAACTTTTCGCTAATCTGACAGCTGACTGTCATCCCATTGCTTCAAAATCGCGTCGCTACAGCTTTGATGATCGTAAGTTCATTGAAAAAGAAACTCAGCGACTATTACGTGAAGGGATTATAGAACCCAGTAATTCCCCCTGGCGTGCGCAAATTGTTGTCACAAAGGACGAAAATCATAAGAAGCGTCTCGCGATTGATTACTCTCAGACGGTCAACAGGTTCACGCTACTCGATGGGTACCCTCTCCCTCGCATCGATGACACGGTCAACAAAATAGCTCAGTACCGTGTGTTCAGCACCATAGATCTGCGCAGCGCTTATCACCAGGTACCCATAAGAAATGAAGACAAACCATATACGGCATTCGAATCTGGTGGAAGCCTCTATCAGTTCACCCGCATTCCATTCGGCGTCACAAACGGCGTGGCTTGCTTCCAGCGTATTATGGACTCGTTCATTAAGGAGGCAGAACTTGATGGAACATTCGCATACTTAGAAGACATCACTGTTTGCGGTATGACCCAAACCGAACACGATCTACACTTAGAACGGTTCTTCAAGGCAGCTGAAATGTAGAACATCGTTTACAACGAGGGTAAATGTGTGTTCTCCACAACAAAACTTAGCATCCTGGGCTATGTTGTGGAGGATGGTAACATGCGGCCCGATCCTGAGCGCCTTCGACCTCTACGTCAACTCGCTATGCCTCACGACATGAAGTCTCTCCGTAGGGTCCTTGGGTTCTTCGCCTATTACTCACAGTGGATTCGCGAATACTCGAACAAGATTCGTCCTCTTAGTATCACGACAACGTTTCCTGCATCGAAGGAAGCTGAAATGGCATTTCAACAACTCAAACGTGATATTGAAGGATCTGTGGTGACTGCAATTGATGAGGCCCTACCGTTCGAGGTTGAGACTGACGCATCTGAATCGGCTATAGCTGCTACACTAAATCAGGCTGGACGTCCTGTAGCCTTCTTTTCTCGCACGCTTCAGGGGCCCGAGACGCGTCACGCATCAGTTGAAAAAGAGGCACAGGCAATCATTGAATCAGTTCGTCATTGGAGACATTGTTTGACTAGAAAACATTTCACTCTGAAAACTGATCAAAATTCTGTCAGCTACATGTTCGACAAACGACAGAAAAATAAGATAAAGAACAACAAAATGATGCGTTGGCGCATGGAGCTATCTTGCTTCGACTTCGATATTATGTATCGCCCAGGAAAGGAAAACATACCTTCTGACGTTTTGTTCATCTATAGGCACGGACCTTCGTCAACTAATCGAACTCCATGAGTCACTATGTCACCTTGGAGTGACACGTATGCTCCACTTTGTGAAATCAAAGAACTTACCTTATTCGGTTGAAGACGTGCGACGGTTGACCAGCTCATGCAAAGTCTGTGCAGAGAGTAAACCTAGATTCTATCAGCCAGAAAACATGCATCTCATTAAAGCCACACAGCCATTCGAACGACTTAATGTGGACTTTAAAGGACCTCTGCCAAGTACTGACAAAAATCTATACTTCCTGACGGTTGTAGATGAGTACTCTAGGTTCCCCTTTGTGTTCCCGTGTGCAGACATGACTGCGCCTACTGTCATCATCTGTCTGTGTCAATTGTTCGCACTATTTGGAACGCCCGCCTACATTCATTCTGATCGTGGGTCCTCTTTCATGAGCAAAGAGCTCCTGGAGTTCCTAATGAGTAAAGGCATCGCTAGCAGCAGAACTACAAGCTATAATCCTCAAGGAAATGGCCAGATGGAGAGATACAATGGAATAGTCTGGAAGGCGATCACCATGGCACTGAAGTCGCGTAATTTGCCTCCCAAATGCTGGCAAATTGTACTGCCTGATGCGTTGCACTCTATTCGCTCACTATTTAAATTTAATATTATTATTTCGTTTAAAATATTGAAGGGTTATGAAAATATTGATAGAAATATTTTTTTCTCAGTTAAGAAAGATAGAAGGACTAGAGGACATGAACTTACATTGGCAAAGGAGCAGAGTAGATTGGATATAAGAAAGTTTTCATTTTCACAAAGGACTGTAAATGAATGGAACAGATTACCTGCTGATTGTGTGGGTGCTAGTAGCGTGAATATGTTTAAAAATAAAATCGACACATACCTCAGACGGGCGGGATACACATAGATAAAAGGGTCGGACTCTCGATAAGCCAAAGGGCTTCCTTGTCCACCTGCCACCTAGAGTTAATTCTCTGGGTGGCAATCTTGTTAAATCTTGTTAAATCTTGTTATTGTCAACAGCAACCAACGTGACTCCTCATGAGAGGCTGTTAAATTTCGCTAGACGATCTACAACCGGAGGGTCCGTACCGACTTGGCTATGTACGCCTGGACCCATCTTACTCAAAAGGCATGTACGTCACAGCAAAGTGGAACCACTCGTGGACCAAGTAGAACTTCTTCAAGCGAATCCTCAGTACGCTCATGTTCGCTACCCCGATGGCCGGGAAACGACCGTGTCCCTCCGACATTTGGCCCCGACATGCGAGTCGTCAGCAGATGAACGGCTACATCAACCCGAAGGAGTTCCCGCTTCTGTCGACAGTCCACGACGACCCGTGTCCATTGAAATTTCTGCTGAACATCCTAAGGGAGAAGGCGACCATCAGCTTCGACTCTCTGAACGTGTTCGTCGAACCCCTGTACGCTTGGACCTTTAAGTGGACTAATAATGACTGCTTTCTAGCAAGGGGAGAATGACATAGTAATGTTATTTAATTTGTTTATGCGTTTGGCATTTCTGCAGCTGTATTAGTGAATTTGACTGTTCTGCAGTTTAGCTGCTCTACCATGATATTATTGTAACAGCTCAGTGCAGTTGCACTTTGAGAATGCGTTGAACTTTTATGTTGATTAAAGCCTACAACTAGGCCTAACGACTTTGTATTATTACATCACAAAGTAAACTAAATATAAATAATACCCTGCCTACAATAAGAGTTCATTGTAGAAGCACATCAGAAATGTTTGATAGACTGGAATATAGTTTGAAATCACTCAATTTTAATTTTGACTGTATTAGACTAACCGAAACCTGGTTAAAGCCAATGGAAAATAGTAACATTTATAATATAATAGGATATACCTTCTTGTCAAAAACAAGAATAGGAAAAAGAGGTGAAGGAGTAGGCATGTATATTTCTGACAGGTTCAACTTCAGAACAAGAGATGACTTAGGCACAAACTCTGAAGAGTGTCCTTGCGAAACATTATTTATAGAGATAGAAGTCGACAATATAAAAATTGTGATTGCCACATTGTATAAACCCCTGATACCAACATAAATACGTTTAATGAATATTTCACGGACCTATTACGAAAAATCTCAAATGAACGGAAACAATGCTTATTAATGGCAGACTTCAATGTCGACTTACTAAAGACAGATACAAACAGTCAAATAACAGATTTTATGCATACTATGTTTGCTAGTGCATTCTACCCAACAATTAGTAAACCAACAAGAGTCACGCAACAAACAGCAACACTGATTAACAATATTATAATTAACATTCATGAATATTCCATAATATCTGGAATTCTATATAATGACATATCAGACCACTTTCCAGTATTTAATTTTTATAATATTGGCATACGAAAACAGAAAGAAGACACGACTATTTACAAACGTATGACAAATCCAGGAAATATTAATAAGCTAAATTCAGAGTTACAAAATACAAACTGGAAATAGATGTACAAGGACCCAGATCTTTGCACTGCATATGACACTTTCCTAGAAATACTTAACACAAAAATTTATGAATGTTTACCAAACAGGAAAATTAAGGTAAAGACCTATAAAACTGAGTGGCTCACTAAAGGAATACTGAAATCATGCAGAAAAAAATAACTTATTCAAAACGTTTAAGAAAAACCCTACCACAGAAAACGAGACTATCTATAAAAAAATTATAAAAACCAACTGACTTATGTAATCAGACAATCAAAGAAAAACTATTTCAAAGATAAATTTGACCTACATAAGAAAGATGGTAGGAAAACATGGAGTACCATAAATGTTTTAAAATCAAAGGACAAAAACACGATGATAAATGAAAAATGTATTACTTCTGATGGTATCCACAGTACAAACAAAAAATAAATTGTAGATCAGTTCAACAATTTCTTTACTAACATTGGTCATAGCCTGAATGCAAAGCTAACGAAAACAGGAAACGACCCCACACAATATATAAAAAACAACACTGCAAGTTTCTTCTGTCGACCCACTAACCGTAATGAAATAATAAATATAGTAAGATCATCAAATTTAAATAAGTCAAGTGGATATGATAATATAGATCCATACGTTGTGCAACACATTATATTACAAATTGCAAACCAACTTGTGTACATATTCAATACATCAATACAGACTGGCATTGTTCCAAACAACCTTAAGATAGCAAAAGTCACACCACTGTATAAAAATGAAAACCCTGAACTATTGAAAAATTACAGACCAATTTCTATCCTCCCATGCGTCTCAAAAATACTAGAACGCATAATGTACAGTAGGCTTTACAGTTTTTTTTAAACAAATCAAAATATATTATCCGAAAAGCAATATGGATTCAGAAAAAAATTATTCTACATACATGGCACTAATTGACTTGGTTGATAAAATATCTAGTAACATTGATAATAAAAAGTACACCATAGGGGTATTCCTTGACCTCTCTAAGGCTTTTGGCACAATAGATCATGATATATTAATAAATAAAACTTCAATGCTATGGTGTAAGAAATACTATCTGCAACTGGTTTAAAAGCTATCTTAAGAACAGAAAACAGTATGTATCGTACAATAAGACTGAATCAGAATATAAGGAAATCTCATGCGGAGTTCCGCAAGGATCAATATTAGGTCCATTGCTTTTCATCCTATATATAAATAATATTGAATATGTATCAGATGTTTTAAATCCTATACTTTTTTGCAGATGACACTAGTCTTTTTCATGCGCATACATGCTTTGACACACTTATTGAAGAAGTGAATGTGATTTAATACCAATAAGCTTTCATTAAACACAAAAAAGACTATTATATTCACAACAAACGGGAAGAAATACAGTATTGGCAAAGCTGACATACAAATAGATGGAAACAAAATAAAACATGTTAAATTAACTAAATTTCTCGGAATAATTATAGATGAACACTTAAACTGGAAGACTCATATTGACAGTATATCAAATAAAATAGCACGTAATGTAGGAATGCTGAACAAACTAAAATACTTTCTTCCTATCTCCATTATGAAAACTATTTACACTGCATTAATTTCATCACATTTACAATATTGTACTTTATTATGGGCAGATTCATATAGCACAAACCTAAGCAAACTAAAAATACTACAGAAGAAAGCTATTCGGATAATCACATTATCCCAATACATTGCACACTAAAATCCACTGTTCGCAAAGTTAAAACTATTAAAATTGGATGATATATACAAACATCAGTTAGGTATTTTTATGCATAAAGCAACAAATAAACAACTCCCAGATAACATGTCATCAATGTTATTGCGAACTGATAATGTACATAAACACAAGCTGAGAAACCATAATGCATATTACATCCAACAAATAAGAACAAACACAAGGAAATTAATAACAAATTATTCAGGACCAATATTCTGGTATGCACTACCTCAAAATTTACAACTAATTATATCCATCAGTCAGTTTAAGAAGAAACTCAAAGAGCTGTTATTGTCAAAATATCATTAATTCTTTTTTCTTTTTTTAAATATCGTACCTTATAAATTAACCATAAGCATACCATCATTTTATCATGGTATACATGATTAAGTTTGTATTCATGTTTTACTTGAAAATTAGTTAATTTATTCTTTATATATTATTATGTTATAATTAATGCAATTTAAAGGGAATAAAACATCTAATGCTCGAATCATGTTATATTACATTCTGCTATCTATTTCCACGTCCACCAAGCCAAAAAAATAAAAAATTCAATGAATTAGAAATTCCACATTTTATGGTGTGCATCCGGACATTTTCGAATATGCATATTTTTTACGCGCTTTTCGGTATGCCGAGATGTGACGTCACTTATGACTCAAACTTGCATCAGGCCGACCCTTTCCATGCATTCAGAGCATGTTTACAAGTATAGCTTTTGGGTCGAAACGAGCGTCAGAACGAGTTATTGTGCAATATTCCGACGTAATACAAACACTAGTCATCATAGAGGAACAAGCAGTTATCTTACGGTTCCACATGAATCGAATTTTATTCAAAACAACGAATGCGAATGGGCCTACAACTAGTACAAGTCGACTAGGTTTCGCCGAGCTTGGGCTCGTTTTCAGAATAATTATATCGAATGCAACCAACATGAGATAATCTACACCAATAAACATACATAGCAAACATATATTGTATCCAGCTACATAAAGTAACGTGTATAATCTCATAATATCACTAGAATATCGATATATGACGGAGTTGTACAATTTATCATAACAACTTAAATCAGTGAGGAAGTTTCCGTTGGTCCCGCTAGCTCGGTGGGTAGGCGCGTTGGTTACTTGTCGTTTATTTTACAATCGGGCGACGATGGTTCAATCCTGACAGCATGCAAACCTTTGATTTTCTATATACTTTTTTTGTTTATGTTTTCACGAAGTAATATAAACAAAATAATGTTATACTATAATGCACTGTTTGTAAATAATTTTTATTTTTGTAGTAACTATTTATTCGCCACAAAAATGAAAATATGGTCATTATATAACGATGTTTCTAAATTGTATTTATCCAAACAAATATAATGTAATGGATATCTAATTTATTAATTGTAAATATATTGTACGGCAATATATTGTAATTGTATATGTTAAAACAGATAGAGATCTGTCTGGATAAATACAATTTAGAAACATCGTTATATATAATGAACATATTTTCATTTTTGTGGCGAATAAATAATTACTACAAAAATAAAAAAATATTTACAAACAGTGCATTATAGTATAAAATGATTTTGTTTATATTACTTCGTGAAAACATAAACAAAAAAGTATATAGAAAATCAAAGGTTTGCATGCTGTCAGGATTGAACCGGCGTCGCCCGATTGTAAAATAAACGACAAGTAACCAACGCGCCTACCCACTGAGCTAGCGGGACCAACGGAAACTTTCTCACTGATTTAAGTTGTTATGATAAATTGTACAACTCCGTCATATATCGATATTCTAGTGATATTATGAGATTATACATGTTACTTTATGTTGCTGGATACAATATATGTTTGCTATGTATGTTTATTGGTGTAGATTATCTCCCGTTGGTTGCATTCGATATAATTATTCTGAAAACGAGCCCAAGCTCGGCGAAACCTAGTCGACTTGTAGGCCCATTCGCATTCATTGTTTTGAATAAAATTCGATTCATGTGGAACCGTAAGATAAATGTTTGTTCCTCTATGATGACTAGTGTTTGTATTACGTCGGAATATTGCACAATAACTCGTTCTGACGCTCGTTTCGACCCAAAAGCTATCCTTGTAAACATGCTCTGAATGCATGGAAAGGGTCGGCCTGATGCGAGTGTGTGTCATAAGTGACGTCATGATACCACGTGATCGCCTAGCTCATAAAAATTTCATTTTCCGCGGGAATCGCTTCACAGACGAGCTTAAAATCGAATTTATGCTACAAATGTATTTTTCTGTATTTTTTTAATGTTGTCAAATGTTACATACAATGTTAAACTTTGTGTACACATGGAAAACAGATTTTAGCTAATGCCTTATTTTTATTTCCTTTATCTAGTAGTCAACCCGTTCTATTTATGTATTGTAAGTAATATATGTGTATACATTAACTGCATCTATGAGATGATTTATTCACTTAGTATCAGGCACTTACGTTATTTGTCAATTTGATTACATTATTGGTAAATTGTATTACATTATTGGTTAATGTCAATACATTATCGGGCACGTGTTACATTATCTGTTAATTATTTTATTTCATCGGAGACGTTGTCGGAGAATCACGACATATATTATATAATAGAGGATGATGCAACTATTGGTGACTATATAAAAGAGACAAATTAGAGGTGATTGAGTTGAGGGTGCTGAGAGTTGAGAGTTACTCAGAGAGTCAGGAGAGAGCTAGGCTTTTGAGCGCTAGTCTAGAGTCCGGAGAGTGATGGACAGAGAGAGACAGAAATGCGAAATGTAGTTTAGTATGTTTTATTTGTATGGGTTGGTAAGTGTGTGTGTGTGTGTGTGTGTTTGTGTGTGTGTGTGTGTGTGTGTTTGTGTGTGTGTGTGTGTGTGTGTATGTGTGTGTGTGTGAATTTGAGTACGCATATACATATATATGTATATGAATTTGAATATATATATATATATGAATTTGAGTACGCATGTGTATATATATATACACACATGCGTACTCAAATTCACACACACACACACACACACACACACACACACACACACACACACACACACACACACACACACACACACACACACACACACACACACAGACACACACATATGAGAATGAGAAAACAAGATGGCGGGCGTTGTTGTTGCCCTGGTGAAGGCTCCTCAACCGAACACAATTTCTACGCTGTTGAATGGTGATTACCAACCCGGACAGATGTATAGAACCGTAAAGGTACATGGAGCTGTTGCATGTTTAAATCACAAGAAATCTACATGAGAATCAAGGTACATTTTGAGTTATATATTGTGTGCACTCGACCGGAACATCTACCACTGAACATGTGCTAATGCTGGGTGCAACTGGCTAGGATAGAACATGTAACTGAAAGGGTAGAGAAGGTACTGGGGCATGGCAAGGGAGGGTCTATACTAGTACATGTAGGGACAAATAACGCAGAGAGGGAGGGAACAACTGGGATAGTTCAGAAGTACAGACAGTTAGTGAAGAAGTTAAAGAAGACAAGAGTAGAACAGATTATCCTCTCAGGAATTTTGCCAGTAATGGGAGGAAGGGGGCCGACATATAGAAACTGCAAGAGGATGGCGATCAACGCACTAGTTGAGCAGATGAGTAAAGAAGAGGGGGTGGGATTCGTAGATTTATGGGGATACTTTGTTGGGAGGGAAGATATGTACATGAGAGATGGCCTACATCTAAGTGGAAAGGGGGCAGCAGTTTTCTCAGAGAACTTGCTGCAATCTGTTGACAGTGGGACAGGCTGCATCTATTTAAACTAGATTCGCAGGGGGGATTCACAGAGAAGCCTGAAACTGGAGGCATAGATAAAGACAGCAGAAATAAATCGGCAAAGAACAGCCTGGAAAACTGTTCTGAATCAGGATATAAATGCATTTGTTTAAATGCAAGGAGCATAGTAAACAAAAGAAGTGAACTAAACATTATGGTAGAAGATATTGACCCTCACATAATAGGTATAACCGAATCGTGGGCCACCACTGATATATCAGATGCCGAATTGGGACTAACAGGATATGTAATGTTTAGGAAAGATAGAATAGGAAGAAAGGGAGGTGGAGTTATTTTATATATTAAAGAATCTATCCAGGCTTATGAAATAAAATTAGAAAGAGAAGCAGATTGCGAAGAAGCTGTTTGGTGTAACATAGTTACAGGAAACTCAACGTTAACAGTTGGGTTAGTTTATCGAAGTCCAAACATAAGCATAGAAGAGAATGAAAAAATACAAAACGCTATAAGGGAAGTAAGCAAACGGAACTGTATTATTATGGGGGACTTTAACCATGGGCATATACAATGGAAATCTCTACAGAGTATGGGGAGTGAGGACCACAAGTTTTTAGTTTTAGTACAAGATAGTTTCCTTTCTCAACATGTGCTAGAACCAACCAGGGGAGAGAATGTGTTAGACTTAGTTTTGTCCTCACAGAAAGAATTAGTTGACAATGTCAAGATATGTGAGCCACTGGGGAGTAGTGATCACAACCAGATACATTTTACCATCAAAGTAAAATCAGAAAGGAATAGTAAAAAGCAGTATAGGAGAAATTTCCACAAAGGAAGGTATAAGGACATGAGGAAATATTTAGCAAAGATAGACTGGAATAACACACTGAAGAATAAGACAGCAACCGAATGCTGGAATATCTTAAATAGTGAAATTAAGTGCATAGTCGATAAATTTGTACCTTTCAAAAAACAAGGGAAACGGTCTAAAAAGAAACACTTATCGAAAGAAGCCATTAGAAAAATTAAGTATAAACAAATGATGTGGAAGTCATATAGATGTACTGGAAATGATGAAGACTACAACATTTATAAAGAAGCACTTAATCAAGCTACAGCTGAAATTAGAAATTCAAAGAGAAGCTATGAAAAAAAATTAGCTAGTAATATAAAACATGACAGTAAGAGTTTTTATGCGTATATTCGAAGCAAACAGAAAGTTCAGGATAAGGTCGGTCCTCTAGAAGATAGTGCTGGAAATACAATATCAGAGGGATTCTTAATGGCAGAAGACCTGAATGAGTATTTTAGTTCAGTGTTTACCAGGGAAGATATTAGTTCACTGCCAGTACCAGAGGCTAAGTTCAAGGGGCAGATTCAGACTATTTAGGACAGTTAGTTGTAACCTCGGAAATGGTAGCTAAGAAAATAAGGGCTATGAAGGATAATTAATCACCTGGAGTGGATGGGATTCCGCCCAAACTACTATTGGAAATTGTAGAACAAATTAGCGTACCGCTTGCAACAGTTTTCAATTTGTCATTGGAAGAGGGAGTGGTTCCTTTAGAATGGAAAGAGGCAAACATTATACCGTTATTTAAAAAAGGTTCGAGAAACAAGTCAGAGAACTATAGACCAGTGAGTTTAACATCAGTGATTTGCAAATTATTAGAAAGACTAATTAAAGATCACATGGTGGATTTTCTTGTTAAACATAACTTGATAAACCCATCTCAACATGGGTTTTTAAAAGCGAGGTCATGCTTAACAAATATGTTATGTTTTTTGGAAGACATCACTAGGTGGGTAGATGAGGGATCACCAGTAGATATCATCTATTTAGATTTTCAAAAAGCTTTCGACAAAGTACCACATCAAAGATTACTCCTTAAGCTAAAGGCCCATGGCATAGGAAATGGTATAATAAACTGGATAGAAAAATGGCTGAATGACAGAAGACAACGTGTAGTAGTTGATGGGGAGGCTTCAAACTGGAAATCGGTATTGAGTGGGGTACCACAGGGATCAGTACTAGGACCTATATTATTCTTAATATATATCAACGATTTGGACGATGATATAACAAGCAAGGTGTTAAAATTTGCGGATGATACAAAAGTGTTTAGAAGGATTAAAAGTGATGGAGACAGACAGCATTTACAAGATGATCTTGATAGGTTGATCAAATGGTCTGAAAAGTGGCAAATGCTGTTCAATTTTGGGAAATGTAAATGCCTCCACACAGGTCATGGGAATGAAGAGGTAAAATATAAAATGGGGGGTACTGTTCTAAGTACTACTGTAAAAGAAAAGGACTTGGGGTTAACCATTAGTGCTGATATGAAGGTTTCAGAGCAGTGCGGAATTGCAGCGTCAAAGGGAAATCAAATCCTTGGATTAATTAGGCGAAATATAGCGTATAAGAAAAAAGAATTAATAGTACCGCTGTACAAAACAATAGTGAGGCCTCATTTAGAATATTGTATACAAGCATGGAGGCCATATCGCAAGAAGGACATAGATATGCTAGAAAGAGTACAGAGGAGAGCGACTAAAATGATACCAAATCTGAGGGATCTTAGTTACGAAATACGCCTAAAAGAATGTGGTTTAACAACATTAGAGACCAGGAGATTGAGAGGAGATCACATAGAAGTGTTTAAAATATTGAATGGTTATGAAAATATTGATAGAAACATTTTTTTCTCAGTTAACAAAAATAGAAGGACCAGAGGACATGAAGCTACATTAGTAAAGGAGCAGTGTAGATTAGATATAAGAAAGTTCTCATTCTCACAAAGGACTGTAAATGAATGGAACAGATTATCTCCTGATTGTGTTGGTGCTAGTAGCGTGAATATGTTTAAAAATAAAATCGACACACACCTTAAAAAGGCGGGATACATGTAGATAAAAAGTATTGGACTCTCGATAAGCCAAAAGGCTTCCTTGTCCACCTGCCATCCAGAGTAATTTTCTGGATGGCAATCTTGTTAAATCTTGTTAAACTGTACCTACTGGATCTGAGAAAATTGCGTAATACCCCTCCACTCAGACAGACCGTGGTGTAAACATGACAACTACACGTGGTAGTGGAAGCAAGCGTGGGTCGTCATCTGGTGGCTCAGTAGCCATTGACAAAGAAGATTTCATCAATGGCATGTTGGCTGCTCTTAGCAATAAAGAAGTGATTGATAAACTTCAAGCTGCAGTAGTCAATGATTTACGTAAAGAAGTTGCTTATCTGAGATGTGTCATCGAAAAGAAAGATGCGGCAATCGAACAACTTACAAAACGGGTCGATGACTTGGAAATTGCACTAGATGATCGCGAACAATATTCACGGAGAAATTCACTGAGGCTTTTCGGCCTTGTGGAGAACGAAAACGAGGACATAACTAAACGCACAGTAGATGTGTTAAACGAATCTATGCATCCTAAACTGAGTCCGCCCCTCCGGCTGGAGGAGATTGACCGAATCCATCGAGTTGGACCCAGGGACAAGCCATCGAGACCAGTGCTTGTAAAATTCGCAACTTACGCAAATCGCCGAAGAATATACAAGGCCAGGGTAGGGTTGAATCCCAACCCCCGTAGACCCCGATGGGACGAAACACCAGACAAATCACGCACAGACCAGACGGGCTCAGTTGGCAAGTCAGCTGAAGGCACCAGGACTCAGGTCCTCTTCCTTAACGAGGATCTGACGCAGATCAGGGCCAGGCTACTGTATAACTGCCGAGTGGCAAAGAGGAAGAAACTGATTAATGACTGTTGGTCGTCAGACGGAACTATCCTTATTAAGAACAATGTCAACAAAGTTATCGTTGTCAAATCTGTCAATGAACTAAACGACAATACCAAATAAGGTATGGAATTAACACAGCTCCAGTGCTTTTGTACTTGTATACACTAAGCTATGACTGTATACAGTAAGTTCACCAAATACTATGTTATACTGCTATGTTTTTGTTATTGCACAATTTGTTTCTTTTCACAGTGCTTACATAGATTCTATGTTTATGTTTCTTCAAGCATAGTTAAATGATGCCTATACATTGTTATATCTGTAAGAAATATGCTAACAAGAATACTTCCTTAAATTGTATTTTATGTTCTTGTGCTTACCATGCTAAATGTGTACCTTATTTGCAAACTAATGATGTGAAGCTGGTTAATAACTGGCATTGCACTAAATGCATGTCTTCTATTCTGCCATTTAATCACTTTGAAAATGACTATGATTTTCTCACTGCCATCGCTAATGACTGGTTTGATCTTACTAGTATATCGTTTTGTGAGTTACAAAATAAGTTACTTAATCCTTTTGATTTAAATAATAATAGTCATAATTTGCCTATGTATAATAATGATCCAGATCTACAATATTTTAATAATGTGTATGCAACTGTACTAAATAACTATGACTATTTTGTTGAAGACACTTTTATTAAGAAATGTTCTCAATTGTCATCAATGAACAACATGTTTTCCTTACTGCACACTAATATTCGAAGTATTGGCAAGCATCTACATGAATTAGACCAATATCTCCAGGTGCTAGATCATAAGTTTTCTGTTATTGGTGTTAGTGAAACATGGTGTCAAGACTACAATGTCAACTGTTGTGCATTACCAGGATACAAAGCAGAACATATTTATAGGCATACTAAAACAGGTGGTGGTGTCGCATTGTATGTTAAAGATAATATTGCATACCACACTAGATTAGACATTACTAAATTTAATGAATTCATAGAATGTCAGTTCATAGAGATTCATAAAGATAGTACTGCATATGGTAAAGATATTGTAGTTGGTGTCATATACAGACCACCGAACAATGATATAAATACCTTTATTGATTAAGTGTCTAATATACTAGACATTCTCAACAATGAAGACAAAATATGTTATATCATGGGAGACTTTAATATTAATCTTTTTAATTATAAAGAACATGTACCAACATGCAATTTTTTAAACCTGATGTTTTTGCATTCTTATATTCCATTAATAAATAAACCAACACGAGTAACTAATCAATCAGCAACATTGATTGATAAAATTTTCACAAATAACCATAAAAACATGTTCCAAGGCATTATGTACACAGACGTATCTGACCACTTCCCAGTATTTCTCATTGATAATAATTGTAAATTAACCAGTTATTCTAAATATATAACAAACAGAAACTTTTCGAGGGCAAACATGGATAAATTTTATAATAACATGCAGAACATTGATTGGGAAATTATAACATCCATAAATAATTGTCAAACAGCCTACTCAATATTTTATAAACTACTACTTCGAGAATACAATGATTGCTTTCCATTAAAAACAGTCAAACGTAATTACAAGAATAAGAAACCATGGCTAACTACTGGTTTAAAAAACTAAATAAAAGAGAAGAATAGACTATATATTAAATACATAAGACAAAATACAATATATAATGAAACTAAATATAAAGTTTACAAAAGTAAATTGAATGGCTTACTACGGAAATTTGAACGTGAACATTATGCAACTATTTTTGAAGAAAATAAACATAACCTTAAAAAGTCTTGGTCCCTATTACAAAAAATAATAAATAAGAAACATGAAACCATAACACAGACAAAATTCATTATTAACAAAGTTGAAACATCAGATAAAAAACATATAAGTGAAAGTTTTAATAATTTATATATAAATGTTGGTTCTAACCTAGCAAAAAACATACCACAGAACCAAACAGATCCTATGTCATACATAAAAAACAGTAATATGAAAACAATAAATCTTGAACCGGTAACTGAAAATGAGGTATCAGTAATACTAAACTCTCTCAAAGCATCGTCTCCTGGATGGGATGACATTTCCTCTAAAGTAATAAAACAAACATATAATAGTTTTATTAAACCATTGACATACTTATATAACTTATCTATAAATACTGGAATATTCCCAGATGAACTAAAAATAGCAAAGGTAATACCTATTTATAAAGCCAAAGAAAAAAACTTATTGATTAACTACCGGCCAATTTCAATATTACCTACTTTTTCTAAAATATTGGAAAGACTAATGTATAACAGATTGTTAAATTTTATTAATAAGCATAATATTTTGTATAAATATCAGTTTGGTTTTCGAAAAAATCACTCTACTAACATGGCACTTATAACCATTGTAGACAAAATATCAGAAGCCTTACAAAACAAACAATTTGTGCTAGGAGTGTTCTTAGATTTATCTAAAGCATTCGATACAGTTGACCATGACATACTCTGTCAGAAACTCCAATGTTATGGTATCCGTGGCTTAGCCAATGATTGGATTAAAAGTTATTTATTTAATAGAAGTCAATATGTGTACTACAATGACACTAGCTCCACGAAGCAAACTATTACTTGTGGTGTACCGCAAGGTTCCATCCTGGGGCCATTGCTTTTTCTATTATATATCAATGATATTGCTAGTGTCTCAGATATTCTTTTTTCCATATTATTTGCTGATGACACTAGTCTGTTTATAAATGGTGATCATTTGGATGATATAACTAACAAAATGAATGTTGAATTTAAAAAAATTATAATTTGGCTAAATGCCAACAAACTATCTTTAAACATTAATAAGACCCAATACATGATATTTAAAACACCTAACAGAAAACATACAAAACCAACAACACTTAAAATTAATAATAATGTTATTAAACTAGTATCTTCTACGACATTTCTTGGTGTGACTATTGATAGCAAACTCAACACATTAACAAAGTCAAATGTAAAATTTCTAAAGGTGTTGGCTTTCTCAACAAAGCCAGAAGATTATTAACTAGATCAATTATCTTTTAATCTATTAACTTTCAGACAATTGTATGTATATTCAATACAAATATTTATGTATAAATACAAGATGGGTCTTTTACCAACAATCTTTGAAAATATGTTTACACTTAATCAAGATGTCCATAGTTATAACACAAGACAATCTGCACAAATTCATATACCCAAGGCTACTTTAGAAATAAGACTTCGTGCTATAAGAAATAAGGGTGCTATTATTTGGAATCATTTCAGCACAAGACTTACATTTACCACTTACTCAATAGTTAGTTACAAATCTATACTTAAGCAATTTATTTTACACAATGATGTTAATATATAACATAATTTTCAATCACGATTATATATTCTATAACTGCACGCTGTTTTTGTTTTCAATATAATGATATTTACATTGAAATATACCAAAGGGAGTATAACATTATTTAATGTTCTTCCCTTGTTGTGCTCATTATGTTATTATATAGGATTTGTCTTAATTTGATTTGTATTGTATTGTAATGAGTTACAATAAATTTGATTTGATTTGACACACACACACATACACTCACACACACACACTTACCAATCCGTACAAATAAAACAAAATCAAATTACATTACGCAAATGTTATTCCTCTTCCAGTCCAGAAACCAGCTTTGTTTTGTTGACTTCACATTCTAATTGTGTTGTGATTCTCTTAGTTATGATTTTTAGCATAATTTTGCTCGTACGGCTGATTAGGGATATAGTCATGTGGTTTAAGCATTAGTGTATGTCACCTTTTTCGATATTGGTATAAGAATTACTCGTTTCCAGTCCATGGGTCATGTTCAACTTTTCCATATTTTCTTGCATAATGTGTGATAGATATTCACGCCTCCTGTTTCGCCACATGCTCTCATTAGCTCTGCAGTGATGTCATCAGTGCTAGGTGATTTTCCGTCTTTTAGAATTGTATTGCCCACTCCACCTCTGAACGCAAATGCTCAAGTTCATCTTCTGTTTCTGTCCATTCCCTTCGTTCATCCATGTCTACATCTTCTGTTTCTTCTTTCTTAAACATATTTTCACAATATTGCTTCCATCTTTCAAGAATGTCATCGCTTTCTGTCAGAGTCATTCCCGTTTCATCTTTGATAACGCCAAGTTTTAGGTTTGAACATAACATAACATAACATAACATAACATAACGTTAATTTGACCCCATGTAGGTACACAATTAATTGGTTTCTGAACATCATTTATGCAGTAAAAACAACAAATATAAACATTATGCAGGCATACATATACGTATATCATTACAATGTTCAACATACTATTTGGAAAATATAAACAAACGCATGTACAGCTATTATGGTATTGATGTACCATAGGCATTAATCATATTGCTTATTCAATCGGGGTCGGTGGCTCCTATTAAGACACAATTGTCGCTATCATAGGAGCCACCCTATTTACGAACGATTGAAAACATATCTTTTTAAAGCCGCATTTGGCGACTACTTGTAGGATATACTATATTGAATTAATTTTGGTAATAATTATGTTTTTTCAATATTAATATATTATCTTATTTTATTATTAATTATTGACTTTTAATCCTATTTAATTATTAATTGATTATTTTACTTTACTATTAATTTATTATGGATAAGTTAGGTTTATAGTACATTACGAATTTTAGAAGCCTTAAATTGTTTACAAAATATTTTACGTATTTTATGTACTATGTCTACCGTGTGAGCTCAAACCATTGTATATTTATATTTTAACAATGTTGTATTTTTATGCGCCTCTGAACAGAATTATATTCCGGATATACGGCGCTTTATCAATAAAAGTATTATTAATACCCTCACAGCAGAACTGCAAAGAAAATTCACAGCAATGGAAAAGAAATGCTACAGAAGAATCCTCGGCATCTCCTACACTGATCACATCATCAATGAAGAAATCTGAAAAATCATCACGTGGTTCACTATGAAGATTCTATCAACATTTTTATAACCATTCAAATTTTGTTATCATTTTAGTTACTCTCCTCTGTACTCTTTCGAGCATATCTATGTCCTTCCTGCGATATGACATCCACGCTTGAATACAATATTCTAAATGAGGCCAAACTATTATTTTGTACAACGGTATTATTAGTTTTTTTTCCTTATACATTATATTTCGCGTAATTAATCCAAGGATTTCATTTCCCTTTGAAGCGGTAATACCGCACTGCTCTGAAACCTTCACATCAGCACTAATGGTTAACCCTAATTCCTTTTCTTTTACAGTAGTACTTAGTACAGAACACCCCCATTGTATAGTGTACATCTTCGTTCCCATGTCCTGTGTGGAGGCATTTACTTTTTTCAAAATTTTTAGACCATTTTATCAACCTGTCAAGATCGTCTTGTAAATGCTGTCTATCTCCATCGCGTTTAATCCTTCTAAACAACTTCGTATCATCCGCAAATTTCAACACCTTAATTGTTATATCATCGTCCAAATAGTTGATATATATTAAGAATAATATAGGTCCTAATACTGATCCCTGTGGTACCCCACTCAAAACTGTTTTTCCAATTTGAAGCCTCACCGTCAACTACTACCCGTTGTCTTCTGTCAATTAGCCATTTTTTATCCAGTTAATTAAACCATTTCCTATGCCATGGGCCTTTAGTTTAAGCAGTAATCTTTGATGTGGCACTTTGTCGAAAGCTTTCTAAAAATTAAAAAAACATAATAAATTTGTTAAGCATGACCTCGCGTTTAGAAATCCATATTGAGATGGGTTTAACAAGTTATGTTTAACAAGAATATCCACCATGTGATCTTTAATTAGTCTATCTAATAATTTGCAAATCACTGATGTTAAACATACTGGTCTGTAGTTCTCTGACTTGTTTCTGGAACCGTTTTTAAATAACGGTATAATGTTTGCTTCTTTCCATTGTAAAGGAACCACTCCCTCTTCTAATGACAAGTTGAACATTGTTGCAAGTGGTATGCTAATTTGTTCTATGATTTCCGAAGTTAGTTTGGGCGGAATCCCGTCCACTCCAGGTGATGTATTAAAACATAAACACTCTTGCTGTCTTGTTTTATATTGTAAGGTAATTTTCGTTCGTAGCTTCTCTTCGAATTTTTAATTTCAATTGTAGCTTGGTTTAGTGCTTCTTTATGAATGTTTTCATTTTCCAGTACGTCCATATGTCTTCCACATCATTTTTTTGTATTTAATTTTTCTAATGGCTTCTTTCTATAAGTATTTCTTTCTGGACCGTTTCCTTTGTTTTTTCAAGGGAACAAATTTATCGACGATGCACTCAATTTCACTCTTTAAGATATTCCAGCATTCTGTTGCTAACGTATTCTTCAGTTTGTTGTCCCAGTCTTTCTTTGTAAATATATATTCATGTCCTTATATCTTCCTTTGTGTACATTTCTCCTGAACTGCTTTTTATTATTTCTTTCTGATTTTATTTTGAAGGTAAAATGTAACTGGTTGTCATCAATACTTCCCAGTGGCTCACATAATTTGACATTTTCAACTAATTCATTTTGCGAGGACAAAACTATGAGTAACACATTCTCACCCCTGGTTGGCTCTAGCACATGTTGGGATGGCAGGTCGGCATACAAGCGCGGGAACCGGGCAGACTCCCGGTGATCCATATTTAAAAGACCAGTTTTATCTAACGTAAACATCATCACATTTCCTCCTTCCTTCCAGATTTTCCGTGCGATCACAGCCCTTATGCTTAGTGGTTACTATGAAAACAGGATGAGTTCTTTCGCTCTTTGGAAACTCTGCTGCTACTGCTGTTCACAAACTTATCAACTTTTTACAATTAAAATAATTTCAATATGTTATTTGTTTTATACACTATACGAAACAATGCTATAAATTAATTTGAAGTTATACTAGGAAATCAAATCATCTTGACCATTCGTCCTATAATGAAGATTATAAACGTTACTTTTTCATTCATTTTCAAGTTATGATTTATCTTCCACTACAAAAGCGCAGTATGTTTTGTTCACTGACACGCTCTTCTTCTGACGCAATCTTCCTCGGCCACGCCTTATCCTCGTACCCCTTCCTCTCGCTGCACCCCGTCCATGTAATCCACCTTGTTCCACCTCTGCAGGTCTTTCACTCAAACTCTGTGAGGGAAAGGATAATGTTAAGATACTAAAATTATATTTGTATACCAATAACATTTCGTATGTATACTGCTTTACCAGTAACAGTGGGAATACTATGTAGAATATTTGGTTTTGCGCCTGGACACGCTGACACCCACATACACATACGATCATGGTGCTCAATAAAAACATTGGTGTCCGAGTTATTTATATTTCACCACGGTTATCACGCTCGTACGCTTGGTGTGCTGAGGCAAGGGTTTCAAAGGTAAACACTTTAAAACATTGGTCATTACCCCTTGACTTTGAAAATCGTCAACACTATCCCCCAATCGATACGGAAAATCTGACATACTTCATTACTCTCATATCGACCATATAAATATATAACAACACTCCCCCGCCCAGGAAAATATCCTACCCTCCAGTCCTCCTTTATCAACCGGGAAAATCTCCAGCAAAACTCCCCAGAAAAATCTCCAACAACTATATTCGGTAATTTGAGTGACAGCGCGGTGATTTGAGTGATAGCGCGGTGATTTGAGTGGCATCGCGGTGATTTGAGTGGCAGCGCGGCGATTCTTATACACATTGAACGGTTACATTATAGACAGACATACAGACAGACAGTATTCATTTTGACCATCATAAGTACATAAACTACAATATAAAATTCATTGTAAGGTCAGGGAGGCTGCCATTAAGACAATTATATGTCGCTATCATGGGAGCCACCCCACTGATTTAACATAATTATATTATTATCACGTGATCAACTATATATGCATACATATATGTGTAAACATTGTATGTTTAGTATAATATATTATAGTATAGTATAATACATAAATTAGTTTAAAAAAAATGCAAAGTCATGTCTAGTTTAAGAATGAGAGATGTAAAAGTTAGCATTATGACAACATGATTCATAATGCTTGATAAAATAATGTTTCGTATAAGTGGAAAAACTATATAAACTATGTGTATAAATTTGATCAAGCATGATGTTTGAAGTATGGTTAACAGTTTGTATAATCTTGTGTCTGATGTACTTTTTTGCATATTGATCGTTAACTCTGGGAATAAATAAGTTGTTTTTACCACGTGTGTTGTATTGTGAAATGCAAAGTTATATGTGTATGGAATACTACTGAAGTATTCTGGTATAACCTTGTTGATAAATTTGTAATAACATTTGAGCTGTTGGAGTCTATAGATATCATCCAGCTTAAGAAATTTACATTCTTTGAAGATGGGATCTGTGTGAGAATTGTATTTACTTGAAGTAACTATTAACACTGCTTTCTTTTGAAGTTTAAAAATGCGATGGGCTTGATAATCCCACACCAATATGCCATAATTAATCTTGGGAAGAATGAGTGAATTATACATTATAGATAATATATTCTTAGGTAATACATGTTTAAGTTAATTTAAAAATTAAATTATTTTATTTATTTTATTCGCTGTTTTGTTTATATGGCTTTCCCAATTTAGGTGTTGGTTTATGGTAATACCTTTCCTTTTGGGACATGTGAAATACCATGAATTTTGTTTTTTTAATGTTTAGAGAAAGTTTGTTTGCCTTTAGCCACCTGCATATATTTTCTAATTCTTTATTTATATTTAGATTTTGGACTTGGCCATCCGGAGATTGGAATTCATTCAATGTACTAAAAAGAGTGGTGTCGTCTGCATACGTTATGAATTTAAAAAAAAATTATCACTTGAAAATATTATGTCATTAATATATATAAATAGAAGGGGTCCTAAAATAGACCCTTGTGGGACACCAGTGTTTATGGCAGTTTCTTCCGACTTGTAAGCGCAATTTTTAATTTATCTGGAAATATGCCAGTTGTTACTGATTGGTTAATGATTAGAGTGACGGCTTCACTTATTAATTTTTAATTAGCTTTATCATCTTTGCCACAGCTAGATTTTGGATGTAAGCTATCAATTATGCTAATCATTGTACTATTGCCTATTGGCTTAAAGTTGAAAGTCTGTATACGTCTCTCTGTTAAATAGTCTTTGTAAGAGTTATTTCCAGTATTGGTTATTTGTGATGCAAGTGTAGAACCAATGAAAAATGAATTAAATTGATTTGCAGTAATTGTCTTGCCAGTTACTTTGTTCCCATCAATTTGAAAGAAATCACGAAATGTTTCTTTCCCTGTCTTTTTTAAAATAATTTCTTTAATCATAGACCACGCTTTTTAATATCGTGCTTATTTCTTTCAAAACTGGATTGATAATATGCTTGTTTGGCTAGTCTAATATTTATTTTAAGAAAATGTATGAAAATTTGTATTGAGCGAAACATATTCTGCTGTACCTATATGAGCATGTTTAAGTTTTGAATACAATTTATCTCTAAATTGTATAGATCTAATGATACCTTATTATAAAGTTGGTTCTGCGTCGTTTTAACATTTGGGCTGTCAGTACGTTATAATAAATACCATTACACTATATAACAGTATCTTCAAATAAAAACGAACAGACTATGTTCCTTTAAACACATTGCGCACATTTCTGCGTATATTTTTAGACTGGCATGTTCAAGTAGCACACGAAATAGAAAGCATACATTTGTTGAAGTGTGAACATTTTGACGCTAAACATTTTATCAAATCTTGCAGTGAGAGAGTTATTGAGTTACACATTTAATATGTGTGTCAGTCTACCAATGCCCAAACCATCTGATGTGGAATTATTACATACAATGTATTGTGGGCCACACAGGCAACGGGATGCTCCCTGTGCCATGCCGCGGCTGGCACCACGTGCTCGTAGCAGAATTACTGCATTATCAAAACCGATATTAGATCTTCCAGTTCCATAGACCTGATTTAATCTTAACAGAGAAAGGGATAACAGTTGAGTGATAAATTACACAGATCCCGTCACCACGGCGGCCGGCGCCGATGAAAGCGCATCTGGATATTTTATGGACAATTTTGAATTTTTGACTACAGTGGTTATTTTTGTACTAGAGGAGTGAAATGCATATGCATACCATCTATATTTAAGCATCTATTTAAGCAGGCGTACATCGCCTGAGGAACTGTGCTGTAGGACACTTTTTATGAACATGTATTTAATAAATTAATTTATTTCTATTATATAATGTATTTTAATTAATTTATTATTATTTATCTTTTAATAAAATTTTATATATCATAATATATATTCTTTGACTTAATTATCTTAATATTTGTGCAAATATGTTATGTACATATTTTAGTCACATTATATATATATACAATCTTGTAAATCTTAATAATTATTTTATTTACCGGCATCTTTATACATATATATTTTTTACATTTGTTTCCATGAACGTTTTATAATGTGTGTACGCGCCTATGAACGGGCTGGTCCCGGACATATGGCGCTCTAGAAATGCTAGTAATAATAATAATAAATAATAATATGTGACACTTCATCTAAATCCTGATCCAGTTGTATTGATTGGTGGAATCCGGTTTCATAACATAAAAACGATTGCAGCATGACCACTGTCTGGAGGCTCATCTGACTCAATACAAATCTTGGAACTGGCCGCTGAGCGGACCCGCAACCGTTCTCGCACGCGCACTGTGGAAAAGGTCTATTAATTCTTGAATTGGTCAATGATCGAAAAGATTTGTCACGATTGACTGTTTCTGATAGACCCAATGAGAATTTGCATACAGGGTAATATCAATAGCCAATGAGAATAGATTTGGCTCTTTACATGTCCCAGCAAATGAAATCTGACTGAACAATTGAAAAGCCAAAAAAACCTAATACATTAGCTATTTTGAATAATCCAACGATGATTTGCTCACCACACCCCAACTCGTGTCTTTGAGAACCAGCGGGCCCTCTACTGCCCCCAAAACAAAATTTGATTCCGTCAAACAAATATAATGCGTTCGCAATTGATTTGAATTGACCCCAGTTTTCCCCACCCTTTGCCCTTGCTAGTACTACTAAACTGCCTTAAGACAATATATTAAAGTAGGCTAATGTAAGCATTCACAGAAACGCTGTTGAATACTAATGCGGTCATCACAGCATATCATGGTGACCCGCAAATGCACGTTGCGTGTCGAGTTTAGCCAGTGCATGAACAATTCAGCGTCTATGGGGGAGGGGTAGTTGGCTATATTTTGGCGAATCCAGGGTGTGTGGGGTGTACGCCCCTCATTTTGGCCTTAAAAGGGGGTGCGATTGGAGGTTTTTATGGGTTGTGGCGGATTTTATGAACATCAGAACCTGTAGGTCAGTTGGACGTTTTTGATAAGCCTCAAGAGGGTGATGGGTGCTCTCCCCTTCCATTGGCCAACTCCTATATCCCCTCCAGAAGCGGATCCAGAAAGCTTGCCTGGGGGCACAAAAACCTCAACTGGCGGCCGAACCAAATAGTGTAGTAGAATTTTTTGCTGCCGCACCGCCGTAACTTCAGCTTCTCCGCTGAACACGGGGGGGGGGGGGGGGGGGTGGGGCTGTAGTCGAAAAATGTTCGCCGTCGCGTCGCCGTAATTTCACCTAAATGTAATCTAAACAAGATTTAACAAGATTTAACAAGATTGCCACCCAGAGAATTAACTCTAGGTGGCAGGTGGACAAGGAAGCCCTTTGGCTTATCGAGAGTCCGACCCTTTTATCTATGTGTATCCCGCCCGTCTGAGGTATGTGTCGATTTTATTTTTAAACATATTCACGCTACTAGCACCCACACAATCAGCAGGTAATCTGTTCCATTCATTTACAGTCCTTTGTGAAAATGAAAACTTTCTTATATCCAATCTACTCTGCTCCTTTGCCAATGTAAGTTCATGTCCTCTAGTCCTTCTATCTTTCTTAACTGAGAAAAAAATATTTCTATCAATATTTTCATAACCCTTCAATATTTTAAACACTTCTATCTGATCTCCTCTCAATCTCCTGGTCTCTAGTGTTGTTAAACCGCATTTTTTAGGCGTATTTCGTAACTAAGATCCCTCAGTTTTGGTATCATTTTAGTTGCTCTCCTCTGCACTCTTTCTAGCATATCTATGTCCTTCCTGCGATATGGCCTCCACGCTTGAATACAATATTCTAAATGAGGCCTAACTATTGTTTTGTACAGCGGTATTATTAGCTCTTTTTCCTTATACGTTATGTTTCGCCTAATTAATCCAAGGATTTGATTTCCCTTTGAAGCTGCAATTCCGCACTGCTCTGAAACCTTCATATCAGCACTGATGGTTAACCCTAAGTCCTTTTCTTTTACAGTAGTACTTAGTACAGTACCCCCCATTGTATATTCTACTTCTTCGTTCCCATGTCCTGTGTGGAGGCATTTACATTTCCCAAAATTGAACAGCATTTGCCACTTTTCAGACCATTTGATCAACCTGTCAAGATCATCTTGTAAATGCTGTCTATCTCCATCACTTTTAATCCTTCTAAACACTTTTGTATCATCCGCAAATTTCAACACCTTGCTTATTATTTCATCATCCAAATCGTTGATATATATTAAGAATAATATAGGACCTAATACTGATCCCTGTGGTACCCCACTCAATACTGATTTCCAGTTTGAAGCCTCCCCATCAACTACTACACGTTGTCTTCTGTCAATCAACCATTGTTCTATCCAGTTTATTATACCATTTCCTATGCCATGGGCCTTTAGTTTAAGCAGTAATCTTTGATGTGGTACTTTGTCGAAAGCTTTTTGAAAATCTAAGTAGACGATATCTACTGGTGATCCCTCATCTACCCACTTAGTGATGTCTTCCAAAAAACATAACATATTTGTTAAGCATGACCTCGCTTTAAAAAACCATGTTGAGATGGGTTTATCAAGTTTTGTTTAACAAGAAAATCCACCATGTGATCTTTAATTAGTCTTTCTAACAATTTACAAATCACTGATGTTAAACTCACTGGTCTATAGTTCTCTGACTTGTTTCTCGAACCTTTTTTGAATAACGGTATAATGTTTGCTTCTTTCCATTCTAAAGGAACCACTCCCTCTTCTAATGACAAATTGAAAACTGTTGCAAGCGGTATGCTAATTTGTTCTACAATTTCCAATAGTAGTTTGGGTGGAATACCATCCACTCCAGGTGATTTATTATCCTTCATAGCCCTTATTTTCTTACCTACCATTTCCGGGGTTACAATTAATTGTCCTAAGTAGTCTGAATCTGCCCCCTTGAACTTAGCCTCTGGTACTGGCAGTGAACTAATATCTTCCCTGGTAAACACTGAACTAAAACGGGGGCATATTTCAAATGGTCTAGGTGGCACGGTCACGGGGGCCTATCCAAAAAGGTCTTCGGGCACGCAAAGTTACAAAGGTCTAGGGGCGCACGTGCCCCTAGCCCCCCTGGATCCGCCTATGCCCCCTCCGCCTTCTCAAACTAAATTTCATTTTTTAAATACGCGCAATATAGTCCGGCAACCAAAGTGGGATTGTTGGCCCAACCTTGCACTAAAGGTCCCACAATGGGTTTTTCATGATTTTGTATCTTCTTCAGACTATGGAGAATCAGAATCCGAAGGGTGACAAGCTGTCACCCTTGGATGTTTTGCAGAAATGGCTGGTTTCTATGGCAACCCTATCTCACTTTTGGGCATAAATGAGAAACACGAATATATGCATACATTAGCAACCATGACAGATGTTATATTCACTAATGTGTCCGTTTCTATGTTGTTTGACGTGATGAATCCATTGGACACGCTACATTGATGATCTAAGGTCAAGGTCATACGTAAATGTTATGGTCATAACCAAAAATATACGCTAGTTTCATGAAAAATTATTAAACGAAGCATAATATACCAGAGTTCGTACACACAAAAGACACTCACATGCACGCACGCACTCACTCACACGCACGCACGCACGCACGCATTTACACACACACACACACACACACACACACACACACA
>CM034539.1:19936388-19983249 GCA_020002185.1 Paraescarpia echinospica | reverse complement strand
GTATTGTCTGCTGTGAGCGAGTTGACATCAACCACACAATGTTATTTCAACTGGGTAGCCGGCTCGTTGAATGTTGTATTGACTGCTGTGAGCGAGTTGACATCAACCACACAATGTTATTTCAACTGGGTAGCCGGCTCGTTGAATGTTGTATTGACTGCTGTCAGCAAGCTGACATCAACCACACAATGTTATTTCAACTGGGTAGCCGGCTCGTTGAATGTTGTATTGACTGCTGTGAGCGAGTTGACATCAACCACACAATGTTATTTCAACTGGGTAGCCGGCTCGTTGAATGTTGTATTGACTGCTGTGAGCGAGTTGACATCAACCACACAATGTTATTTCAACTGGGTAGCCGGCTCGTTGAATGTTGTATTGACTGCTGTGAGCGAGTTGACATCAACCACACAATGTTATTTCAACTGGGTAGCCGGCTCGTTGAATGTTGTATTGACAGCTGTGAGCGAGCTGACATCAACCACACAATGTTATTTCAACTGGGTAGCCGGCTCGTTGAATGTTGTATTGACAGCTGTGAGCGAGTTGACATCAACCACACAGTGTTATTTCAACTGGGTAGCCGGCTCGTTGAATGTTGTATTGACTGCTGTGAGCGAGTTGACATCAACCACACAATGTTATTTCAACTGGGTAGCCGGCTCGTTGAATGTTGTATTGACAGGTGTCAGCAAGCTGACATCAACCACACAATGTTATTTCAACTGGGTAGCCGGCTCGTTGAATGTTGTATTGACAGCTGTGAGCGAGTTGACATCAACCACACAGTGTTATTTCAACTGGGTAGCCGGCTCGTTGAATGTTGTATTGACTGCTGTGAGCGAGTTGACATCAACCACACAATGTTATTTCAACTGGGTAGCCGGCTCGTTGAATGTTGTATTGACTGCTGTGAACGAGTTGACATCAACCACACAATGTTATTTCAACTGGGTAGCCGGCTCGTTGAATGTTGTATTGACTGCTGTGAGCGAGTTGACATCAACCACACAATGTTATTTCAACTGGGTAGCCGGCTCGTTGAATGTTGTATTGACTGCTGTGAGCGAGTTGACATCAACCACACAATGTTATTTCAACTGGGTAGCCGGCTCGTTGAATGTTGGTATTGACTGCCAGAGCGAGTTGACATCAACCAATGGCCAAATGTTATTATTTCCAACTGGATAGCCGGCTCGTTGAATGTTGTATTGACTGCTGTGAGCGAGCTGACATCAACCACAATGTTATTTCCAACTGCAGCCGGCCTGCTGAATGTTGTAATGACTGCTGTGAGCGAGTTGACATCAACCACAATAAATGCTATTTCAACTGGGCAGCCGGCTCAAGCTGGAATGTTGTATTGACTGCTGTCAGCAAGCTGACATCAACCACTAATAACAGTTATTTCAACTGCAGCCGGCTCAGTTGAATGTTGCATTGACTACCGGGGAGCGAGCTGACATCAACCACAATGTTAATTAACCGGGTAGCCGGCTCGTTGAATGTTGGTATTGACTGCTTCGGAACAAGTTGGACATCAACCACAATTCTTATTTCAAATCCGTACGGCTCGTTGAATGTTGTATTGACTGCTGTGAGCGAGTTGACATCAACCACACAATGTTATTTCAACTGGGTAGCCGGCTCGTTGAATGTTGTATTGACTGCTGTCAGCGAGCTGACATCAACCACACAATGTTATTTCAACTGGGTAGCCGGCTCGTTGAATGTTGTATTGACTGGCTGTGAGCGAGCTGACATCAACCACACAATGTTATTTCAACCGGGTAGCCGGCTCGTTGAATGCTGCATTGACAGCCGTGATGAGCTGACATCAAACTTCACACAAATGTTATTCAACCAAGTAGCCGGCTCGCTGAACAGTTGCATTGACTGCTGTGAGCGAGCTGACATCAACCACAATGTTATTTCAACTGCAGCCGGCTCGCTGAATGTTGCATTGACCGCTGCATGAGCTGACATCAACCACACAATATTATTTCAAATGGGTAGCCGGCTCGTTGAATGTTGTATTGACTGCTGTGAGCGAGTTGACGTCAACCACACAATGTTATTTCAACTGGGTAGCCGGCTCGTTGAATGTTGTATTGACTGCTGTCAGCAAGCTGACATCAACCACACAATGTTATTTCAACTGGGTAGCCGGCTCGTTGAATGTTGTATTAACAGCTGTGAGCGAGTTGACATCAACCACACAATGTTATTTCAACTGGGTAGCCGGCTCGTTGAATGTTGTATTGACTGCTGTGAGCGAGTTGACATCAACCACACAATGTTATTTCAACTGGGTAGCCGGCTCGTTGAATGTTGTATTGACTGCTGTGAACGAGTTGACATCAACCACACAATGTTATTTCAACTGGGTAGCCGGCTCGTTGAATGTTGTATTGACTGTTGTGAGCGAGTTGACATCAACCACACAATGTTATTTCAACTGGGTAGCCGGCTCGTTGAATGTTGTATTGACTGCTGTGAGCGAGTTGACATCAACCACACAATGTTATTTCAACTGGGTAGCCGGCTCGTTGAATGTTGTATTGACTGCTGTGAGCGAGTTGACATCAACCACACAATGTTTTTTCAACTGGGTAGCCGGCTCGTTGAATGTTGTATTGACTGCTGTGAGCGAGTTGACATCAACCACACAATGTTATTTCAACTGGGTAGCCGGCTCGTTGAATGTTGTATTGATAGCGAATGTATTTGGGCTGACAATGCGAGTGGACAATGCGCTTTATCAGCGAAGTCAGCCGTGCGTGAATGCCAATTGAACCACGCCCATGACTCTCCGCGGTGAGACACAAAGAATGTGGAAGTATTGAAATACAGTCAACTGAGATTACAGTATAGAGGCTTCGTAACCACAATTTATGTGTACAACTTGGACAAGATGGACACAACTTAGTAAACTGGCGTACTCGTTTTCGTCATGGGCGTTGCACCATACGACGTCTTTCCGAATAAATTTCGGAAAAAAGTAGACCGGATAAACGAGAACGCACATTAATTCACTTAGAACAGTCAAATGACGTTTCAAATTATAGTGATTTAGTTACCTAATTGTACTTGTACAACTTATGTGTGACTCGGTAAACTAGTCGGGTATTCGTTATTGTTATGGGCGTTGCCCCGGATAACAACTTCGCAAATCTTTCCGAATAAGTTCCGGAAAGGTAGAACTGGATAAACGAGAATGCGCAAAAATTCACATAGTATAGCCAGATTGACATTTGGAATTGGCGACGTATTTGCCAAATAACATTTGTGCAACTCTTCCCATAGTCGTACAAAGGCCAGAGGAGTACACAAATCGTACACTTATGGTACCAATGTGATCAAGATCAAACGGGTAATATGATTGTAACTAGCGGTGGCTGACACAGTGATCCGGCAGCTAGGCGTTGAGTGTCGTTCAGGGGCGTATAACGCTGTGCTGTCTTCGTGGATCGTGTGGCGCTCGATGTGGGTGGTGTTGGAGTTTATATACAGGCCTGGGTTATTGGTGTGCAGTTGTGTGTGAAAGGAGTACAGGGGTGGGTGATGATGTGCAGTGCTTCCAACCGGTGACTACCACAACATTTTAATATAAATGTTCTTCAATTTCAGCGACTCGATGCATCGTTACCAGCGAATTTGTGCTAAAGCACATTCGAATTAAAAGCAGCAGACCCATGGATACCAATCATACTAAATGGTAACCACAAGAACACGCTTCAACAACGACAAAACAGACATGAACAAAGTTGGCTCTCTGAAAAGCGCCGACGAACAAAACCCCAAACTCGGCCAATTGTCACCAGATGGCACTGTCGTCAGCAACAAAGATACTCTGCCTACACCGCCAGACGGCGGTTGGGATTGGATGGTTGTTCTCGGCTCGTTCTTAATACACGTGATCGTGGACGGTGTTCCGTATTCCTTCGGCGTCTTCCTCAACGCCATCGTCGACCATTTCGACGCCGGCCGGGGTGACGTAGGCTGGATCAGTTCTCTCCTGATCGGGATGACGTGGTGCTCCGGTATGTATCCGTGATGTAATTACAGTGTATACAATTACATTATTAGCTGTATGCAGTGTGTAACTATTGTAATTCATCTGTTGGAGTTTTAAAAACACAAAAGACATTTGTTGGAAACTAATCACTTGCAATTAAAATCAACAGTACCATGCCAGTGCCTTCATCAAAACGAGTTCTCAAAGAGAGACATTCTAACAAAAATCTTGTTATCCTGGGCGGCGGATGTCGTATTGTTGAGGGCGCTGTTGCTTTACCAATATAGGAAGATTGAGACCGATTATCATAGGGTGATGTGAGCCACCCCCGTAAATTTATTAATATTTATGATACGTTTATTTTTTCGAGTTTTTTAGAAGCAGGTCATGCTACTTACAACTACACTTCCAATTAACTAATTACGGACGTCTAAAGGAGCGCAAAAATCATGATTGTATGCGTCTTAAGGTACCATAGTTGACTGGTGCGAGTTTTTAGAAGTAGATCATGCTACTTACAACTTCACTGCCATTTAACTAATTACGGACGACTAAAGGCGCGCAAAAATCACGACTACCATAAGTACTGCAAAGCTGTTGATATTGTTCTGTATAAATTGTATCAGTGTATAAATGATATAGAATTGTATGCATACTTATGTCATGTTACTTTGGCGGCTAACAATGGGTACATCTGATAAATAAACGCGCTGTTTTTGTCATCTTCGTTCTGCAGGGCCTGTGGTAAGCGCACTCACAAACAAATATGGCTGCCGAGTGGTGTCGATCGCTGGCTCACTTCTGGCGGCGTTCGGCTTCGCCATCAGCGTGTTTGCTCCAAACCTCTACTATTTATATTTCACCCTCGGCATTGTGGCAGGTGAGTGCATCACACAATAAAATATACTTGTTCATTTACAGTGATCTACTAACTGAAAATAATAAGATACGCCCTCCAGATGATAACATTAAAGGCGTCGATATTTTGTTAACACAAAATCCGAAGTTATATTTATTTCACAGATCAGTGCGATATAAACTATTTGCCAGAAGAACAACAAATTGTTCCGCGAATTACTTGCAGAAATTAAATTTTAAGTTTTCCATGTGCACTCTGCCTAAGAGACTGTCTGATAACTAGGTCGTGACGTCACGCGGCGGACTGAGGCAGCGCGTCATCTTATAATCTGAAGTACATTTTAGCGTTCATCAACTTTTGCATTTATACAAATACTACTAATGTTTTACATACATTTTGTCTCTCGATCTTGTAGTACATGGATATTTAGTAGCATCATGGTAAAGACGTGTGTCGTACAAGATCGTGTCGGTACAAAGCCAACATTAAACGTCACCTTACAAAATGTTTCCTGGCAAAAGTGTCGGCTGCAAGCGTTGTACGGCATCGGTTTATCCAAGCTACTCGAAGACTCTGAAAATCTACTTCGTATTATCATATATGTAGCCAACATTTCTTCCAAGCGACTTTATGAATTGTGCTGAACATGAAACGGGATTTTTACGTCGCCGGGCCCATGGCAAGTATACAACTACAGGCGCCAACGCCAGCATTAGCACGGGTCAGACTGGCGGTGGCGGTGTCACTGTGGCTCTGCGACACGTTCACAAACTTGTAATAAAACAATGTTCAATCGACCTCGCATATCTAAATCAGGATGCTTTGCTAATTAATCCGTTTTTATATACGTGGCCGGCGGTTTGCTAGTTCATGCTGGTACGGTTGTGCCGACACAATCCTCCAACATCTTTAGTGACCTTTGGTATATCGTTATCACTGCAAACATAATTGTCAAAGTCGTTTGCATGAGAACTGGACTGCACCACATGTGCCATGTTTGAGACAACTTCCGCGTAACGTCATCAAACGGCGCTTTCAACTTCCACGCACAAATTCGAAAGGTCACGATTTGAATTGAAATACTTATTTTTGAGCGAAAGCGACGGAGAAACGTTAGCAACATCAGGCTATATTAGAGCAGCACATTATACATTTTTTTATTTTCAGCAAGGAAATACCTTACTGTCCAACGTCTTTAAAATTTAAGTTAGAAAATAATAATAATAACAACGTAACTTCTTTTGTGCGTAAATCCTCGGAAACCAAGCTCAGAAGACCATCTGAGAATCGATAAGCAAAGAAGGTTCAGTGTGATATAACGCTGTCTGTGTGTGTAGGCCTGGGGCTCGGCATGATCTATCTTCCTGCCATCGTCAGTGTTTCGCACTACTTCGAGAAGCGAAGATCGTTTGCGACGGGTCTCGCTGTCTGTGGGTCGGGGATCGGAACATTCATCTTCGCGCCACTGGCCAAAGCGCTGTTGGACGAGTATGGCTGGAGAGGCGCGGTCCTCGTCGAAGCCGGCATCATTCTCAACTGCTGCATATGTGGATCCTTCTTCCGACCACTTGAGTTGACGAAACATCAGCAACAGAAGGTACCCGCTGAGACCGACAGAAGCAACAAATTGAACGGCAGTACAGCGAAGGACGGTGTAGCGGTGATAGAGACGAAGAAAGTCGGTTCAGACTTGACGCTGAGCAACTGTCCTACACCTCTATCCGGTTCACTCCTTCTGTTCCAGCATTCAAGTTCAAAGAACTCGCGACTACGCATACCTGTTGAGTCGCCGCACGAGGTAGCCACTTTGCAACGTCACGCATGCGTGGGTAAGTTCATTTTGGACCGTGTAGTTAAATTAGCACTCTATTTGTTTGTGTCTGTGTGTATGTATGTGTGCCTGTGCGTGCGTGCTTATGTGCGTGCGTGCATGATAAATAGGGCCCTATATTGTTGTAATCAGTACACCGCGATAGGGCCTACGCTGTAATAAGGGACACATCACGAATATTCATTGTTATGACTGGTACCAGAGACACTGTCTTAGTTAATACAACACTGTTGTGACTGATACACTTTTGTATTGTACTGTATTGTATTGTATTGTATTGTATTTATTCAGATTCCAACATGTCCAGTGGACCCAGTAACAGGACTAATAACTGAAACAATACATATAAATAATAAAACAATAATAGAATAATAAAAACAAAAAGAACAATAAGGACATAAAACACACAATATCAACATCAAATATACCAGGCAAACATTTGTTATACATAGAAATGTTTTTTAATTGAGGATCTAAATGGTTCAGCTCCTGAATATATATCACAAGTTGCATCACTTAAATACAATGTGTTGAAAATAGTCAAACATCTATTCAAAACACAGTGTTTTCTAATGTTGATTCTGCTATTGGAATCTCTAAAAGGGATGTAGTTTCGTAGAGATCGTGAAGGACAGTGAAATGGGATAGCCCCTACCAGATACCACGAGTCTAGTTGGGAATGCACACACTTGTGTAAATACATAAGATCTGCAACTTGCCTACGATGTTGAAAGGAAGTTGGTCTAAAATGATGGCAAAGTTCAGGATAACTGTCAGAGGAATACTGTATTTTGGATTTGTAACATAGATATTTAATTAATTTCTTTTGAACTCGTTCGATTTTGTCCCAAAAAAATTACGTTGCCAGGGATTCCAGATAACACTGCAATACTCCAACTGGCTTCTGACTAGATATATATACAAAGCTCGCAAAGCCTGTACATCGGTAAATGTTGGGCAAACGCGCTTAATAAAACCAATCATCTTAAAAGCTTTACAAACACAGCGATTAATATGATCTATAAAAGTCAAACTGTCGGTCAATGTGATTCCCGAGATCTTTGACAGCGGTGACCTTGGGGAGCGACTGGTTTAAATCGTGTAGTCATAGAATATACGTTTCTTTTTGTTAGTGAATGACATTATGCAGCATTTTTCAACGTTAAGTTTAAGGTGTCATGTCTCACACCAAAGACATACACTGTCCAAATCCATCTGCACCAATTGACAATCGGCCACCGATGTAATTTCTTTAAACAATTTGGGATCATCAGCATACAATGTCATTTCACATGAATCAACATGATTTGTGAGATCGTTAATATACAAGATAAACAGAAGTGGTCCAATTTGTTAACTTTGTGGTACACCAGACAACACTGGCTTCCAGTCAGATGTTTTGCCTTCGATGACCACGCGTTATTTTCGGTTGACAAGATAATATTGCAACCACTCTATGTATTGCCCGGAATAGCCAAATGATCTAAACTTGTGAATTAATAATGGGTGGCATACTGAATCAAAGGCTTTATTGAAATTCAAATAAACAGAATCAACCTGTTTCTTGTTGTCAATAGATTCAGAAACGGCGTTCAAGTAACAAGCTAGAATACATATTATACTTATACACCTCACAAATCCGTGTTGGCTGACCGAAATTGTGTTACGCACATGCTTATACAATGAGTCGTATACGACTTTCTCAAAAACCTTTGCTAAATAGCGGTAATAGAGAGATAGGTCTGTAGTTGCACACATTTCGATATTTCCCTTCTTGTACAAAGGAACAACATTTGCTCTTTTAAAAAAGTTGGAAAAGTTCCACAGTTTAAGGACATATTAAAAAGTATAGTTAGTGGACATGCTAATTCAGCAGCACATTCCCTAAGGATTACGCATGATATATTGTCAGGACCGCATGCTTTGTTTACATCGGTGTTTCTTAGTACTCCGATGACATCATCATAAGACACATTTATATTAGTTATTGGGTCAGATTGATAGGAGGGAATACGTGGATAAAGAAGGTTATCTACTAATGTAAACACAGATTCGAAGTGGTCAGAAAATAGTTCTGCTATGTCAGCTTGACTGTCTGCTATATACCATTGAGTTAAGAAGTTTTACATTAGCTTGTTTGCTTTTGGAAAAACTGAATAGACGTTTGGTGTTTTGTTTGACGGACTTTTCAATTTCCGATATGTAGTCACAATACCTTTCTCTCTTAAGTTTCTTAAAAGTGGTTCGTAGTTCAGAAATACTTGGTAATCAGATAACGAATGTGGGCGTTTCCATGCTTTGTGTGCGGTGTTTTTCTCATTCAAGGTTGCGATCATATCGTTATCATATGGGTATTTACGTCCACGAATGCAGATACGAGGAACGCATTCGTTATGGCAGCATACAGAATGTCATAAAATATATAAAAGCTGTCGTCAATGGCAGTACTGTCCGTGAGAAATGGCCACAGGATACAAGACAATAGGTGTCTTAGGTGACTAAAATCCGCTTTGCGATAGTTATAAACAAAACGTTTAGCGGGTTCCTGCTTTGGTTGGTTGGCACATAACAGTTAACAATGTAGGGCGTCGTGTGTGGATTTCACCGCCTTGTCTATGTTCTTAACATTACACTCTGCACCGTGCACAAAGACAAGATCTAGCGAATTGGTCCATGAATGGGGCATGAGGCCTATTGTGTTGTTTGACGGTGTCCATTGAATATCTGGACGATTGAAATCGCCCATGAATAACACACAATCGCAGTCAGGGTTCAAAGCTCTAATGATCAGTTCCAGCGATTTGTCGAGCTCTGACCAGGTGTTAGCATCTCTACGCTGGATATCCGGCAAGAGCTCTAAGTCAAGTCAAGTGACCAGGTGTGCACATCCGACCAGGTCGGGACGTAAACACACCCTAGGTACAGGCTTTGTCCCGTCAAGCGCGTTTGGGTCCGTACTATTTCCAGATAACGCCTACGTTTGGAGTTGTATGCATTACTCAATGCAACCAAGGCACCACCGCCTCGACACTTCTTGTTGTTTGCCACGACTGTGCTGTCTCTGTCTCTTCTGTATATGTTGTATGTATTTGGCAGTACCTCGTTGTCAAAAATACCCCCCACCCCCCGCAGCCTTGTTTCGGTGGTCGCTAGTCATGATCGCTAAAGAAAATGTTAAAGTCTTGTAATTTGCCGACGATTTGTAGTGTTCTGGTAAAAGAGTTTATGGTTTGGGCTATGTCCGGGATTTATATCCCCACTCAGCATAAGCAGAAGAATCGGCAGAAGAGCCATCAAGATGAAACCGGCCGTCACGCATGTGTGACTCCGTCGACGCATGTCACCGCCGTGATGAAGACCCGACGACCATTTCATTCTTCGGCGACACAACACGAAACGACCCGTGCTGATTCTATGTTGCATTGGGTCGATCGGCATCGGCACCCAGCGACGCCCCATCAGGGCACAAGAGTGCAGCCACGCGTGACCTCGTCACAGCAGTTCAGCTGGTGCAGGACAATAGCGATCGAGTCCTCGGTGGGCGATATTAGCATCTTTTACAATAAAATAAATATATAAGTCTTTAAGACCACATAAAATCTGTATAAGATGCAATGTTGTAGACGCACTCACGTACCATTCACGTATTGTGTAGCGCGTATGCAGCAGTTCAACGCTTGCTTCAGTAAATAGGATATAGTGCGGAACGAAAAATGTTAACATTTCAACGTCGCCATTACTGTACCCATTGTTGTAATAGATTCAACACGATACGCGGTTGTGACTAATGTACTATTATAACATCATAATGCAATGTAATAGCAGTGTTGTTGCACCGTATATGCGCGTATAAAACGTAACGGAGCTGTCAGCACCGACGAAATACCTAACTGGATTCTACACGACTACGCCACAATACTTGCTCCCCCCGTGTGCGCGATCTTCAACAGCAGTCTGCGGGAAGGGACTGTACCACTGCTGTGGAAATACACTGACATCAGACCTATACCCAATGTACGACCACCGAAGCTCATCCATAAAGACCTGCGCCCAATATCACCCACGCCGGTATTGTCCAAGTGCCTGGAGCAATTCATTTGTGGCTGGATAACGGCCATCGCTGGAGACCAAGTTGACCCTCAACAATATTGTTCAGTGAAAGGAACGTCCACAGTACACGCACTAATCGAGGTAGTGCACAGGTGGAAATCAGCGCTCGATTCCACCGGAACCATGATCCGCGAATTACTCGTTGACTTTAGCGTTTGATAGAGCAGACCACTACACTCTGCTAACTAAATGCGCGTCACTTGGACTACCGAATTCCATAATCAAATGGCTAACATCCTTCTTATGCCAACGCAAACAGCGAGTGAAGATAGCCGTATCAAGTCGAAGTACACTACTGTCAAAGCAGGCGTGCCACAAGGAACAATCTTTGGCCCGATCGGTTTTGTGAATCATACAAATGACTTACAAACAACTTGTGAACACGTCAAATATGTAGACGATTGCACAATATGGGAATGATGTTCACCTTCAGGCCTCGATAGCTCGCTCCAAACAGCGGCAGACGAAGTAGCACAGTGGACTGCCACCAACAAAATGGCATTGAACTACGACAAAACGAAGGAAATGTGCATATGCTTCAAGAAAAAAACACCAGACATCCAGCCGATAATGATCAACGACAGACAGATAGAACAAGTAAACTGCACTCGCCTACTAGGTGTCACACTTTCACATGATCTTACGTGGCAACTTCACATCGACGAAATCACCGCTTAAGCGACGCTAAGACTATATTTCATAATCTTGCTCAAGAGAGCAGGAGTCCACCCCCACTAATCCGATCGGTCCTTGAGTATGCCTGCCAGGAATGGCATACGAACTTAACGAAAAAGCAAACCAAGCAACTGAAAAGTATTCACAGACAAGCTATGCGGATAATATTCCATGAGGTATGTTACGACGAAGCCATCGCCACAGCGAGACTTCCAACGCTGGCAGACCGGAGGGAGACGTTGTGCAGAACTCTATTCACGAACATACAACAACCTAACCACAAACTGCACCATTAATTGCCTCTTTCCCGGACACTTCCATACGCAATCCGAAACGCACGTGGGTACTGTACTCCTCGGTGTAGGACAGGACGCCTTAAGAACTCTTACATCTTATGGACTGTATCACTGGCAGTAACCGGACAGTATTTATTTCCTACGAATTACCCGCAATTGACAGTGAATCTTGTTTTAGTTATATATTCTATTCACTTATTCATACGCAAATTATACATTTTAATTAGTTATAATTTAACTTATTTAGGTTGTATATTCCATTTAGTGTTTTATTAATGTACTTTCTTTAATTATTGTTTTATCAATTTTAATGTACCTATTGTACTTTTCAGCCTCTGTGGCTGCCAAAGAAAATAAATAAATAGTTATTATTATATAGTAATATCTCCAGTCAAATATGCAACCGCCACTAAATAATTGTTCTTTTGCACGCCACCAGGTAATCCGTCCAGCGACGCCAACGACTACCCGTCGAATCCCGTCACTAGCGACGCCAGCGATTACCAGTCGAATCCTATAACCAGGTGTTCAGTCGGTACAACGGTCTTTCTGACAAACGCATGCAGGAACCAGTGCGTGTGGCCATCGAAAATGTCCGGTACAAGAAAGTAAAATCGTAGATCTCGTGAACGACGTGTTTAGAAAGCGGAAGTCGTTTGAACCGATAGGGTAGCAAACCTTCGCTCGTGGTCTTGAGGATGTGAACACGCCAATGGATTTAGTGGGAAACTCAGATCGCTGGATTGACATGCAGATAGCGTCAGTGAACAACGACATGTCAAAGGAAACCAGCATTCCGTTTGACAGCGGTCGTCATCGGCATCGTAGACGACATGCATCGTCGCGGCGTGCAGCTGATTCGGCGACACCTTTATAAATCACACGTTATATTAGTATTACCGATTTGCGAGAAAAAAAAGTTCGTGTGCGACATACAGGGACAGTGTGCAAGAGATATCATATCAAGAGTATTATGTCTATTATTTATTTAAAAACATGAATTGACAAACTTTTTCCATTTCAGTGAAAACAATTCTTTGGGTGTAAAGCGCCATCTAGCAAAAAACATATGTACAGGAACTAGTCATCTTTCCGGCGACACACGACACACTTCAAGTAATTAAACTTCCATATTTACAAACGAGGAAGGTCACTATGCCATCCACACGGTTTAGGGAATTTCCTACGCGAGGTGTCGCGTCATCTAGAAGAAGTCACACTATTATGGAGCGGCCATCTTTCAAACGATTCACATCCGTTTGCACGACTTCCGTTAATATAAACAGTGGGCGCGGCCATTTTTATTTGTCAATTCATATATTTCTGATAAATAATAGACAAAATATTCCCGACATGATGTCTCTTGCACATTGTTCCTGTGGATTGTATGTCGCACACGAACGTGTTTTTTTTCTCGCAAATCGGTAATATTAATATGGTTCCCAACGTGTGATTTGCAAAGGTGTCGCCGAATGAGCTGCACGCCGCTACAATGCAGGTCGTCTACGATGCCGATGACTACCGCTGTCAAACGGAATGCTAGTTTCCTTTGATATGACTTCATCCATTGACGCTGTGTGCATGTAAATCCAACGATCTGAGTTCCCCACTTAATCCATTAGAGTGTTCACACCCTTAAGACCACAAGCGAAGGTGTTCCACCCTATCGGTTCAAACGATTTCTGCTTTCTCAACACGTCGTTCACGAGATCTACGATGTTACTTCCAGGTACCGCTTTGTTTCTGTACACCATCTCGCCGTGATCGTTCCACCTTACGGCACCTTTCATTTTATCAAGGAGTTGCCGTGCTTTCTGCTTGATAGTTTTTGGAACGCAGTAGAAGGTTTAATTTACAATCATAATCTAACACATACTAGAGTATAACTAATAACAATATTTTTATATTATAATATGTCTACTGTGGATATGGTCCATTTGGCTTGCATATATAGCAATTCTGAATGTTACATTGTGATATATATTTGCTAATTATATGTTTTGTTACATAGTTTATAAAGCCTTGGTATGAATGACTTTAAATTTGTTCAAGTACAAGTTTTCTTGGATTATTTTTGGAATTTCATGTCTGAAGCAAAGGCGGTAATACTTTGAATTTGAATATCATAATTATTGTTGTTTGGAAGGTTGTTTTCAATGTTATTGAAACGTTGAGGTGCCCATCTGGTCCTGCTTAATCTTATTATTGTATTTTCCTGTGTATTTTGGAAATATCCTGGGAGGTTTCCGTTTTCATATTTTAAAAATGTTGAGACATGATAGTTTATAGATGTCCTCTACCTTTAGTAATTCAAGATTCTTAAACAGAGGTGCAGTATGGGAATTATATTGACTGTTTGATACTGCTCTGACTGCCTTTTTTGCAACTTACTTAATCGTGGTCCTACATTAAGACCCCATGCTGTTAGTCCATAAATTAGGTATGATAAAAATAGTGAATTGTAGATTATTTTCAAGTTGTACCCTGGAACATAGTGTCCTAACCTAGATATAATTCCACATATCCATGACAATTTGTTGGCTATGTAATTGAGATGAGAAAACCATGTTAGATTCGAGTCTATGCGAATACCAAAAAATGTAAAGTGTGTTACATGTTCAATTGGAATACTGTTTACCTCAATATTAGGATTGTCGCTATTTTTTATTTTCTTTGCTTACTATGAGAAATCATCATCTTCGTTTTGCGTACATTGAGTGAGAGCTAGTTTACTGCTAGCCAGTCCGTTATCTTGGTTAATTCCGCATTTATTTGATTAGATGTTGAGTTGTATGGTTATTTGTGAAATTACCCAACGTGCTGAGCAGGGTGGTGTCATCAGCATACATGATGGGTGTACATTTTGTACTAGCCATTGCTAAATCATTTATATATATATTAAGAATAGTAGATGTCCTAATATTGACCCTTGATGGACTTCTGCGATTACTGTTTCTGCAGATGATTGAACGTTGTTAACTTCAACATATTGCTGTCTGTTGTATAAGTAACGTCTGAACCAATCTAACTCTACATTTGTTATGTCGTAATGTTTTAGCCTGCTTATGAGAATTGCATGATCAATAGTGTCAAAGGTCTTTGACAAATCTAGGAATATTGACATAGGTATTTTTTATCAAGATCTAAATATGTTCTATCTACCATTTCAGTTAATGCCAATTCAGTAGAATAACCTCCTCTGAATCCGTACTGATTTACACATAAGAGGTTAATTATAGTGAAATATTTAATTAGTTGTGCATTAACTGCGTTTTCAAAAACTTTAGATACAAAAGATAAAAGTGATATAGGTCTGTAGTTATTCATATCTTGTTAATAATTTTTCTTGAAAATGGGAACAATCTTCGCCATTTTCAATTTATTAGGAAATCTTTCTGTTGTCAGTGACTGATTAATTATGCAAATAATTGACTTGGCTAAGGCATTGTTTGAAGCTTTTAATAAGATTTGAGAAATGATGTCATATCCAGAGCTTTTCTTATGTTTTAGTTTATTTATAATTGCTTTCGTTTGTTCTCGTCAATTGGTGTAAATGTGAAAACTGTAATAATAATAAGTTTTGTAGTTAGATTTTCCTTCGGTATCGATCTTAGTAGCAAGATTTGGCCCAACGTTGAGAAAAAAGGTTTTTTTTTTGGATTCTGATTTATTCGTTACATCAGCAATAGTTTCCCATGTTTTTAGTGTCTTCTTTGAGGTTATTAAATTATAACTTGTAATACTCTGTTTTGGCATCTCGTTTCAGCTTTCTGACTTGTTTAACCTTGATTATAAGTTCCGCATATTTTGAGGCATATGCCATTGTGCAGGTTCTATCATGTTGACTGTTCTGTAGAGTTCGTCCCTTTGTTTAATTTCTGAGAGGAGATTAAATTCATCCATTTGTATTTTTTGTGTTTGTATTTAGTGAATTTAATATACTTTAATGGAAAATGCCTATTTATTATTTCATCAAGTTTTGTAGTGAATTGTTGATCATAGGATATCGTAGGGTCTGCTGTTACATTTTCATCAAAAACGTCGGTCCATTCTATGTTTTCGAGTTCTTAAAGAAAACACCGCATTTTGTTTACTGTAAATGATCTTGTGTTAGTTGTTTTTATGTTATTAAAATTGTATTAATAGGGTGTCTTCAACATTCTGTTATAAGCCATGGTATCGTCGTGATACGAATAACGATCCGACTGTCAGAGCATGCGTTTATATAGGTTTCTGGGAATCACGAGCGTGCCGAAAGGTTACGTGGACGTGCTTTTGGAAAATATATGATTTGCTTATATTAATAATTCCAACACTGTTTCATATGTAGGTGTATCGCATTTGACTTCAAATAATCGTCCCTGACCATGCAGTTTGTTTTAGTCTAATCATCCTTGAAATACGTTTTGTACGGTCGGTTGTTCTTTGCTATGTTATAATTTGAACACATTATTGAATGTGGAGCAATTTGATATTTTGGGGAGCTAGTGGGTGTTTGTGCTAGGATTAATCGCCCAATATCTAGGGAAGGAAGGCTTATTTTTGGTGCAATCTGAGGTTTCTTGAGAGCGAGAAGGTGTTTCGGCGATCTTCAACCGGGGAGGTGCAAATTTGACGTTTTTGGAGAGGTAAACTATTTTGAACATCACCGCGAATAACAACATAGTATTCTTGCAGTCATAGTGTTTTAGCCATTATTCAAATTATTATCTATCTACATTCCAGTCATACTACGGGTCAGACTTGCATTCTTCAACTCTTGTAGTAATAGTACGGGTCATACCTGCATTCTTCAACCCGTGTAGTAATACTACGGGTCACACATGCATTATTCAACTCTTGTTGTAATACTCCGGGTCAGACTTGCATTCTGCAACACTTGTAGTAATACTAAGGGTCAGACCTGCATTCTTCAACTCTTGTAGTAATACTACGGGTCTGTCCTGCATTCTTCAAGTCTTGTTGTAATACTACGGTCATTCTTGCATTCTTCAACACTTGTAGTAATATTACGGATCAGAACTGCAATCATTATATCTCAGTACTTTCGAAAAATCACTAATGAACAGTCATTTGTAGCGCAATCATTACGCCAGCTCGTATATCACCGCATTAAGTAAATTAACAACAAATACCAACAGAGTATCACTTTCCAATTTATGGATACGTAATAATAAGTCAGAGTCTCGAATATTTGTTCACGTCGCGATGAATAGATTTATCTTTATTGGTATGTGCCCACTGAAGACCTTTAACCGCCGACTTTAATGAAACGACGAAAATTAATTGCATTCTTTGATCAAGTTGAGTAATATTGTAATTATGGCACCTCGTCGTCGCTCTTCTGCAGTCTGGTATTCACACAATGTAGCTACATTCAACAGCCCGTAGTTGGTGTCGTTTGTCGTTCAAATGCCTTGGCAACGTCGATATGTTGGCAATTGCAAGCACCTGAAGCTGCCAAAAGTGCTGTCAACGAGCTCGTCACCTCTCGTTCGGATTATTGTGAATCTTGCTCAGCTTACCGCCGCCATACTAGTGATACGCACCAGTGGCATGAGGACATCACACGTGCGTTAAAAGGTCTGCATCGGCTGTCGATAGAGAGTCGTGTCACTGTCAAGGTGTTGTTGGCATACATGTTTGTTCATGGTTTGCTGCCAGGACTTGCGCCAAAGCTGCACCCATGCATTACCCAGAAATGCATTGGTGACTGAGCGTTTTGTGTCAAGGTTCCGCGACTGTTAATGCAATGCCAGCTGTGCTTCTCCGGAATACGTAAACGTTTGAGAAACTAAGTAAAGATTCCCCATTGAATAAGCAATTTCACATAGGTACATTTATCCACAATAAATCGATGTATAATTAGATGGCTATAATTGGCGTAATCTTTCTTCCAAACATGTTTTATTTGGGGGCAAAAAGCGATTGAAACATAACGTCACACTTATAAACGACGCTAGTAATATCTTTAGAAAAGGGGACATTTCAGTGCAACTTTAAATATATACGGTTAAATGGTGAACTATATATATATATATATATATATATATATATTTATATAGTTCACCATTTAACCGTATATATTTATATCAATATATATATCAATACTGCTTAAATTCGTGTGTCTTATTTTTGTGAAGAAGCGCTCTCTGGTGCATAGGTCATGAAATACAAATAGCGCCCCGGCGAATACTTGGTGTCTCAGAAATTACATACGTGACTCTTATTTTTTCCTACAACTACAAGTGTTGAAGAATGGTCGAAACCTCGCAACTGCGCGTACATCTCCTTCAGTGCAAGATAGAACGTGGCGTTGGAGGCTCGTGACGATGGTGCGTTTGGTCATGATGAGGCGGACATCGCCATGATCTCTTATGTCATTGAGACTGCCAACTGCAAAAGCCTGACTCGTGTACTTAGCGACGACACAGATGTGTTTGTTCTACTGGTCTATCGGATGTATCGGGAGGAGCTGGAGTGCAAGATGCAATTGGAGCGGTGGGATGGAAGAGTGGTGGATATCAACGCCACCTGCGCTGACCTAGGGCCGCATTGTATGTAGCTGCCTGGCATGCACGCCCTTAGCGTGTGCGACATGACCTCATAACCGAATGCGAAATGTAAGATCAAGGCATTAGACACCTTACTCACTGGGGACTTCCCAGGTTTGGGTGATGTGGAAGTGGGCTCCACGCAGGCGGATCTGATGGAGATGGCGAAAACCTTCTCCATCTTTCTGTATGGTCAGCCATCAGGGACCTCCAGCACGCTCTAGTGATTTCCACTGAATATGTCCATGACTACAATCACCCATTATAACACATTCCCCTTTATGTATCTCCTTTATGGCACCGTGTAGTTTTACATAATCCTCTTGTCTTATGTTAGGACTACGATAAACTAGTCATATTCTTAATGTTGAGTTTCTGATAGCCATGTTGCACCAAATAGCTTCCTCGCAATCTGCTTCCCTTTTCATTTGTACTTAATATGCCTGTATGGATTCTTTAATATACATAATGACTCCGCCTCTTCTTCTCTCTTGTCTGTCCTTTCTAAACATGACATAACCCGATAGAGCTAATTCAGCATCTACCATGTCTTCATGTGTCCACGATTCTGTGATGTCTATTATATCGGTGTCTATATCCGCTATGATGATGTCTATTATATCGGTGTCTATGTCCGCTATGATGATGTCTATTATATCGGTGTCTATATCCGCTATGGTGATGTCTATTATATCGGTGTCTATATCCGCTATGATGATGTCTATTATATCGGTGTCTATGTCCGCTATGGTGATGTCTATTATATCGGTGTCTATATCCGCTATGATGATGTCTATTATATCGGTGTCTATGTCCGCTATGATGATGTCTATTATATCGGTGTCTATATCCGCTATGGTGATGTCTATTATATCGGTGTCTATATCCGCTATGATGATGTCTATTATATCGGTGTCTATGTCCGCTATGATGATGTCTATTATATCGGTGTCTATATCCGCTATGATGATGTCTAAATCGCTTCTCTTATTTATTATGCTTCCGGCATTTAAGCATACACATCTAAGTTCATGGATATTTGGTGAACCTTTCCTTGTAGATTTGTTTGTACTATTTCTTTGAGGTGACTCTACGTATCCCCCTTGTGCATCTAGTTTAAATACTGAACTGTGCCTGTACGTACCATCAGCTATGCACCTAACCAACTCGCTCCCTAGAACTGCTGCTCCTTTTCCTGTCAGACGTAGCCCGTCACTCATAAACATGTATTCTCTCCCTACAAAGCTTGCCCACATATCTACCAAGCCGACTCTTTCCTCCATGAATAACTTCTGTACGAAGGTCGCACGATTTCAACAATTTTTAAGGATATATTAAGCTAATTAATTTTGCTTCATACACGTGATAAATAGACAATATAATGTGGCTGGACATGCTGATCATAGCAACTCTTATTCTGACAGTGTGAAGTCTTTGAAATGGGCTGAATTGAAAGCAGCCCGTGGTTCGCCCAGTTTGAGAATGATGTCTTTTCAAGCAGCCAAACAGAATATGATTTTCCCACACAAGGTCCATGCAAGGCGAACAATTTACTCCACATGTAGCGTGACTTTTAAATGCTGTGTGAGATCATATAATATCATATCACACAGCATTTTAGATTAATGCAATATTCAAATAGGATAAGTTAATTAGTTACTTCGCTTCTGGTAGAGTGAAGCTGGACAATAAAGAAACGTTCGGTCGGATTTTTATTGCTTATTCTTGACGACCCAAAATGCCTTCGCGATCCAATTTTGGGTCACTAATCAGCGGTTAAGAACATGTGACTTATGCAAACAAATTCTTGCCAAAAGGCCCCTCACAATTGCCGTGCTAAAAACTTGCGTAAAGCAAAAGTATTACGTTTCTTTTTTCGTTTGAGTATAGCTATGTATACCATGTGTTTGTTGGGTTACGATGACGTCGTATTTCTATTTACGGCCTCAATTTACTCGGACCTATTGACGTCGTCTCTGGAAAGTTTTCACCGCGCTTTGTTGCCTGTTGTACAGATTTATAGTCTCCTCGCGTCATCGATGTTACTGTTGTACCACGGGTTTGGTTTATTACCCCGCATGGCAGTCCGTCGCTCTGGTGCATGTTTGCCAATACGTGTTCTTAGTGAAGCATTGTAGCCAGTGATGAGTTCCGCTGCGCTGGATGTTGACACCACAGCTGATAGCGACTCACAAGTTGATCGAATGTCATTGTTGAAAGAATCGGCGTCAAACGAGTGGTAATAGCGGTTTATGTGTCGATGTCTTAACTGGCCTTTGGATGCTCATGACGTAGCGCACTACGTGATGATCTGATATCGACATCGGAATAACGTCAACAGAAGTAGCGAGAGTGTCATTTTTAGAAGTGATTACTAAGTACAATGTGTGGCCTGCAGAATGTATAAGCTCTGTGACGTGTTGGGTGAAATTGTATGAGTCCAGTAGTTGCATGAGCGGCCGGGTCTCTGCCTCAACGTCGTATCTGATGTTGAAGTCACCAACGATGCACGTTGGTATTATACATGTCGACACCTCTCAGAACAGGTGTTCTAGTTCCAGGTAGAACTCCGCCATCGGCCTGGTAGTCTTAGCCGATGATGGCGGGCGGTATAGCGTGCACAGATTTAACGTTCTAGAACTGGCTCCAGTGAACTGGATACGCATCAGTTCGAAAGACTCATAGTTCGTTTTAGGGAGCATCTTGCATTGTAACGTGTTCCTGTGGATGACGCCGACACCACCACCGCTTCCAGCCGCACGAGGAACGTTGATGATCGTATATCCGTTCGGCGTCAGTTCGGCGATTATCGGTTTATCACTGTCCTTTTTCAGCCACGTTTCTGTTATGGCTACGATGTCAATGTCGTGGTCGGTCACGAATTCATTGATGGTTAGCGGTTTATTTCTGACAGATCGAACATTAAGGACAGCGACTGAGAGAGTATTCTTTGTCGGGCTCGTATTATCGCGTGTAGAAACGTGAACTACGTTGAACGGTTCAATACGGCGAGATGATTTGCACATTATTGTTCTGGGTATATGTGTCCTGGCAGTTACGATCACAGATATCACTTGAACTGATGGTGATATCGATTGCATAACAGGTGCAGTGTGTGTTGAAGTACGTTTGTGTCTACGGTTCTTGCCAGCTAGACACCCATGCGGTGGAACGGCTATCCCAAGTAGCTTCAATAGGCAATACACCGGCACGGAGAGTCTATTCTTTTTTCGTTTTTACCTTGAAACACAAAACAACAGACATATGAGACGAAATACCACTCAAAGAAGCAAAATCGACACTTTCAAGAGACAAACATTTAGAAAAAAAATATATTTTCAACAGACTTACAAGGCTAAACACCCCCAAACCAACAAAATCAATACGTTCAATGGACAAACATGTTATTTAGACGAAATGGTCACCCCCTAACTGACATAAACGCGCGTGGTTGTAATAAAAAACAGATGTTGTTGTTGACGCAGTGGCGATGATAAAGAAGACGCCATTTTTAAAAACCACCATGTCAAATTTGTTTAAGGTACGCGTGTCAACACGACGTCAGAAAAGGACATCGTTTAAAAAATATAATGGTGAAGGTTTTCATTGAGTAATAGTAAATAAAACGATAAATTCGTGTGCACTCGTATACCACCGTGTTTTGTTCGTGTTTTACACACATACACGTATAATGCACGCACACGCGATGATATTCCGATACCCGCTAAGAATCGGTCATTAGCCGCATGCACGCGCACCCGCTAAGAGGCGGTTACTCACCACTCGTTAGGGGATATGACTAAGGGTGTGACGTCACCGAAAGTGAGTCTACCGTCGCTAGGGGGCGATAAGTAACCGGAACTGAGTTACCATTTTGAGTCCCTGATTTTTATGACTCCTGATTTGATGTTTAGGACGGACCTTATAATTATTCACACGAAGGATTTCGTTGTCACATGAAGGTGTTCGTTGTCACATGAAGGTGTTCGTTGCTACATGAAAGTGTTTATTGTGAAACAAAGATATTCTTTGCCACACGAAGGATTTCGTTGTCACATGAAGGTTTCGTTGTTATATGAATGTGTTCGTTGTCACGTGTAGGTATTCCAACGACGACATGACGGTACGGTCGACGTTTACCGAAACAAGCGACTACAAAGAAGGGTTCGGCGACGTAGCAGGTGAATTCTAGATTGGTGAGTGAACAAAATAGTAAAAAATTCATCCAAACTGTTGACATAGTACGAACAACAAAAATTACAAATTGACTGACTTCGTATAAATTAGAATTGCAAAGAACATAGGCTATAATTGAGGAAATATCATGGCTTGTTTTGTGTTGATGATCTGTTGTATTTCTCTATATCTCCTCGTTAATAATTAGCTTACCTGTCATGTTGATTAATTTCGATGCGTAGACTATACATATGTAACACTAAATATGATAAATCGAAATGTTAATAAAAATATAAAAATTACTTAGGGAAAGGTCAGTATGTGGGATGGAAATCGACGCACACTGGTATGGTAAAATTATTATATAAATCTGACAATAGAGTTTGGATTTGAAAGTTGTGATGCAGCTATAAAATATCAGTTATATTGTCACTGAGATCCCTCAGTATAATGCGATTTTGTTGGTATCAATAATGTGCTAAGTCTTAACTTGGTACGTTGGTCAAATAAACATTTGTATTGAACAGCTGTATTGTGTTACGGTGTATTTTGCAATATATTTGACGTTTGTTTTATTGGTAGTGATGATGTTGTGGTTTGTGTTCTTTGTTTTTGTGCATGTTTTAGACATTGCGTATTGTGCAGTATTATTCCATGTATTTTCAGGCAATGATTATCTATACGACATTACGCCGCATACAAGCTATACCTTAAGAGTTGACCTGGCCGCCTTCGACGGCTCTACGAGATACGCACTTTACTCGACCATCGCCGTGGCTACCGAAAGCGATAACTATTGCCTTTCACTTGGGCGATTTAGTAGCGGCAATGCAGACATGTTATACTTAACAAACGAGACCCGGGCAAGCATTGGTAGATTAACCCGGTATGTATGATTAACAGTTATGTATGAAATGGAAGTTAAAACGAGATGCAACGGATTATCGGTTGTCATAAAAACCGCGAATGTTAAAATGTTATTAGTTGTTATTTCAAAACAGTTCGATAACCATTTATATATGAAAAATTGCCTAAATGAACACAATCACAAAAAAGTATGCATTATTTCAATAACGTGGCACTGGACGAAAGAATGCATAGTTGCCATTGTCAATAAAGGGCCGCAGTTTTCTTGTGCTGAGTTCACAGAGTTCGCGCAGAGATGGGACTTCGAGCACATCACAAGCAGTCCGTGATATCGCCAGACCAACGGGCAGGAAGAACGAGCAATAGGAACGGTGAAGAACCTCGTGAAGAAAGCGATGAAAGATGGTAGTGACACTGTGCGAGAGGGCTACAGTGCGTCCCACGTCGATGCCGAACGCTGCTTCCTGTTCAACGCAATATGCTGATACCAGAGATTCCTGCTAACGTGTCTCGCGACAGGAAAGCTAGCAAAGATGCTCAAATAGCACACTACAACAGGTCAGCACATAACTTGAAAGCGATAGCACCGGGTGAAACTATACGTATGAAGTTGCCAGTTCAAGATACATGGACGCTTGGCGAATGCACGAAGAAGCTCTCAAACCGGTCTTACGTCGTTCTAGTTGAAGGTCGTATGTACAGATGCAACCGACGAGCTCTACGTGTGGTAGACGAGTGCCCACCGCTTCTAGAGAGTGAGCCCCTGGAAGATAGTTCGACACCTCTGCCACGATAAGCCAACGAGATATCATCTGTCGCACCGCCTCGTGCAGACAGGACGATGCCGATTCAAGATCCTTGCTGACACAAGACACACTGCCGAGAAAACAACCTGTGTTGATGCTAAACACACCATCGCCACGTGTGGAATTGACGCCAATGCGCAGAAGCACACGTGCTCGAGAGCTGCCTGCATACTTGGAAGATTATCGGTAGAGACTTGACTAGATAACTTGTCTTGAGGAACTAGAGTTGTGATTGACTTTCCTTTTTGTAAAAGGAAAGGGATGTAACGTAACATACGGTATGGAGTCGGAGATCCAGTGTAGACGAACTGCTATTTTTCGTGTACTGTAGATGATGTGCGAGTTGGTCTGACAGCATGATCGAGTGAAATGTGAACCGGTATTATATGACAAGCAGAACAACATTAAAGCGTTTCATACCGTTGTTTATTTTAAAACATGAACAATGAAACAAGCAAACGTAACAGAGATGGAGGTGAGACTCAACATGGAAATATATGGAACAGAGAGGGATGACATGGAGAGAGTTGGGAATACTACGACACAGAAGGAGCAGAGTTGTGTCACGGAGACTGAAGAAAGGAGACTGAGAAGAGGGAAGGTGTGAAGGAACAAGGAAATGAGAAGAAGACAGAGGGACGAAGGAAAATTGTTCGGCAGAGGGAATGAAAACGTGTCAGTGGGGATAGATCAACAGATGGTCAGATTGTTGGGAACGAGGAAAGATGCGACAGCGATACAGGTGGTGAAGAGGTAGATATCACAGAGGCAGTTGATAAGACTGTGAAACAAAGGACCGATAAGAAGACAGACGGATGAGCACAGAGTGTTCAGCAAAGGAAAGGTAAACAGGTCGGTGTTGAGGAGCGGCAACAGAAGGAACGCAGATGTATCAGCGGCAGCAGTGTGGGACACTCTGTCGTCAATTGTTACCAGCAAAACATCACTGGAATCATTTAAATCTGTGTTGAAGACTCACCTGTTCACTGCTGCATATATGTAACTCTGACCCTTACCAACACTGTTTTACCATAGCTGATTGATGTTTAACATTTATGTATTATTTATTTATCTATTTATTTACTTTTCGTATACATTTAGCCTAATTTATTGATGTTTACATTAATTTGAGTTTATTCATTTAAAAAAAATGTGATCTTAACTATTTTATTTTATGATATTTTACATCACATTCCTTTTCTACTTCTACTATATTTATTGTTTTAATTGCTATTATTACTAGATCATTTTATATATGATATAACAACTATTGTTTTTTATTCAAATGCATTATTTTTAACATACACTTGTATATTGTTGTAAAGCGCTGTGAACAATATTGGATGTGGCGCTTAACAAAATAAAACATTATTATTATTAAGGAGAAAGAGAGAAAACTGTGAGTAGTCATGGGGGATTCTATTATCAGGAAGTTGGACAACACAATAAATAAGGGGGAGGATTTGAATATATGTCTACCAGAGGCAAAGATAGAGGGTGTCACAGAAAGAGTATGCCAGGTCATGGGCAATGGCAACGGGGGATCAATTCTTGTGCACGTTGGCACCAATAATGCTGAGAAGGAAGGTACGACGGCCAACATTGATACGTATAGGAGGCTGGTCTGCACACTGAAAGAGGCACGCATTGGACATATCGTGTTATCGGGTATACTGCCAATAATGGGTGGCAGAAGACAATACTACAGGAATTACAGAAGAATGGCCATCAACACACTGGTACAGAAATTATGTATGAAGGAAGGAGTCGGATTCGTAGATATGTGGACAAGCTTTGTAGGAAGAGAAAATCTGTTTATGAGAGACGGGCTACGTTTGACAGGAAAAGGAACAGCAGTTCTAGGGAGCGAGTTGATTAGGTGCATAGGTGATGTTACAGGCACAGTTGAGTATATAAACTAGATGCACAGGGGGATACGTAGAGGCACCTCAAAGAAATAGTACAAACAAATCTACAAGGAAAGGTTCACCAAATATCCTTGAACTTAGATGTGAATGCTTAAATGCCGGAAGCATAGCAAATAAGAGTAGCGATTTAGACATCATCATAGCGGATATAGACACCGATATAATAGACATCATCATAGCGGATATAGACACCGATATAATAGACATCATCATAGCGGATATAGACACCGATATAATAGACATCATCATAGCGGATATAGACACCGATATAATAGACATCATCATAGCGGACATAGACACCGATATAATAGACATCATCATAGCGGATATAGACACCGATATAATAGACATCATCATAGCGGATATAGACACCGATATAATAGACATCACAGAATCATGGGCACATGAAGACATGGTAGATGCTGAATTAGCTCTATCGGGTTATGTCATGTTTAGAAAGGACAGACAAGAGAGAAGAAGAGGCGGAGTCATTATGTATATTAAAGAATCCATACAGGCATATTAAGTACAAACGAAAAGGGAAGCAGATTGCGAGGAAGCTATTTGGTGCAACATGGCTATCAGAAACTCAACATTAACAATATGACTAGTTTATCGTAGTCCTAACATAAGACAAGAGGATTATGTAAAACTACACGGTGCCATAAAGGAGATAAATAAAGGGGAATGTGTTATAATGGGTGATTGTAGTCTTGGACATATTCAGTGGAAATCACTAGAGCGTGCTGGAGGTGATGACCAACAGTTTCTACTTCTAATACAGGAATGTTTCCTTACCCAATATGTTTTGGAACCAACCAGAGGTGGAAATGTGTTGGATTTAGTATTCTCTTCTCAAAATGAATTAGTTGATAATGTTAAAATACATTAAACTTTGGGATCAAGTGATCATAATCAGATCCATTTTAGTATAAAAGTACAATCAGGGAATAATGGTAAAAAGCGATGGAGGAGAAACTTTAACAAAGGCAAATATAAACAGATGAGAAAATATTTAGCATAAACAGATTGGACTAATGAAGGATAAGACAGCAAGAGAATTTTGGACAACTTTGAAAGATGAGATTGAGGGCATTATAGAAAGATCTGTTCCCCTAAAAAAGTAAGGGAAACGATCTAGGAAGAAACACCTATCGAAAGAAGCTATATGAAAGATTGCTTACAAACAAATTATGTGGAGAGTTTACAGAAACACTGGAAATATAGAAGACTATAACAACTACAAAGAGCCCCTTAACCTAGCTACGAACGAAATTCGAAAATCCAAACAAACCTTTGAGCACAAATTTGCGAATTTATATTTTATAAAATTCCAAGAGTTTCTGTGCTCATGTAAGCAGTAAACGTAAGGTTCGTGATAAGGTGGGACCACTAGAAAACAGTGCAGGAAACTTTATGTCTGATAATTTTCAAATGGCATAGGCCCTGAACGAGTATTTCAGCTCACTGTTTACTACAGAATATATACGTTCACTGCCATTATCAGTTAATAAATTTGAGGGGATGTATCAAAAAAAATAGGGCAGTTGTTTGTTACTCCTGAAATTATGTCAAAGAAAATTAAGGTGATGAAGGAAAACAAATCACCCGGAGTTGACTGGATACTACCAAAACTGCTTAAGGAAATTGTAGACCAAATCAGTACACCACTTGCTATATTCTTTAATTTGTCACTAAAAGAGGGAATCGTTATACTAGAATGGAAAGAAGCAAGAATTACACCATTATTTAAAACGGGATCAAGGAGAATTACAGACCAGTGAGCCTAACATCAGTTTTATGCAAATTATTAGAAACGCTTATTAGAGATCAACTGGCGGAATTCCTTGTAAAACACAATTTAATAAATGAATCTCAACATGGGTTCCTAAAAGATAGGTCTTTTCTAACCAATCGCTTATATTTTTTAGAAAAAATTACAAAGTGGGTAGATGATGGGTAACCGGTGAATGTTGTCTACTTCAATTTTCAGAAAGTATAATGTGCCCCATCAAAGACTGTTACTTAAACTAAAAGCAGGGGATGGTGTGATCAGTTGGGTACAAACATGGTTGACAGACAGAAGACGGAGAGTAATAATAGAGTGGGTGATTTCAAATTGGAAACCAGTTTTATGTGGAGTGCCACAGGGGTCGGTGTTGGGACCTATATTATTATTGATATATATAAATGATTTGGATGATGATGTATCACGCAACGTACTAAAATTCGCAGACGATACAAAAGTGTTCAGAACAGTTAATACATATGCAAACAAACACACTTTACAAGATGATGTAGCCAAATTGGTCAAATGGTCTGAAAAATGTGAAATGACAATCGATTTTGGGACGTGTAAATGCATCCACATAGGACATGAAAATGTGAACAAACAATACATAATGGGGGATACTAGATTCGATAAAACTGTAAAAGAAAAGGACTTAGGAATAACAGTTAGGGCTGACATGAAAGTTTCGAAGCAATGTGGAATTGCTGCTTCAAAGGGTAACCAAATACTAGGGCTAATTAGGAGAAATATCATATATAAGAAAAACAGCTAATTGTACCACTGTTCAAAACAATAGTTAGGTCACATTTGGAATATTATATACAAGCATGGAGTCCATATCGTAAGAAGGACATAAATAAGCTAGAAAGAATGCAACGAAGAGCAAGTAAGCTGATTCCTGAACAGAAAGATCTTGGTTATGAAAGACACCTATTAGAATGTGGGTTGACAACATTAGAGACTAAGAGGAGACCAAGTAGAAGTGTTTTACAATATAGAATTGTTATGAGGATATTTATATAAATAGGAATGTTGATACATACAAGCTATTATATTGTTCTTTCCGCATATCTGGATAGGCGTCTACTGTTAGGGCATATACCCTATCTGCGAAGGTGTCCAGACTATCCCCCTCTTCCTGTTTCAACACAGACAACTCTGATCTTACTTTTGTCTTAGCAACGGGTCTGGTGTAGCCGTATCGCATAACGTCGTACACCCCCTATAATCGTGGCGTTCCTCTCTGGACAGGCTACGGTGAGCCGTCAGAGCTGACCCTCGCAGGCATGATACCAGGTGGCAGCACCAGGCAACTATTAGCCCCCTGGGTGGCAGCACCGTCCCCTATAGTTATTTATATGTACCCTGATGACGTGACTGGGACCGAGACTTGAGACACGTCCAACCCAACAATTCGTCTGTTGACGGCGTACCGCTTAAGCCTAGACGTGTCTCCACCCGGTACTCGGCCGTACGTATGACTGACAGAAAGCTGCAGGCCCGCAAGACTGGTAAGCATTCCTACTGGCATGTTATGTACCCAGCCCTGTGACATTGATGTCAGAAATTACGCACCTGCGTCCGACGTATAAAATATATGTACGCCTTAAAAGTTGTGCTTTCTGTCACTGACTTTGGTGAATTTAGTGTGCTTCCTAAAAACACATCTCAGCCGCACACGTGCGTGTGTATTGCGTGTGTATTGCGTGTGTATTGCGTGTGTGCTGCTGCCGTTTGTTCGTGATGTTGATTTGTGCTGCGTTGTGGTGATGTTCGTGACCGTATTATTCTTGAACGTGAGTGCATAAACGTTTTTTTTTAGACGGGTCCTAGCTAACTGTCAGATGCAATTATATAACAACATTACACTGCTCATTCCGTTCCGCATCAGTGCACGCTCGCAAAGACATGTCATCCGAAGTCAGTCACGGTATCATTCAGTCGTGCTTCACGGCAGAGCTGGAGGTGCTAAAGTCAGCTAGGGGTGCATCCGCGAAAGTAGCGAAGAGTGTGACACCGCGAGGCAAGTCAACTTCTGAGTCGGACACTTGTGAAAACGTAGTATTTGACGTAATTGAACTGATTGCTCCAATGTTAATTAAGACGATGTTCACTGCCTTGGAACACCACGCGATTACTTCAGGCAATCGTGACAGCAAAAGACGACCGTATCCGCTGTCTGGAGCAAAAGGATGCGCCCGGAAAGCAGAGGCGGTCAGATGCGAACAATATTCCCAGCGTCCCAACCTCCGTATCCAGGGAATCCCTGAAGCGGACAGGGAGAACACCAACGATCTGGTGCTCGCTGTGATGAAAGAGAAGATGGGTCTGACGGGTATCGGTCCAACGAATCACCACCGGATTGGGCACAAAGCAAGACAAGCAGGGTCGCCCAAGAAAACGCCCGATCATCATTCGATTCAGGAATGAGGCGATCCGTGATGAAATGTTCCGCGCACGCGGACAACTGAAGCAACAAAACAGGCAACACTCTGACGAACCAATATACGTAAATGAAGACCTAACGGCGAATCGAGCTGCACTGGCCTTTCAGACGCTATATCTGAACCGTCAGAAAACGATAATGGACTGCTGGGCATGTGCAGGACGAGTCCTCGTGAAAGCCAATACCGGGTTTATTAAAGAGATCCACAACATAAAAGACTTGAACTTCACGCAACCGGTTAGCACGACCGAGAGCCGGGCTGACACCTGTTATCATCAATAACAGACTATCATGTCAAATGTCAGTCGGCCCACACTATGTTGAATATTAATACAAATTATACTCAGTGTTTTGTTCTTCGTGTATTGTAATTCTGTTGTACTATTTACAAAGTGAAAACTATAGTTATTTTTGTTACAAGTACGATACCTTTTTAGCCATCATATTTTTCATTTTTCCTAATCGTTTTCTCCGTACTGGATAGCTTGCTAGCAGTAGTCTATTGTGTTGGAAAAGTTATTCATGAACTTGTCGACATATGTGAAGTTCGTTTATTCAATATATTTCTTATTTTCATTAATTCTTTTCTTGTTGACTATGATTCTCACACAGACAACCATGTGCATAATTATGTTGGACTTAAGAAGTATCATAATTGCACACAATTTGAACTTAAATGTAAGTAGTTTAAAACATATAGATACTGTTCTTTAACATGTTGGTGTGTACACAGAATGGATTTTAAACATCTTTCTTTTTTCGATAACTGCTTGCCTCTGTGGCATTGGTGTATAACGAGACTGTCGGAATGTGTTCTACTTACTCAACCTTTGCAAAGAAACTGCCATGAGCCAAAAGTAAAAATAAATAAATAATCATATTCATTTTTGGTAATGCTGTATTATATTCTCACATTTTTGTTGTTGATACAATAAGTACGTTGTATCATATGTGTCTACAAAATGTTCACAATAGTCTTGTTTCCAAATAAATCATATTTGTATTTTGCCCAGGGTAATGCTTATGCAGCTTTTTCATTACGAGTAGTAGTAGTGCCTGTTTAATGATGGGTGTGTTGTGTTCTATTTGTATCCATTATGAGTCATAACAACAATTTTCTAGAGCAATTTGGTGGTCTAGAGAAAAAGTATGTCACATTTTAAAAACAGATGAAATTAATGAAGATGGGGACATTGAAACATTCCAGCAATCACCTTATTTTCCGATGATAAGATAGTAAACTATTTACAGAACAAACAAAATAAATTTATCGTGTTCTGTCTAAACAGTCAGAGTTTAAGTGCACAAATTTACGATAAAACTAGAGATATTTAAAAATAGTGGTTGTGAGATCAGTGCTTTGTGTTTACAAGAAACGTGGCTCGATGATGAAGTTGATACCTCATTATTGCAACTAGATAATAAGGTAAACTATGTAGTACACTCACTGGCCTAGCTGTCTATCTTAGTAACAAATACAAATTATTATATATATATATAATAATTCTGACATATGGAAAGGTCAATTTCATGAAATATCATGTTATTCTATGAAGAAAAAACAAATTGTTGGAAATATATACAGACCACCTAGATATATAATTGAGAACTACAAAGCATTTACAGATGAATTTGCATCTAACTTAGTTGATTTACAAAAATGTAAAAGTGACACAGATTTACAAATATGTAAACGTGACATCATAATTGCGGGTGATTACAATATTGATTTGCTGAAAATTAACGAAAAACCAATAATATGTGACTATTTTGATACAATAACTTCACATGGTTTCTTCCAAAAAATCAGTTTGCCAACAAGACTGTCAGAATACCAAGGAACACTTATTGGTATTTTCTTATATAATCTGTCTGAAGGATTCTTGAAATCTTTAGCTGGTATTCTTATAAGCAATATTTCTTATCACTTCCCTTATTTTCTTTGTTTGGATTATCTCGAAACTTCTAATGTTACATCAAGACTTATACAAATAAACAGCATAATCCTGACTCACTCAATAAATGTTAAATTGAAACACAAAACTCAAATATTTATGATAAACTTAATAAGGGTATTTATGCAGATCCCACTAAAAACTATGATATCCTTGATGAAAGTATCACTTCTGTTATTGAAAAGATTTTGCCTATTAAAATAATAAAATTTAATAAATATCAATATAAAAAACACCTTGGATTATTCAGGGCATTATTAGGTCAATTAAGTTTAGAAATAAATTGTATGCAAGCAAAAACAGACTCCGGTAATTACGGATCAATACCGTAAACTCAACAACTAATTTGCGTTCTTGTAATATAATTCTTAAAAGAAATATTCGATTGACTAAGCAAATGCATTATCAGTTCAGTTTTGAAAAACATAAACATGACATTAAAAAGACATGGTGCTTAATTAAAGAGATTATTTAAAAACCCAAAGAAAGAAGAATTTCAGAATTCGTTCAAAGTGGACGGAGAAATGGTAAGTGATAAATGCATTATCGCAAATCAATTTAACTCGTTTTTTTAACAAATATTGGTCCAACTCTAGCCTCTAAGTTAACTACAACTGACGGTAAATGCTATAAAGATTATTTGAAAAACCCAGCACTTAACACCCTCAGTTTTAAACCAATTGAAGTAGATACTGCTCTCAGCATAATTGATCACTTACCTCAAAAATCAAGTAACGGAATAGATAGTATATTAACCAAAATATTAAAATTGATAAAACATGATATTAGCAAAGCAGTCACCTAATTATAAATCAATCCATAATGACTGATATATTTCCAAACAAATTAAAAATTGTAAAGTTATTCACCTTTTAAAAAAAGGTGATAATTTTAACATTGACAATTATCGTCCAATTTCAATCTTGCCAGCTATTTCAAAGATTTTTTAAAGGAAAATATTTAATCAAATACACGACTATTTCCATTCCATTATATTATACTATAATAACCAATAAGTTTTTAGAAAGAAACATTCTACTGAATTCGCGAAACTCTAAATTGCACGGCCGTCTCGGATACGATATGTATTCTCCCTTTCGCATTGGCCCTGATCAACATCGACTTCTGGACTTGGACTGGTAGGCGTGATTTCTTTTGTCGGTTGTACGACACCCGACGTCCCTGCTTCATCGACAGCGCGACAGTAGTACAGTCGGAAGGTATGCCCCCATGAACCCAATGAATTTCTAAATGAAACTTATTTTTTTGTAACCCTGAAGGTGTCTAGTAAACAGATTTGGATGTTCACATTTCGAAATAATGTCCGAAGGGGTCCGTTTGGACGCCATCTTGGATTTTGTCACGCGCGACTGGTAAAATGAAGGATACCCATAACTTTTGAACCATTCATCGTACAAAGACAAATGAACCCACTTTTTCGTATAACTGTGGCATGAGGAATCACTTAAGATTCAAACATATTTATTGCTTCAAAATGCACGTAATACCATATTTTCATACCTGATATCTAGTCAAATACAAAGTTAAGGATAGGTGATTGTGTATAAGCACTGACTCAACATTATATGCCACTACTAGGCAGAAAATGGGCTAATTATGAGTCCAAGAAGAAAGGAAACTACACGAAATCTACCCACTACGATCAGTATCTACGTCTACTCAAGAACTATCTACCCGAAACTTACCCTCGACACTACACACTAATCATCATCATCGCCAAGAAGCAGCTCATCATAGTCAAACTGCTGATCATCTTCCTCTTCTCCCTCCTCCTCCTCAGCAGCATTCTAAAGCAAGTCAATGAGTGGGGGAGGCAAGATGGGTCCACACGACCACACTGGCTCCAATACACCCTCCTCAGTCTTCACTCATCCCTGTCCATCATCGTAGGGCTTGGGTCGCCAGAAGCGAGACTGGTTGGCCCGCTTGTACTTGGCTAGTAAGTAGTTGACCCGGCCAACATGGAGAATTAGCAGGGTGGGAGGAGAGCCAGGTCAAACTTGGACTTGATGGTGAGCTTCTCGTTTTCTCCCACCATCTTTACGAGCATCTTGCCTCGCACACCATCCAATGATTTCTCGCGAGCCTGACCGTACATGAGGCAGATGAAGGCCTCCAAATCTGCTATCACTTCCGGCTTCACCGTCCAGTCATCAACAAGTTTCTTGAAAACGTTGTAATACTTAGGGTTCTTCTGGAGCTTTTTGAGGGGAGTCATATTGCCTTTACCATTGAAGGCGCTGGTGCAGTCCTCGCCTGAGAACTCGACCAGCGGAAAAATTTCGAAACCTGTGACTTTGGCTTCCATTGGGGAGGACAATGCTTCTCTTGACAGTGTGTCAGCTACACAAAGGGAGCTACCTCTCTTATAGGTAACATCAAACCTATATCGCTGCAGTTTCATCATCATCTTCTGCAGTCGCGCCGGAGTCTTATATTATATATTCAAAGCATTCCTAAGTATTGTTTCTAGAGGCTGGTGTTCGGTATGTACGTGTACATCGATTTTTCCATACAGGCAACGATAAATTTTATAAAAGCAGCTGCAAATGGCAAGGCATTCCTTTTCTTTCTGAGAGTAGCGTCGTCTTGTATGATTTAGACTGCACGACGTAAACGCTACGGGTTGGAGGTTACCGTCGTGATTTGGTTGGAGCAAGACACCACCAAGACCATCATCGCTTGCATCTATCTGGAGGACAATCGGCTTGTGGAGGTCACAGAAGAGGAGAACACGAGCAATGGATATGATTGTCCTTGCCTTGTCAAAGACGTTTTGTTGTGTTGTGGATCAGATGAAGTCTGAACCGTCTTGTGTGAGCATCCAAAGAGGTTTGACGACAGCACTGAGGTTTGGGATATATGCTGAGAGTTAGTTGCACATCCAAATGAATCGCTGTACTTCGGCTCTGGTGCATGGAACAGGCATCTTCATCACCGCTGACACCTTGTTAGGATCGGCTCTCATGCCGACATCACTGATAACGTGACCCATGAAGAGTAGCTCCTTCATCTTGAATTTCAATTTGTTGGGATTCAGCTTGATGTTCGTGTGGATGCAACGCTCCATGCGGGCAACGAAGCATTTGTCATGGTCGCGCTCTGGATCTTTGTATGTGGTGCCCTTACCAAACACCAAAATATTATCGGCAACATTAATTATGCCCTCAAGACCTTCACCAGTAGTTGACAATTTGAGCTGCAATTCCACTGGCGCGCTAGAAATCCCAAACGGTAGCCTCAGCCATCTGTATCTGCCATAAGAGGTGTGCATCGTAGTCATCATGGACAAATCAGTGTCCAGAAGGCAGTGAATAAACCCCTCCCGTACGTCCACCAAGGAGAAGCATTTTGCTCTGACTAGCCTGCGTAACTGCTCGTTGAGGGTAGGCATCTGGAATATCGGTCGGAGGATAACGTTGTTGACTGTTGTGGATTCCGGGATGGTGATGATTGAGGCTTACAATGGTTGATTGGGGTTGCGTGTAGTTCCTCAAAATTGTTATATGGATAGCTGTTGATCATTTCCTCATCAGGTAAGTCACTGACGTAGTTCGTGTTGAACACATTATTTGGCTGTGTGATGTCCGTACACTTCCTTCTCAGAATCAATTCGTAAGCAGGTGGACCATCATCATCATCATCATCAGTAGTCTCTGTCACAAGGCAAGTTGAGTTTATCGAGAATACTTCTTCGGTGTTGATCGAGATGAGACCTAACATTTCACTATCTGCTCAAAACAATAGTGCAGGCTTATCGCACATCAATGCACTCGGTAGGAAGTGGAGCGTTTCGTAGCGGCCTTCCCTCTCGCACAGCAGCACTACTTGCCCACGTGGTCTCATAGGTGTTGCGTCACCATAGAGTACAACAGATATGGCGAGTGATGCACTGCAATATTTGGGTTTTAAAGCATGCAGCGACAGGGCATTGACAGTGTTGCACGTGGCAGCTGTGTCAATCTGTAGTTTCATCTCCTGTTGTTGAAAATGGCAGATTCACAAAGTATCTTTTTCCCATTGCACCCTGGTTACTCTCATGTACTTGTTGCTTCTCTAGTGAATAACTCTGACAATCTTCTCTGTTTGAAGCACTCATTTGGCACGAATCGTCATGTTGAGCTCCCAAATCAAGTTGGTATACATCTTCAGTGGGGAAAGTTGGCTCTTGGAATCTGCCAATACTCCGCTGGGATGTTGCATCGTGACCTGTCCAGTGCGGTTGGCGTCTATTTCCACGACCACGGCCTCTGGCTGGGAAACGCTGGTTGTGCTGCTGTGGTTTGGTTGAGCCGTTCAGGCAAACAGTGGCAAAGTGGTCGTTGCTCCCACATTTCACACATTTCCTACCATTAGCTCGGCAGGATTTCCAAGGGTGGGGACGTCTTTTGTCCCCACACCATGTGCTGGCTTCTCGTTTCAGACTCATGTGTCGGTGACTGGTCCAATGGACTTGCTCTTCTGTGTTTCTGGAGGTAACGAGTGACGAGTTTGTTGGCTTGGTTGGCTGATTCATGGGTTTTTGCTTCGGCAACAACGTCTGACAGTATTATCTTGGACCCATCAGCTTTCTTGTGGACTTTCAGAAGGTCGGTCCTTGTAGCCTGGTTTAGCAACCCGAATATGAATTTGTTCCTGATTAGTGCATCTGCCATAGCATCGTATTTACACTGGCTTCCTGCTTGGCGTACTTTCACTTCCCAGTCTTGTATAGTGTCCTGTGCATTCTGGCGTAGATTCCGAAAGTGAATCGATCTGATAACACGGTACTGCCAACTGAGCCAGCTTAAATAGTGGTGGCGTAGACGCGGCATCCATATCCAAGGCTTCAGTTTGTCTGCCGCAGGTATTTGCGGTTCTATTGTGTATCGGATTACTGACAGAGCCTCGTCTGGCATTGCTGACCTCAATGCAGATATCTCCAGCTGGGGATTCTTGAAAGGAGCCTTAATCTGATCTGGAAGTGATGGATCTTTCCCCAAGTATCTATAATCCGCCTGAATACAATAGTCATTAAAGAAGACTTCAAAATTCTTGAAATTCTCAACCATGTCCCCTCCTAGTTTCAACTCTGGTCTTTTAGGGTGTGCCATGTTCGTATTTATTCTCGTTCAGTCACAGTTTGGCTTGCGATACAGTTGTAATGAATCGTTGCTTGAATTTGTGTTCGTTTATGTCATATTTGGCGTGCCATACAATTGAAATTTTCGAGCGTAGCCTGTCCGGATCTGAGAAATTGCTCGAAATTCATTAAAACCGGGACGAGTGGGTCCTCACCTGGCCGAATGTGGCAGACTTCTGAGTTCATTAGCCGGCGATCTTTTACATTCTGACCTAATCATGAAAACGACCACCTACAACCACCAATCTTCTCATCATATATCTTACATTACGTTACCAAAAAATTCTCTTACATTCCCATAACGATAAAAATTCACAAAACAAACTCAAGTAAAACTCGACATCACCGGCAGCGACTCCGCGGTTACCATAAAGTCGATATTGTGTCGAGGAGTACACACGTAACGCTTTATCTATATGCAGGGACTCTACGCACACAGTAACGATTGCGCCACTGTGCGGAATTTCTGTGAAGCTCATTATGTATCGACGCCTCGACACAATAATATAAATTGTACGGTAAACGCGGAGTTACGGGTAATCGTCGCCGGCGACGTCGAGTTGTACTTGAATTTGTTTTGTGAATTTTGATTGTTATGTGAATGAAATTTAACGTAGTGTGTGTAGATGTATGTAAGATATGTGAAGAGAAGTTTAGCGGCAGTATGTGGTCATTTTCATGGTTAGGTCAGAAAATGAAAGATCGCCCATTACCCAGACAGCATACCTACTACAGCGGGCCGACAGCGGGCCGAGAGCGGCAAAGTCATCGGCCCGCTGACGGCATCCGCCTGCGGGCCGAGGGATTTTAGTCCGGCGGCTCGCCTTCGGGCCGAGGGCGGCTCATAGTCGGACGCCGATACTGTGCCGATGGCTAGCCACTCATATGCCGACTGTGTCTAATTTTGCTAAATGTGTGTATATGTGTGTATAAAAACGTACAAAAATATATACACATACACTTATATACATGTGTATTGGTCTTATAACTTTAACATTTCAATAATAACCATCATGCATTGTCACTTTAATGTTAAAATGAACATTACTTGATACACGTTCATAAATTTATTGGGATTAACTGGAATTTGAAAGTTCGAAACAATAAAATAATACAGTAATATATTATTTAGGAAGATAACAAATGTAAACTGCATCAAAAAGAGAATGGGTGTCGAGTATCCCATCCAATTATTATAAACTACAATTAAATACGCAAACAACTCAAATGCGCGTAACAAACACATAATTTAATACAAGAAAATAAAAAAGCAAAGTTGCAATTAGTGTACATTGATTCGTGCGGCACATGACAATTCAAATATTTTATGAAAAGGCTGCTTAATTATTATTGTTCATAAACTCTTTTCTGTTACAACCAGCTGCATTTGTCATCCGGTGCTGTCTAACACCATTCCCGTCAGAGGCAGTCTTGGAGTATTTTCGATTGTTCTGCTGATGTTGTAGTCAGTGGCAATGTTGCCACTTCGTTCTATCTGACAGCATCTGGAATATTAACGTACAAATATTTAATTTCTTCAAAGAAGGTAACACATTGTACAATGCCTAGTGTCTATAAAAAGGGTAAAATATTAAACATATTTTATTTCACAATAAGGTAACATAAAATAATTTTACTTTATAAAAAAATTATAATTCCCGGTTTCTCATCAGCACAATAATTTTAAAATAGCTTCCACAAAACTTTATTTTGAAATATAATTATCCTTTGATTTAATATGCATGCAATAATTCTGAGCAAAAAGAGAAAACTATATTTCACACCAAACCAAAGGAATGTGCCTACTTGTAAGAAATACATTCAATAGACATCTTAAGACTTTTAAGTTGTTAATTGCTGACGATGACTTGCAGTGATAGTCGTTAATACCGTCATCAGGATCAACATAGACTCATTTACCTTAAATCGCACCCCTCATTTACATTTTAATAAATGTGGGACATAAATTGACAGAAGTGGAAGCTTGTAAGTTTTTCCGAGTTTAATATTCATAGAATACTGCACATTTGAACCCCGTTTTGTCCCTGGCTATCTTTTGTCACCCTTAGTATGTGGACTAGACGAGATAAGGACGCCCAGGAAGATTCACCAGAAACGTTAGACGATATGTCCGAAACGGCTTCCCCACAACTGGCACAGACAGACCAGACATATTGGATCGCAATTTTGCGATAATATACAAAATGCCCGAAAAGATTGGTGCAAAACTGAATGACCACATCAGGTAAGGTACTTAAAAAATTGGAGGCAAATTGCCAAAACACTAGTCAGAGAATCTCAGATACAAATAAGAGGATTGGGGACAAGCTTAAGAGCATTGAAGAACTGATGAACTACATAACTCCAACGTCTCTAGTCAATGTTTACCTCTGGAGCAGCAGCAAGGACACAGCCTGTGTTGCCAGGTGTCGTGGCACGGCCAGTTACTTTGACAACATGGCGTCAAACAGCATGCAAACCAAGTCCCCCGAACATGATCAGTTTGGCCAAGAAACAAAAAACCGCCTTATATGACCCATAATATCAGCTGACCTATGCATCTTACACGCCTCAACATCAAGAGTAAAGGTAAAGGAAACTTCTTATATTGCGCAGTATCCAGTCCTCCGGACTGCTCAAAGCGCTTTACACTTTACTCCCTGGCAAACCTGTTCAATCGAACACCATCTCGATTTCTCTGGGAAGAGACCCCCATCCCGCAATTGGTGGTAGGGGAAGGGATAGCCGACGCCACCAAATTCGTGTCCTCTCTCCCGATGCCCCTCCTTATCATGGTGACATATTTGTTACCCTTGACAAGTTCGAGGGGAATGGGACAACTGGCAGATCACTACAACTGGATCTTCGGTGAGCGATTGTTTCGGCTCACGTCCAGTCTGAACGGTGCAGCACTAACTGCACACCGCAGCTTCTCCCATTAAGAACGGACGGATTGATTATCCCATCTTGCATAATTTGTGGAGGAGTAGGAACTGTGATTATGCAGGTTATAAGTAACTCCAAAGACCATGTTGTTTTGAGATATGGAGCGGTACTAACTCTGCTGTGAAACTGGATCCTGTCATAGACATAGACAGTGTTTATGTCCGCCATACTAAAGTAGACCAGCACATTACGGGAGGAGATGTACCACCTTGGGGGGAGGTAAACAAAAGCAATGAAACCTCACCAGCTGTAGCTGTGCCCTACATACTAGATATCAGTCTTGACGAAGCATACATATCAGCTAAACTTCAATATGTAGAGTCCCGCATCCCATTACACCTGGTAGATGTATTCATTAGAGCAAAGGATAACGAGAACAAATCGCTCTATGGCTCCTCCTAAGAGAATACGCCAACGCTTTCTCCAAGGATAGTAAGGATTTCGGTAAATTCTTGCTAATACGTCATCGCATGAACACCTATTATGAGGACCCAGTTAGAGAACGGCTAAGGCGTACCCCTTTGAATTCCAAGGGTAAGAAGAGAAAACACTGACAGATATGATAGCAGCCAATGCTATTAGACACTCCACCTCGAATTGGGCATCAGCTCCTGTCCTGGTGCGAAAGAAAGATGGTGAGGAGCGATATAACGACATGACTGGGACAGAGACTTGAGACATGTCCAACCCAACAACTAGTCTATTGACGGCGTACCGCTTAAGCCTAGACGCGTCTCCACCCTGTACCCGGCCGTACGTACGACACACAGAACGATGCAGGCCCGCAGGACTGGTAAGCATTCCTATTGGCATGTTATGTACCCAGCCCTACGACGTCATCTTCTCATCCTCTCCCCAATTGTATGCTTCGGCCATAAACTCGAATTGGTGAATCCAATTATCCCACTCGCCCGGTTTACCCTCAAATCTGTCGATATAGACATTTCTTTCACTTGTCCAAAAAGGCGTGTCCACACCTCTCCTATTGCCATGGTAACGTTGACTGGGAGTGGGGCGCTGGCGGGATTCCACTGGTTGGCTATCGCTAGGGTCCGTGAAATACTCTTAATTAGGGTTGAATAGACGCTAATTGGTGTCTGGAAAGATGTCCTTAAGATTTGTGTCAGCGTGAACCGCACATTTTGACAAGGGCCCGCGTTCATCGCGATAGCCAGCTCCAACCATCTTCCCACATGCACTCGATCTACCATGCTTTGGTTGAGCTCCAGGAGAGAGCCCAGCACATAACTCTAGAGCCGAAGCTGTTTTCAGGACCATGTATACCTGTCTGTATGGAACGCATTACTATATCGATTGAATCTAGTCGTTCTGCAAATAGTAGCAACGTATCTTATATTGACTTCATGATAGAATCATTTTTATTCACTCTATCCCCAATTTGTGAAAATCTGGCCCCAAACTTGATTATGCTGTTGTAATTTTGTTCTTCGTCTAGGTCTACCCAAATCATATTCGTGCGTTCGTTTGTCATCTCTTCCTTCCCATTACCCTGAATTTTCTTTCGTTGTTTCCTTTTAGGTGGCATTTTCAGTGGTATTACTCAGGTATTGTTTAACTGTGGGCTTTATAACACATCAAGTTTCCGTGACATTAATGCAAACGCGCACGCGTGTTACGAACACAGCGCATCTTAGGCAATACATGTATCATGTCTGTCGAGTTTATAAACGTTCAATTTCAAAGGACAGATTACAAACTGTCAATATATACCAATAGTCTAATATCAATAATTGTTGCGCACTATGTTGTATCTCATAATAAGTTTAAATTCCGTGGCATACTCATTATTGATATGAACGGTGACGGAAAAGTTACGACTGACAGATTTATATCCTCGACATATAGACTGCTGTCAGCGAGTTGACATCAACCAGTAGTGTTAGATTGACAGGGAATGTATTTGGGCTTACAATAGCAGTGGACAATGCGCTTTGTCCGCGAAGTCACCCGTGCGTGAATACCAATTGAACCACGCCCATGACGATCCGCGGTGTGACACAAAATAATGTGGTATTTAAATACAGTCAAGTGACATTGCAATATAGAGGCTTCGTAGCCACAATTTATGTGTAGAACTTGGACAACACGGACACAACTTAGTAAACTGACGTACTCGTTGTCGTCATGGGCGTTGCCCCATACGACAAATTCGCCGTCTTTCCGAATAAGTTTCGGAAAAAGTAGACCGAATAAACGAGAACGCGCATTAATTCACGTAGTACAGTCAAATTGACGTTTGAAATTATAGTGACTGAGTTGCCTAATTGTACTTGTACAACTCGGGTGTGACTCGGTAATCTGGTCGGATATTCGTTGTTGTTATGGGCGTTGCCCCGGATAACAACTTCGCCATCTTTCCGAATAAGTTCCGGAAAGGTAGAACTGGATAAACGGAATGTGCACAAATTCACATAGTATAGCAAGATTGGCATTTGGAATTTGCGACGTATTTGCCAAATTACATTTGTGCAACTCTTACCGTAGGCGTACATTGGCGCGTGGCATACATATATCTTTGGCTGACTCTTTACGACTTAGTTGCCAAATTACATTTGTGCAACTCTTTCCGTAGGCCTACAAAAGCGCGTGGCGTATATATATCATACACTTCTGGTACCGATGTAGTAAATATCGAACGGGTAATATGATTTTAACTTACGTGGCTCGCTCTTTGCGTTCGGTGTACAAAGGTAGATCGATGTGGTTGCTGTACGAAACGTCCAGCGGTGGCTGACACAGTGATCCGGCAGCTGGGCGTTGCGTGTCGTTCAGGGACGTATAACGCTGTGCTGTCTTCGTGAATCGTGTGGGGCTCGATGTGGGTGGTGTTGGAGTTTATATACAGGGCTGGGTTATTGGTGTGCAGTTGTGTGTTAAAGGTGTACAGGGGTCGGTGATGATGTGCAGTGCTGCCAACTGGTGACTACCACAATATTTTAATATAAATGTTCTTCAATTTCAGCGACACAGTGAATCGTTACATTCGTATTAAAAGCAGCAGACACATGGATATCATCCATATTAAATGGTAACCACAAGAACACGCTTGAAGAACGACAAAAGAGACATGAACAAAGTTGGCTCTCTGAAAAGTTCCAACGAACAAAACCCAAAACTCGGCCAATTGTCGACAGATGTCACTGTCGTCAGCAACAAAGATACGCTGCCTACACCGCCAGACGGCGGTTGGGGTTGGATGGTTGTTCTCGGCTCGTTCTTGTTACACGTGATCGCGGGCGGTGTTGTGAATTCCTTCGGCGTCTTCCTCAATGCCCTCGTCGACCATTTCAACGCCGGCCGCGGTGACGTAGGCTGGATCAGTTCTCTCATGTTCGGGAGCATGTTGTGCTCCGGTACGTATTTATGATGTAATTACAGTGTAATCAATTACACTATTAGCTCTATGCAGTGTGTAATTATTGTAATTTATGTATTGGGATTTTAAGAAAAACTAAATAAATTTGTTGGGCATAATTGATTAACAGAAACTAATCACTTGCAATTAAAATCAACAATACCATGCCAGTGCCTTAATCAAAACTTGTTCTCAAAGAGAGACATTCTAGCAAAATCTTATTTTTCTGTGCCGCGGTTGACGTATTGTTTAGGGCGCTGATGCCTGACCAATAGGGGAAGATTGAGATCGATTATCATAGGGTGCTGTGAGCCATCCCCGTAAGTTTATTAATACTTATCAGACGATTATTTGTTTGAGTTTTTAGGAGCAGGTCATGCTACTTACAACTTCACTTCCATTTAACTAATTACGGACGACTAAAGGCGCGCAAAAATCACGATTACCATAAGTACTGCAAAGCTGTTGATATTGTTCTGTCAATACATAAAACAGGTCTTGGCAGATTCTAGTCCAATTTTCGTTAAAACTCGTTTAATATATACATTTATGATCAAGCACCTGCGAACCAGACACTGTGGCATCCGATGAGCCGATTCATGGGTATCAAAGTTGACAAGTACAACCATCCACAATTGACTGAATTAAATAGGGCTTGTTGTTAGCGTTCGAATATTTATAAATTATGATGCGTGAAAGTTAGCATAACATTAATTAAAGGTATTCCTGTAAACTCGGAATGTACAATATTAAATGTTTGCTATAATAGGTGGATTTCAGTAAGTTCACATTTACCTCTCCAGAAAATGTCAGTGGTCCAACCATATGAATGAATATAGAAAACAGCGAGTGAACCTCGACACCTGGGAGCAGATATAATTACAGTACATATAAAATTTGCGTATCAGTATGTAGATCATATATAATTTATACACTTATTTATTGTTACTTTGGCGGCAAACAATGGGTACATCTGATAAGTAAATGCGCTGTATTTGTCATCTTCGTGCTGCAGGGCCTGTGGTAAGCGCACTCACAAACAAATATGGCTGCCGAGTGGTGTCGATCGCTGGCTCACTTCTGGCGGCGTTCGGCTTCGCCATCAGCGTGTTTGCTCCAAACCTCTACTATTTATATTTCACCCTCGGCATTGTGGCAGGTGAGTGCATCACACAATAAAATATACTTGTTCATTTACAGTGATCTACTAACTGAAAATAATAAGATACGCCCTCCAGATGATAACATTAAAGGCGTCGATATTTTGTTAACACAAAATCCGAAGTTATATTTATTTCACAGATCAGTGCGATATAAACTATTTGCCAGAAGAACAACAAATTGTTCCGCGAATTACTTGCAGAAATTAAATTTTAAGTTTTCCATGTGCACTCTGCCTAAGAGACTGTCTGATAACTAGGTCGTGACGTCACGCGGCGGACTGAGGCAGCGCGTCATCTTATAATCTGAAGTACATTTTAGCGTTCATCAACTTTTGCATTTATACAAATAATACTAATGTTTTACATACATTTTGTCTCTCGATCTTGTAGTACATGGATATTTAGTAGCATCATGGTAAAGACGTGTGTCGTACAAGATCGTGTCGGTACAAAGCCAACATTAAACGTCACCTTACAAAATGTTTCCTGGCAAAAGTGTCGGCTGCAAGCGTTGTACGGCATCGGTTTATCCAAGCTACTCGAAGACTCTGAAAATCTACTTCGTATTATCATATATGTAGCCAACATTTCTTCCAAGCGACTTTATGAATTGTGCTGAACATGAAACGGGATTTTTACGTCGCCGGGCCCATGGCAAGTATACAACTACAGGCGCCAACGCCAGCATTAGCACGGGTCAGACTGGCGGTGGCGATGTCGCTGTGGCTCTGCGACACGTTCACAAACTTGTAATAAAACAATGTTCAATCGACCTCGCATATCTAAATCAGGATGCTTTGCTAATTAATCCGTTTTTGTATACGTGGCCGGCGGTTTGCTAGTTCATGCTGGTACGGTTGTGCCGACACATATCCTCCAACATCTTTAGTGACCTTTGGTATATCGTTATCACTGCAAACATAATTGTCAAAGTCGTTTGCATGAGAACTGGACTGCACCACATGTGCCATGTTTGAGACAACTTCCGCGTAACGTCATCAAACGGCGCTTTCAACTTCCACGCACAAATTCGAAAGGTCACGATTTGAATTGAAATACTTATTTTTGAGCGAAAGCGTCGGAGAAACGTTAGCAACATCAGGCTATATTAGAGCAGCACATTATAAAAAAAATTATTTTCAGCAAGGAAATACCTTACTGTCCAACGTCTTTAAAATTTAGGTTAGAAAATAATAATAATAACAACGTAACTTCTTTTGTGCGTAAATCCTCGGAAACCAAGCTCAGAAGACCATCTGAGAATCGATAAGCAAAGAAGGTTCAGTGTGATATAACGCTGTCTGTGTGTGTAGGCCTGGGGCTCGGCATGATCTATCTTCCTGCCATCGTCAGTGTTTCGCACTACTTCGAGAAGCGAAGATCGTTTGCGACGGGTCTCGCTGTCTGTGGGTCGGGGATCGGAACATTCATCTTCGCGCCACTGGCCAAAGCGCTGTTGGACGAGTATGGCTGGAGAGGCGCGGTCCTCGTCGAAGCCGGCATCATTCTCAACTGCTGCATATGTGGATCCTTCTTCCGACCACTTGAGTTGACGAAACATCAGCAACAGAAGGTACCCGCTGAGACCGACAGAAGCAACAAATTGAACGGCAGTACAGCGAAGGACGGTGTAGCGATGGTAGAGGCGAAGAAAGTCTGTTCAGAGCGGACGCTGGACAACTGTCCTACACCTCTATCCGGCTCACTCCTTCTGTCCCAGAATTCAAGTTCAATGAACTCGCTACCACGCATACCAGTTGAGTCGCCGCTCGAGGGAGCCACTTTGCAACGTCACGCAAGCGTGGGTAAGTTCATTTTGGATCGTGTGGTGAAGTTAACACTGTATGTGTTCGTGTGTGTGTGTGTGTGTGTGTGTGTGTGTGTGTGTGTGTGTGTGTGTGTGTGTGGGTGTGTGTGTGT
>CM034539.1:19908531-19935388 GCA_020002185.1 Paraescarpia echinospica | reverse complement strand
TGTATGTATATTTAACACATGGTATGTGTATGTATATTTAACACATGGTATGTGTATGTATATGTTACACATGGTATGTGTATGTATATGTTATACATGGTATGTGTATGTATATGTTACACATGGTATGTGTATGTATATTTAACACATGGTATGTGTATGTATATGTTACACATGGTATGTTTATATATATGTTACACATGGTATGTTTATGTATATGTTACACATGGTATGTGTATGTATATGTTACACATGGTATGTGTATGTATATGTTACACATGGTACGTGCATGTATATGTTACACATGGTATGTTTATGTATATGTTACACATGGTATGTGTATGTATATGTTACACATGGTATGTGTATGTATATGTTACACATGGTATGTGTATGTATATGTTACACATGGTATGTTTATGGATATGTTACACATGGTATGTGTATGTATATGTTACACATGGTATGTGTATGTATATGTTACGCATGGCATGTATATGTATATGTTATACATGGTATGTGTATGTATATTTAACACATGGTATGTGTATGTATATGTTACACATGGTATGTGTATGTATATGTTACGCATACTTTCCACTACCGTCCATCACGATATTTAAAGTTGCACTGAAATGTCCCCTTTCCTAAGGAGAGTACCAGCGTCGTTCATAAGTGTGACGTTGTGTTTAAATAGCTTTTGTCCCCAAATAAAACATGTTTGTAAGAAAGATAACGCCAGTTATAGCCATCTGATTATACATCATACGTATGTGAAGTTGCTTATTCGATAGGGAATCTTTACATAGTTTCTAAAGCGTTTACGTATTCCGGAGAAGCACTGCTGGCATTGCATTAACAGTCGCGGTGCCTTGACACAAAATGTACAGTCGCCAATGCACTTCTGGGTGATGCATCGGTGCAGCTTTGGAGCAAGTCCTGGCAGCAAACCATGAACAAACATGTATGCCAACAACACCTTGACAGTGACACAACTCTCTATTGACAGTCAATGCAGACCCCTTAATGGCCATATCTTGTCCAAATGTTTTTCCAGAAAACTATGCAAATATATCTGTACATGTGTGTTATTCAATGTTATCACAAATCCGAAGCCACACGTTTGCCAAAACATTCATAAAATTGGTCTTAGACAGTGACCAGTCACAATGCAATATATGTGTTGTGGGAAACAGTGGCAATTCAGGGTTTCACTAGAAATTCGGTGGACGTCTTCCCCAAAGACCCAATTTGTCGGCAGAAAATGGAACACTTTGTGTGTAAAGGACGGGATCCATGCTACGCCTGGCGAATAACATCACTTGTGGTTCAGATCTGCCGATGGATATATATTATGAGGAGGAAGATGTTAGATGTCAATAAATCAACAGTCCTTAAAATTACTCAAAAGTCCCCTGTCCATTAATTTTCACCAAAACAAACTTAACAGCCAGCCGTCAGTGAGTTGCCGGACTCTCTCGACAGGTTCATGCGTCGGCCTGTATACGTAGCACCACACCGACACCAGGCAACCTAACATCAGCAGAAACAACATTAATCTATCAAATGCCATCATCACTGTCACGAAAATATAGTTGATCAGTATGCACCGGACTCGGTAACAGAAGAAACACCGATCGCAATCCACCGGCCGCCATTTCATGAGTTGTTTACAAGAGGCGGGTCGCGCGCGGGGCGGCTATCAATCAGTCAGGGCAGTCCCGGGTAACGGCTGTTTTCCACAAGTGACGTCACATAGTCTCATGCCGCTGTCACTCGGCAGTTTTCGTAAGACGGCAAATTTAGAGGTTCTTTTATCGTATACGCTCTTATGCGATTCATAAACATATTCTCAATAGCTTCATCTGAAAATGCATACACAATTTGTTATTATGGAACACAGCACATTTTATTACAGGACATGGCCTTAAACGCACGTGTGATGTGCTCATGCCACTGGTGCGTGTCACTATTCTGGCGGCATCGTTACAGTCGAGTGGTAAGCTGAGCAAGAATCACAATAATCCGAACGAGAGGTGACGAGCTCGTTGACAGCACATTTGGCGGCTTCAGGGCCCGTATTCTTGAAGAAACAGATTTCGTACGTAAGAAGTTACGCAAATATGGCGTATTATTTCTTAGCTGCGAAATTTCGCAAGTTGGTATTCTCGAAACGCTTACGAATTTTCGCAGCTAAGAAATTCGGAACTTCCGTACGAAAATCTCGCGAGGGTTTGCTTGCGTTGCAACGGATACGGTCACTGATGTTTTGCTATGTTTTACCGTTTTAACGCTGCTCATGTGTTCCTGGCTGTGCATGAAAAATAATAAAGTACACAACTATTCAAGGGAACCTGGTGACTAAACAATATAGCTAATATGCAAAACATAATGTAGCATTGCCATTGAGATATGTTGATGCATAGGTTAGGTACTAATTAATGAGCTTAACGCCAGCGAAGCATTTGAACGGAAATGACAGACACAAAACGCAAGCAAGGGGAAGAATTAACGCTAAGCCTAAGGTCAAGCCAAGCTAGTCGATGTTTACATTACAGAATTAGGAATTTGACGCTTCGTCTACGTATCGTCACTACACTGTTACATTGTACACCTGCGTATGTGTATGATGTCGATTACTATTCAAACGATCCGCCGGTGAAGGTGAGACTTAGTTTGATCAGTTGGTGTTTCAATCGCTCTACTAGCGCACATTCCATGACCATGGGCATGGCATGGCGCTAGTCTGTCACTAACTTGACTAAGTCAATCAAACTCAAACTTCAAAGTTGTAACTTCGTAAGACGTAACCGGAAACAAGAGGCATAACCAAGGAGGCATATGCCTTCCAGTTCCAGATCAGGATTTGAGGTTTGTTGTAACTTGTAATGTAGTGAGTAGATGATTTAACATAGTAGTGACTTGTGGCTGTGCAGTTGTGATAAATATTCATAAATGTATAAGCTCTTTGTGGATTTATTATTTTGTGCCAATGCATATTTAAGCACAAAGCATCGTAGGATAAAACTTCTTGACATTTAAACATGCACTCCCACTACTATTGTTCAAATTTGTGCCCCCATAGACTACCCACTCTGGATCTGCCCCTGAATATGGACTATGTTAGATGACGTGTCTATGTATAGGGCTAAGGTAGTGAGGAATAAAGATTACCAAAGAACAGTATTTCATGTACCCAGTGCATAATAACATAACAAATCAATGCAATACACACTATTGCTACAAAACAACTACAATGACATTTTCTGTACTTACAGCACACATTCATCATCATCTACCAAATAACTATGATACCACACCCAAAGGCTGAAAACCAGTGGGAATGAAAGGTAAGTTACAATATGTGGTTATGGTTATGATGAAATATACACAATAGTGTACTCTATCAGTGGTGTTGTTGTCTGGTACAGCCTAGTTTTTTGTACATGTTATAACATTTTATAAATACTGGGTAGTACCTACTTTTGCCCGTGTATTATATGGACACTTAAGAGTACAACTATGTATAATATGTCTACATTTATTATATATGTTTTAGGTATCACCAGTAGCACAGTAAAATATGGTGTGTCTAATACAGTTGTATTTAAAAATGAAACATAAAATATTTATTATGTGCAACATGTGTTTTCAGAAAGAAAATTGATGGACTGGAATGGCTGCTGCATCTTGAAATTAAAAGATGCAAAAAGATACAACTGGACATGATGCCGCACCAAGAAGACAATGTAGCTGCAGAAAAGAAAAATGAAAGTGGCTAAACAATCTACGAATCATGCGTAGCCTATGCTGCTTCATGTATTGGTGCTGCAGTGACATCAACATTTGATTGCATTAACATTATGTTCTGGCACATTTCTTCTCTTTGCAATGTCTCAAGGATACATTGAAACTCGAACATACTATGAACACCTGGAAGACCACCATAAATTCACATTACATCAATTATACATCAAATACCTTAAATACTAATTCGTGTACGAACACCTCATTATACCGACAAGTTTCTTGTTTTCTTATGACATCTGGAATTATTATAATACTTTTTATTAATATCCATTGTTTGCATAAATTGTTATCAGTGGTATTTATTTTTCAAAATAAATTATATAAAGGATTTCTATGACGCAGATCAATCGCTTTGGAGACTATATAAAAATTAATGACCTGGTATACTGGATCTTCTGGTAAAAGCAGTATGTTAGCCACCTTCTTTATACTGATTCAGTAGTTACATTTTGTAAAACAACTACAAGGTCAAGATAAATGTTTTGTCTTCCGTTGGTAAGTCGGTTTGGTGAGAAAAGAAATTGGATTATTGGCACCTGGAAAATAGGATGTGCCAAAAAGTTACAGTAATGTTTCATATCAGCCCGTAATTGTCATAGTCAACAGTATTTTCCATTTATGACTACCTAGAAAATAGAAACAGACACAGTTTATTTCTCCATAACTGTGACTGCTAGGTTGCCATGTGTGTATATATTGTTATATCTGAGGTTTAGTGTATATGCACTATTTCAAGATCAAACTTATTTCAACAATACAGGTGCACTCACACATTATATTTACACGTGTTATGTTATTTTGTAGACACAAACGTAGATGTATTCAAACATATATCATATCGTAGTATCTATACATATATATATAATTTTATATACATAATTATCATTTACATTATAACAGTTACATATTTGTTTTGGATGGTATTGTCAATGTTTGAATAAATGATGCAATCTATCACGAGTTGTCATAATATTGATGCACTTAATGTAGCATTTCTCAAGCAGCATATATATCTGAAAGTGGCAGCCAAGCTTACTTACCTATTCATTTTTATGTAGATGTGATGGAACATTAACATAATGTACATATGAAACATTAAATACATTTGGCAAAATCTGTGTGCCAACCCAAGGCCATGATAAATAATAAATGAAATATGTTTATATAAAGAAGTAGTGTCCTTTTTACATTGATATATAGATTTTCATGTCTGCAATACTGTTGTGTTCTGAAATAGAAATTGTGGTTTCAAGTGTAGTTAAACGTGCCTACCCAAATTGTAATTGTGTAGCACGCAGTGAATCTATAAATTACTGCGATGAATTACTAATCGGTCCCGTTTGTTGGCTGGTCCCGCTTGTTTACTTTTTATTGTGGAATTTTGCATTGCCATTGGCTAGCAGTGTACGCGCGGCGCCGATTTCAAAGACGGTATTTATGCAATTTCAGCGGTCAATAAAAATTGACAAACACACACCAGTATCATTGAATCACAAACAATTTACTAATGTGTTTTTGCGACGTTGTAACAGCAAATAACTGAGAAATCTCCATCTGAAAGCAATACCACAAAAGTTACGAAAAAGTTACGCGACCGCTTGCGATGAAATATGCGCCATATTTGCGAATGTTCGTATAGTAAATGTTTCGAGAATAGCACTTGCGAAAAAATCGTAACTTATGCTTTTTTGACGTCATTTTTATGTAAAATTGGCGCTAAGAAATTCGTAAGTCGTTCGAGAATACGGGCCCAGGTGCTTGCAATTGCCAAGATCGTTCGTATTAAATTGTCCAGCGTATCGACGTTGCCAAGGCATTTGTCGATGATTTGAACTATAAACGACCCCAACAATGGTCAGTTGAATGTAGTTACATTGTGTGAATACCAAAGTACAGAACAGCGACGACGATGTGCCATAATTACAATATTACTCGACTTGACCGAAGAATGTAATTAATTTTCGTCGTTGTTTATAACGTCATTTCATTACAGTCGGCTGTTGAGGCTTTGCGGTGGGCACAGACGAACAAAGACAAATCAGGTTCATCGTGACGTGGACAAATATTCGAGACTCTAACGTTTATCATTACGTATGCAAAAAATGGAAAGTGAAAGTCTGTTGGTATTTGCTGTTAATTTACTTGTACATTTCACTTAAAATTAATGTGGTCATCTATGAGCTGGCGTAATGATTGCGCTACAAATGTCTGGTCACTAATGATTGTCCGAGAGTACTTAGATAATGAAGATTGCAGGTCTGACCCGTAGTATTACTACATTACTACTATTCGGTAATTGCAGCCCTAGTGATCGCCGCATTGATGTTCATCCGTGGACAGTGGTCAATGATGGCTATACGTCTACCGCCGCTGGTCACGGTGACAATATCGCTGAATAACCTGCAGTTACATTTTATTAAGCAAGTATGTGCGTGTTCGAGCGAGCGAGCGTCTATAATAATAACAACTAAAATAACATTAAATCATACCTATCGCAAACGTGATTACAAAGCATGGCGACAGATGACTGGCCCGGTTCCGTAATCTTTACAAAACTCGCGACCACTATCGCGAACGAATCAACGGTGCTGTAATATTGTATAATATTGTTTATAATAATGAGAACGACGTCTTGATATATAATTGTAACTCTTACAGACCTTCCCTGTCCTTTGATAGAGGCTGTCATGGTTGCGTCCCTTCAGTGTCAGTTGCTTTCTCGACAACGCTTCTCCGCCACACTCGGTTCCTTATCGCTTCCAGGCTCTCTGTGTATCTTACCCCCAACCATTCCTTGATGTTATCCGTTTTCTTCCACTTATATGGCATTTAGTGTGGAGAGAGCTTCCTGTTCCACGTGCAAATGCTTGTAAACACCTGATGTCAATCTTATCCAAAGTACTTCAACCTAACCATAATCCTAACCATAAACCTAAATCTAACCAATTTTGCACATCAGACCAACCATAAAAGGCGTTTGTACATGGAGATGTAGAAGAACCTCTCTCCATTCAGTGCCGGATGCTATCTCCACACTGTTTCTCTAACACTCTCGGTTACTCCAGACTCTCTGTGTATCCCCGTCCCATCCATCCCCTGGTGTCACTAGTCCAACGCCCCTTCTGTCTTCCTCACCTACGTGCTGCATTCAGCTAGGTCTTGCATAACTTTTTTTTAGAGAACCCCGTCGACCTTTGCGACTTGGCCGAAACATAGCAGTCTGTGTCTTCTCAGACAATTTTCATATATACTCTTTTATTTCACGTATTGATCAACATTTGTGACTTCTGTACCAAATATGTGTTGTCAAAAATGTATTAGTTGTGACTCTATTCTTATAATTTTCCTTAGCATATCCATACCCCCAGTCGTGATCTCATACAAGTATCAGTCAGTGTTTTAAAGGACTGACGTCACCAGTTCTTGCCTTCAATTCACCACCAGAGTTATTGGTTGTATGAATGCAAATTTATTAGTTAGTGTATGTATTTTTTTGTAAATTTTTGATCACCTTGCAGTCAAAGCTGGATTCACGTGACGTAGTGAGTTCTCAGTGGACAGATGGGTTCTGCAATAGCGTCAATACGTCGATGGCTAACAGTTTATCACTCGCGTTGACTCAACGTTATGTCATGAGCCACATGCTAGTCAGTTATTACGTAACAATGGTCACTCTATTACTGTATGTGATTATAGTAGTATAGGTGTGATCATATTTATTTCACTACCTGTTAGCAGACGGGACTACAACGAAGACATATTTCACGGCGTTATATGTGTATCACGAAATGTCAAACATATCGCGCCTGCGATTATGAAAATACGAGGAATTCAAATCAAATCAAATTTATTGTAACTCATTACGAAACATGAAATACAAATCAAATTAAGACAAATCATATATAAAAACATAATGTGCACAGCAAGGGAAGAACATTATAATGTTATACTCAATATTGTATATTTAAATGTAAATATAATTATATTGAAAACAAAAACAGCGTCCAGGTGTAGAGAATTTAATCGTGATTGAAAAATGTGTTATATATTGACATCAATGTGTAAAATGAATTGCTTAAATATACATTTGTAGCTAATTATTGAATAAGTCGTAAACTTAAGTCTTGTGCTGAAATAATTCCAAGTAATAGCACCCTTATTTCTTACAGAACGAAGTCTTATTTCTAAAGTAGCCTTGGATATATGAATGTGTGCAGATTGTCTTGTGTTGTAACTATTGATTAAGTGTAAACAGATTTTCAAAGGTTGTTAATAAAAGACCCATCTTGTATTGATACATAAATATTTTTTTATTGAATATACATACAATTATCTGAAAGATAAGCTATTTTGTAATTTAAAAACAGGTTTTTTATGAGCTAATCTATTAGCTGAGACAAGCATTCTCACTACTTTCTTTTGAATCTTAATATTACTTGAACAATATGATTAAAATGCACCTCACCTTACTTCAATACAGTAGGTCAAGTGAAGGAATAACACTGAGTGATATAAGGTGACCAAACATGATATAGTTAAAAATCTGTTGGCTTTGTTGAGAATGCGAACACCTTTATAAATTTTACATTTATCTTTGTTAATGTGTTCAGCCCAGTTGAGTTTGCTATCAATAGTCACACCAAGAAATGTCGTAGAAGCTACTTGTTTAATAGCATTATCCGTAATTTTCAGTGTTGTCGGTTTGGTATGTTTTCTGTTTGGTGTTATAAATATCATGTATTGGGTATTATCAATGTTTAAAGATAGTTTGTTGGCATTTAGCCAAATTGTAATGTTGTTTAACTCAAAGTTCATTTTGTTAGTTATATCATCCTTGCGGTACTCCACAATTAATAGTTTGTTTCGTGGAGTTAGTGTTATTGTAATACACATATTGAGTTCTATTAAACAACTAACTTTTAATCCAATCATTGGCTAAGCCACATGTACCTTAACATTGGAGTTTCTGACAATTGAATTGCAACTTAACGTTTGTCTACGCATACATAGCACACCGTAATATTATCATATTTGGTTTTCAGACACCCGCCTGTGCACTGATCTTGGTTACGCCAAGTACATGCAGTTTATGTTTGCTTCCTAATCATGTAGGACGTTTAGTCATACACGTCTTCATTTGATGCGTTAGTGCTGTGCACATTGTACGTTCTGATTGGTGGGTCCTGCGACATAGTGTGAGTAGAGAACTATGCCATCCATCTAAACGGACATAGTGTGAGTAGATCACTATGCCATCCATCTAAACCGACATAGTGTGAGTAGATCACTATGCCATCCATCTAAACCGACATAGTGTGAGTAGATCACTATGCCATCCATCTAAACCGACATAGTGTGAGTAGATCACTATGCCATCCATCTAAACCGACATAGTGTGAGTAGATCACTATGCCATCCATCTAAACCGACATAGTGTGAGTAGAGTACTATGCCATCCATCTAAACCGACATATTGTGAGTAAAGCACTATGCCATCCATCTAAACCGACATAGTGCGTGTAGAGCGCTATATCATCCATCTAAACCGACATAGTGTGATCAGATCACTATGCCATCCATCTAAACCGACATAGTGGGAGTAGAGCATTATAGCCTCCATCTAAACCGACATAGTGTGATCAGATCACTATGCCATCCATTTAAACAGATATAGTGTGAGTAGATCACTATGCCATCCATCTAAACCGACATAGTGTGAGTAGATCACTATGCCATCCATCTAAGCCGACACAGTGTGAGTAGAGCACTATGCCATCCATCTAAACCGACATATTGTGAGTAGAGCACTATACCACCCATCTAAACCGACATAGTGTGAGTAGAGCACTATACCATCCATCTAAACCGACATAGTGTGAGTAGTTCACTATGCCATCCAACTAAACCGACGTAAACCGACATAGAGTGAGTAGAGCACTATGCCATCCATCTAAACCGACATAGTGTGAGTAGATCACTATGCCATCCATCTAAACCGACATAGTGTGAGTAGATCACTATGCCATCCATCTAAACCGACATAGTGTGAGTAGATCACTATGCCATCCATCTAAACCGACATAGTGTGAGTAGATCACTATGCCATCCATCTAAACCGACATAGTGTGAGTAGATCACTATGCCATCCATCTAAACCGACGTAGTGTTAGTAGATCACTATGCCATCCATCTAAACCAACATAGTGTGAGTAGATCAATATGCCATCCATCTAAACCGACATAGTGTGAGTAGATCACTATGCCATCCATCTAAACCGACATACTGTGAGTAGATCACTATGCCATCCATATAAACCGACATAGTGTGAGTAGATCAATATGCCATCCATCTAAACCGACATAGTGTGAGTAGATCACTATGCCATCCATCTAAACCAACATAGTGTGAGTAGAGCACTATGCCATCCATCTAAACCGATATAAAGATTTGGCGGCGCTTACATTTCGACCGCAGTACAGGCTTTTATCACGAACGTGTTAGTAATGCTTCAGCTAAGCCCGCATAGGCCACACATAGATTGTTGTTATATGTGTATCACGTTAAACAGTGGCATACTTTGGGGAAGCACTGCACCGTGTGCATTTTGACACAGAGCTAAGAGGGTAATGATCGTACACAGAATAAATAACGTACGTCTGTTACGGGTCACCCTCTTGCAGGGTCCTGGATATACGCCAGTATTTAAATCGGTGGCATGCTGGGATTGAGGTCGGATAATTTGTTTTTCAGTCATCAGCGACAGTGTCATCACGGTTTGTTGCGTTTCCGTTGTGTGCGTAGACATAAGGCTAGACATTTTCTGGATATAGGACACTCGTCGGATTAACAATTACGTAATGTGTGTCTCGGGAAAATCAATAAAAAACATCCTCCCCGGCATTTGTTGCCCAAATCAACAAGAGTGTGCAGACACGTGTATGTGTTCTGGCGTCATTGACGCGTTCACAGGTTGTTTGACAGCCGATATGTTGTCTGGGCGTGGCTTAAGAGTGCCCATTTCAAACATGCCAAGTTCCTGGTCAAATTAAACACCTTACAATGTGCAAACAACATCCTGAAGCGGAGTGTCTTTCCAGAACACCGGGAGAGCATTCGCATACTGGTTAACGACCTGTTATTGGTTGGTGACCGAAATCCCCTGCCCTAGCTGTCAGCAACGGCATTGACGAGTGTACCCGACACTTTCGTAGTTAACTAAAGCCGAGTTTACTTACCAGTGAATACAGCGTTGACGTGGACCTCAGAAGGGAAGACAAAAGGGGACAACAAAAAACACAATAACAAACCATGCGGAAAGAAGACATGAAGGATACAAGGCTGACCTTGGGCACAGCGGTAAGGAGAGCCCAAAACAGAGAGAAAAGCACGAAATGGATAAGTAATGAAATTTGAGTTAGAAAATAATAATAATAAAAACAAGTAATAGATTCAACACGATACGCGGATATAACTAATATACACTGTACTATGATATATTTTTGAATACAAGCGTTTGAGATGAAATGTTACAGAATAGTCCTAAGTGTGCCATGGATAACAAGAACAACCAATGCAGAGATCCTTAAAAAATTAAACATAAAGAACTGTCAACTAGTGAATAGAATAAAAGGACTAAAACTGAGTTATTTTGGCCACATCAAAAGACATAATTCCTTAGAGAAAACCGTCCTAGAAGGCAAAGTGGAGGGAAAGAAAGGAAGGGGAAGACCAAGGAGAAGATGGGAGCAGGACATCAGCGACTGGTTGGAAGACGACATCGTGAGAGCAGGGAGACAAACGGCAGACAGAACAGCGTATCGTGGAATTATCTGGGCGGCTACGTCTCGCAGAGATATGATAAACTGAAGAAGAATTTTTTTGTGACAGACTTACTATTTAACTAATATACACCCCAAAGTATACATTTGTGAACGATACTCAGCTGAAACGAATACGCACTGATGAATTGTTATATTTCATACATATATATATATATGAAATATATATATATATATGTCATCGCATTCTGTTGTAGGTCCTATATGATGCACAACCATACACACACACACACACACACACACACACACACACACAAACACACTCACACACACACACACACATACACACACACACACACACACACACACACACATGCGCGTAAACAACGTAATCTCCCCAGGCAACGATGCAACCGCTACTAAATAATACTTCGTCTGCACGCCACCAGGTATTCCGTCTAGCTACGCCAACGATTACCAGTCGAATCCCGTCACCGATTCGCACTGCGTGACATCACTACCCCGACAGTCGGCGCCACACGATGGATGTTTTTTTATTCCATCTGTTTCGCTGCTCGGAGGAAACGAAGGGAATGTTTCAACAGATGCTTGACCTTGAACTTCTCAAGGACGTCACCTTCCTGCTCTTCGCCGCAGCCAACTGTCTAGCGTGCTTCGGTGCCTACGTGCCATATCTGATAGGGCCGGCCAGGTGAGACGGGTCGATATTATCGATCAATTGATCGATCGATCGATCGATCGATCGGTCGGTCGGTCGGTCGGTCACAATCAATCATTGCTTATGTCTACAACATTTTGACGTAACATATACAACAAATAAAATAACTAAAACATAAGTCCCGTACAACTGAACCTGTTGTGGGCGACCATTCTTTCTGTATTGTATTATGGAATTGTATAGAATATGTTGTATTCTATTGTTTTCTATAACATCTTCAGATGATTTTACAGGATTTTTGTAACTATTTTTCAATAGCTTATTTTATAATAACCTTAATAATGTCGGTGTGGTGTTTTACTTGGCGTAATCATGGATGGTATGCGTCATATAATTGCATACGTAAAAGGCGGCAGTACACATTCTCTCAATGTGACTGTGGTGTCGTTGGGGGTGTATGATTTGAACCGATGCTAAATGCCTAAGTTTTTCAACTTCCTAACAGCGAGCGACTATTCACGACAAACAAACATGTTTTCAGATGTGCATCTCTATGCCGAACGGTGCCTTTCTCCTCTCCGTGATTGGCATCTCCAACACCGTGTCTCGTGTCGTCGTCGGCTGGGTGTCAGACAGCGACTGTGTCAATAGACTTCTCCTATACCATGTATCTGATGTTCGCCGGTTTCGTGACGTCTCTCAGCATCTTCTGTCACACCTGCGAGACACTTCTTATCTACGCCGCTCTGTTTGGTCTCTTCATGGGTGAGTTGACATTACAATGACACATTGGAAATTTGAGTTGACATGACAGTGACACATTGACAATTACAATTTGTGGAGCGCAGTGGTGCAGTGGCTAGTGCTTCGAAATCTCGACCGACAGAAACTAGGTGCCAATCCTGTGCTGCGGTGTCGAATCTTGGGAAAGTTCACTCAGCTGTATAAATGAGCACCTGCCTATACACAGTGGTGAATATGTGTGTATAGATAGTCTTCGCGCATTAATTGCAGCGTGGCTGGATGCGTCCCAGAGAAGTCGAGATGGTGTTCGATTGAACAGGTCTGGCAGGAGTAAAATGTAAAGCGCTTTGTGCAGTCCTGAGGATTGGATACAGCACAATATAAGAACTTACCTGTTTACCTTGCCTTTAAACCAATTTCGCTAGGTGTGTATTAGGTAGTTATGTCCGACGAGCCAATGGGCTATTACGGTTTTTTGGATATGATGCCAATGTTATTGTCAGTGTCGGCCACTAGTGGTGACAAGAGTCAAGTATTTATATGTGTTCGTTATAGACTCTCTGTCTGGTAATCTGCCCAAGTTTATTGCTTCAACCCATTGAATTTGTTTGACATCTTTGTTGAGAACGCAAAGAAAGTCAGCAACATCAACACAGTTAGAAGGGCATAATCGCATCGCGCATTCATGTGAAGATTCCAATTGTGAAAATTACCTACACACGGAATAAAATAACTTAAATTTGTTTGATGATTTTACCAAAATTACTTTGAAAAAGTTACACAATCGAGCTAGCACGTTCTAGCAGATAGTAGGTAGGTTTGCTTTTTCGCAAAAATTAATTTCAAAAGTGATGGACACAAATTCGAGCTGAGGAAGCTTAAAACTAAGCACTGCATCATTGGAATATGTGTTGCAGGCGTGATTGTGTCGTTGTCGACTACCGTGCTGGTGGATCTGCTGGGTATCTACCGACTCACCGACTCATTTGGATTGATGCTTCCCTTTCTTGGAATGGGCGCCATTGCCGGCCCTCCAGTTGCCGGTATGAACACTACGTGGCGCCATTGTGGTCTCAACATGGTATGTGTAAATTAAATAAAACCATTAAGCAAGCCATTCTATAAAATATTCCATAGGAATGTTGTAGAAAGGTTTCGAAAGAACATTTCGTGCTATAGAGTTATTACGTTGCTATAATATCTACAGATTATTTAAAAGTATTGTAGTGGATATTTTTTCTATAATGTATGCATTATATAATTATAAAGAATTATGTAAATATCTACAGTATGTTATAGTTTACTATGACATCATGAATTGGTATATATAATTTAATAGAAATCTGTAGATTTATATAGAATTATAACTATAGATTTCTGAAGTATCTGTGCTGGGGTGATGTAATGTTTGACTTGGCTGAATCATAGATGTCGTCCGTCACATTGGCAGACTACATAAACTGTACCAGCAAACAATTTTTCAATGTCACAGAACGGGTTTTTGTTCAGGTTAAATTAACTAAATGTATGATGAAGTACTTTACTGTTTACTTGACAGTTCAGTTTATTAGCTTAATTGTAGCGAGACAATTGTCCAGATTTGTTACATCCAAATGTGTCTGCTAGAATCCAGCCCTCTAATCTTGCTTTGAGGAGTACACTAATTAAAACCTATTTAAAGAACATATAATTTTTTATTTTTTTATTTTATGTTTAAAAAAATGCAGGTTGAACAAATTTGCTGGCTCACTCTCGGCCGTTGCTAAGCTGAATGTGCTCTATTTGTTGCTTGTAGTCTGAACATATACTACAAGAAAACTTAATATATCTTACTTGCATACTGAATGTATCCTACTTGCACACTGAATTTGTCCTAGTTGCAGGCATAATGCGTTCTACTTGTAGGTTGGATTTACGACGTGCCCTGAAGTTATGACATGCAATTCATCATAACTGGAGCTGTGATCACCTTCAGTGGAGTTATTTTGTTCAGTCTTTTGTGTGCACAGAAATTGCGGGAACGACGACGACATTTGGAAAAGATCCACCCAATAACGGAAATAACGTATCTCTGAGGTGCCGACGAAATGCGTCGGTGCACTTTTGGCGCATGTCGGTGATAGTTTTACTTATTGCAAAGGTACTGCGATAGTAATATCAATATTGCAGTACTATTGCGATAATCGATAATCTCATAATGCGATTGTATCACGAGTAGCCAGGAAAGCATTCCTAATACCTCAATCTAAGGGTGGAGTCATCGCACTGCCTTGGAGACACTTGAATCAAAAGTATAACATCGTGTACGTGACTGGAGCACTGGATTGGAGCCAGATCGATGAACTGTAAACTATGCCGTGTTTTGTTGATTAATGGATCTACAAACTGTTTCACTCTGGTGTGAGTAGATATCCATTTAGATATTGTGTTAGTAGTGAGTAAGGCCATTTGGAGGGGTATCCTGTGGTGGTTTTCGGTCATTTATGAGCGATATTTGGGAGGTTTCGACGTCCGCCCCCCCCCCCGAGTGAAGTGAGCAGTCACGTGACCGTATGTGTAACTAGAGGCGCCACCTGGCGGTTGCGTCAGAGGTGAAATAGTAGGTGACGCCCCCTGCCGGCGGGAGAGGAGCGGGCTAGCGTGTGATTAGTGTGTATGAGTGCGCGTGTACGGGAGGGGAGCGTAGAGAGGGCTAGCGTGTGATTAGTGTGTATGAATGCGCGTGTATGAAAGAACTAACGAAACACAAGAGTATACGAGTGCACACGAATTTTATTGACGAAAGATACAAGCGTATAATATGAAACCGTGTTTTATTAAGCGAAGACAAGCGTACGAACATCAAGACTTGTGGGTGAGTGAACACCGCGCCAGAGGTCGTGAGCTTAGGGGTCAATACGACCACGTCAGTGGCTCGTGGGATGACGATGGTAATAGTACGACTTACGGGTGAGCGAACACCGCGCCAGAGGTCGTGAGCTTGAAAGAGTAGGTGACGCCCCCTGACGGTGGGAGGGGAGCGTAGAGAGGGCTAGCGTGTGATTAGTGTGTATGAATGCGCGTGTATGGGAGGGGAGCGTAGAGAGGGCTAGCGTGTGATTAGTGTGTATGAATACGAGTGTATGAAAGAACTAACGAAACACAAGAGTATACGAGTGCACGTCGTATACTGAATGATGTATTGACGAAGTGACAGGTATGCATATAAGTCGTCCTATGTTGTATCGTGTATAACGAGCATAAAAGGTGTAGGAAGGTAGGTCATTAGAGATAATGAAGTATACTGAAAGATGTGTTGATAATGTTTATAAATCGTGCTATGTATTATCGTGTATAACGAGGAATAAACGTGGAACATATATGAAAACTTTGAAAATATCTTCTCTGAAACATATTATTGTGCGAAGTACAGCCGGTGGGATTAGACCACCGATGTAACCAGACACCGCATAGGTAGGCGACACGATAAAAGGGCATGCTAGGTCAACAGACGGGAGAGATAAGAATGGACTATGACACAATACGTAGACGTCTGCCGGCGCGGTTGGAGCAACGTAACCAGACACCGGGTACCTAGCCGAAACGACAAGAGGGAGGCTAGGTCAACATACGCATAGATAAGAAAGGACTGTGACACAACATGTATATACATTGCAGAGAATGAGAATCGTGGTAAGTAGGTTATAAATAGTATACTGAAAGATGTGTTGATAATATTTATAAACCGTACTATGTGTTATGGTGTATAACGAGGAATAAACGAAAGAGTATATATGAAACTTTAAAATATGTATGTATGTATGTATGTATGAAAGAAGAATTATGTCTAAGGTAATAACCAACTAAACAACAGATGTCCAATATTCAATAAGATCCACGAAACCATCATCATCATCATCACTAGCGTCCGACACCCAATTTTCAACATCCCCCGTGTCCACAGGAGGAACATCATCCGGATCATATCACGGACTAGGTGGTTCGATACGCTCTCGTGTAGTCAGCAGTTCCCGCATGACATTGCAGAAGAATATTTCGTGTTCAACGCGTAACTCTTCGTCTCTGGAACATATATGAATAGTTTGAAAATGATATTATATATCATGCGAGGTACAGTCGGATGGAATAGGCCAGCGATGTAACCAGACACGGCGTAGGTAGCCGACACGATAAAAGGGCATGCTAGGTCAACAGTCGGGAGAGATAAGAATGGACTATGGGAAAAACATATGGCCGTTTGGAATAGATATGATTAAAGACTAATTGGCGTAGACTGAATCTGCTGATATATATCACTCTGGGCGGGGGCACCCATGGGAAAATTCTAAGATGGCGCCCATCTCCACGTGACCTACCCCCTGGAGGAAAGAAGTGTAAGCAGTAAGGAGGTAAAGAAAAGCACAAGAAGAGACAAGACAAGCTGAAGCACAGTACACACTAGATGAGAAGGAGGTAAAGAAAGCCACCAAAAGAGATTAGAAAAGCTCAAGCACAGAAGGGAGACAGAGGAGGATAGAAAGGCAGAGAAGGCGAGGAAAGAGAGGAGAGGGAGACAGAGGAGGATAGGAAGGCAGAGGAGGCAAGGAAAGAGAGGAGAGGGAAACAGATGAGGACAGGAAGGCAGAGAAGGCGAGGAGAGAGAGGAGAGGGAGACAGAGGAGGATAGGAAGGCAGAGAAGGCGATGAAAGAGAGGAGAGGGATATAGAGGAGGATAGGAAGGCAGAGAAGGCGAGGAGAGAGAGGAGAGGGAGACAGAGGAGGATAGGAAGGTCAAGCGATGAAATACAAAGTTTGCAGCACTTACTTGTTGGAAACATATAATATTCATCTTGTCCTCGGGACATGCCTTGTCGTGGGCGCTCGCCATCTTCAGCAGCCGGAGTGAAGTTGCGTTGTTCGAAGTCGGTAGAAAGTAATATGCTCCACTAGAGTTTTGTTAGGTTTATATACGCAAACCCGATTGAGGCGTTATGTCTTTTCAATCACGAGACAGTACAAACAATGGAGTCACGAGTTGAACTCCGCTCTCTGCCCGTGCTCGTTAGCGGGTGCAGTATGAGATAAGCCGCGTGACTCGACACTCACGAGAAGCCACTACGCTACGTCCATCCATACACGTGTTCCTACTTCCAACAGTTTACTTACCACAATTCTCATTCTTCAAACTGTCATATACATCTTGTGTCACAGGTGCTCGTTAGCGGGTGCATTCCGTATCTGGTCTAGCCTGTTACATGTTTGCCTTCCATACATGGTCTAGCTTGTTACATGTCTGCCTTCCATACATGGTCTAGCTTGTTACATGTTTGCCTTCCATACATGGTCTAGCTTGTTACATGTTTGCCTTCCATACATGGTCTAGCTTGTTACATGTTTGCCTTCCATACATGGTCTAGCCTGGTACATGTTTGCCTTTCGTACATGGTCTAGCTTGTTACATGTTGACCTTCCATACATGGACTAGCATGTTACATGTTTGCCTTCCATGCACGGTCTACCTTGTTACATATTTGCCTTTCATACATGGACTAGCTTGTTACATGTTTGCCTTCCATACATGGTCTAGCTTGTTACATGTTTGCCTTCCATACATGGTCTAGCTTGTTACATGTTTGCCTTCCGTACATGGACTAGCTTGTTACATGTTGGCCTTCCGTACATGGTCTAGCTTGTTACATGTTTGCCTTCCGTACATGGACTAGCTTGTTACATGTTTGCCTTCCATACATTGACTAGCTTGTTACAGGTCTGCCTTTCATACATGGTCTAGCTTGTTACATGTTTGCCTTCCGTACATGGACTAGCTTGTTTCATGTTTGCCTTCCATACATGGTCTAGCTTGGCGGAAAGTGAAGGAGCTAGTGTCTGCTGCTGAGGGGGAATTAGCCTGTCACGGGACCGACCTCCTAGTGGAAGTAATACCACCTGGCGGGTAATGAAGGAGTAATGAGGGAATATTAAAGGCTAATTGACGTAGACTGAATCTGCTGATATATATCACTCTGGGCTGGAGCACCCATGGGGAAATTCTAAGATGATGCCCGCCTCCACGTGACCTACCCCCTGGAGGAAAGAAGTGTAAGTAGTAAGGATATTTTATTTGCTATTTTGTTTGTATGACTGCTAGTTTAAATGGTTATTTATTACGATGCCTAAAAAATTGAAATTGATGGCACATTCATTCTGTCATGCATTGTCCGACATGACCTGTCTCCCTTGTAACACTTTGTCGTGATTGCCCAAAGACACACAACTCCCATGTAACACTTTGTGTCACTATTGCCCAAAGACCCCCACTCCAATATAACACTTTGTGTCACTATTGCCCAAAGACCTCCACTCCCATGTAACCTTTGTGACTATTGCCCAAAGTCCCCCACTCGAATGTAACACTTTGTGTCACTATTGCCCAAAGACCCCCACTCCCATGTAACCTTTGTCACTATTGCCCAATGACCCCCACTCCCATGTAATACTTTGTCAATATTGCCCAAAGACCCCACCCCCATGTAACACTGTCACTATTGCCCAAAGACTTACACTCCCATGTAACACGTTGTCACTATTGCCCAAAGACCCCCACTCCCATGTACCACTTTGTCGCTATTGCCCAAAGACCCCCACTCCCATGTAACACTGTCACTATTGCCCAAAGACCCACACTCCTGTATAACACTTTGTTACAAGACCCCCACTCCCATGTACCATTATGTCACTATTACCCAAAGACCCCAACTCCCAAGTAACACCTTGTCACTATTGCCAAAAGACCCCACTCCCATGTAACACGTTGTCACTATTGCCCAAAGACCCCTACTCCCATGTACCACTTTGTCACTATTGCCCAAAGACCCCCAATTCCATGTAGCACTTTGTCACAAGACCCCCACTCCCATGTAACACTTTGTCACAAGATCCCCCAATCCCATGTAACACTTACATCTCCTGGCAGTCCCACACAGCTCCCTGATAGTCTCACACAGCTCCGTAACAGTCTCACGCTGCTTCCTGACAGTCCCACACAGTTCCTGACAGTCCCACACAGCTCCCGGACAGTACCACACAGTTCGTTCCCTGTCAGTCCCACACAGCTCCCTGACAGTCTCACACAGCTCCCTGACAGTCCCATACAGCTCCTGACAGTCACACACACCTCCCTGACAGTCACACACAACTCCCTGACATTCCCATACAGCTCAAGACAGTCAAGCACAGCTCCTGACAGTCACACACAGCTCCCTGTGGGACTGTAAGGGAACTGTAAGGGACTGTCAGAAGCTGTGTGTGTGACGGTCAGGAGCTGTGTGGGACTGTCAGGGAGCTGTGTGGGACTGTCAGGGAATTGTGTGGTACTGCCGGGGAGCTGTGTGTGACTGTCACGGAGCTGTGTGGGACTGTCAGGGAATTGTGTGGTACTTTCAGGGCGCTGTGTGGGACTGTCGGGAAGCTGTGTGGGACTGCCGGGAACTGCGTGGGACTGTCATGGAGCTGCGTGGGAATGCCAAGAACTGTGTGGGACTGTCAGGAAGCTGTGTAATACTGTTATAGAGCTGTGTGGGACTGTCAGGAGTTTTGTGTGACTGTCGGGTAACTGTGTGGGACTGTCAAGGAACTGCGTGTGACTGTCGGAAGCTGTGTGGGACTGTCAGGGAGCTGTGTGTGACTGTCAGGGAGCTGTGTGGGACTGTCAGGAGCTGTGTGTGACTGTCAGGAGCTGTGTGGGACTGTCAGGGAGCTGTGTGGGAATGTAAGTGAGCTGAGTAGTACTGTCAGGGAGCTGTGTCGGATTGTCAGGAACTGTGTGGGACTGTCAGGGAGCTGTGTCGGATTGTCAGGAACTGTGTGGGACTGTCAGGAAGCTGTGTCAGACTGTTATGCAGTTGTGTGGGACTGTCAGGGAGCTGTGTGGTACTGTCAGGAAGCTGTTTTGGACTGTCAGAAGCTGTGTGTGACTGTCAGGAGCTGTATGGGACTGTCAGGGAGGTGTGTGAGACTGTCAGGAAGCTGTGTGGGACTGACAGGGAACGAACTGTGTGGTACTGTCCGGGAGCTGTGTGGGACTGTCAGGAACTGTGTGGAACTGTCAGGAAGCTGTGTGAGACTGTTATGGAGCTGTGTGGGACTATCAGGGAGCTGTGTGGGACTGCCAGGAGATGTAAGTGTTACATGGGAGTGGGGGGTCTTGTGACAAAGTGTTACATGGGAGTGGGGGTCTTGTGACAAAGTGTTTCATGGAATTGGGGGTCTTTAAGCAATAGTGACATAGTGGTACATGGGAGTGGGGGTTTTGCGACAAAGTGTTACATGGGAGTGGGGGTCTTTGGGCAATAGTGACAAAGTGGTACATGGGAGTGGGGGTCTTTGGGCAATAATGACATAGTGGTACATGGGAGTGGGGGTCTTGTAACAAAGTGTTATATAGGAGTGTGGGTCTTTGGGCAATAGTGACAGTGTTACATGGGAGTGGGGGTCTTTGGGCAATAGTGACAATGTGTTACATGGGAGTGTGGGTCTTTGGGCAATAGTGACAGTGTTACATGGGGGTGGGGTCTTTGGGCAATAGTGACAAAATATTACATGGGAGTGTGGGTCTTTGGGCAATAGTGACAAAGGTTACATGGGAGTGGGGGTCTTTGGGCAATAGTGACACAAAATGTTACATTCGAGTGGGGGACTTTGGGCAATAGTGACACAAAGTGTTACATGGGAGTTGTGTGTCTTTGGGCAATCACGACAAAGTGTTACAAGGGAGACAGGACATGTCGGACAATGCATGACAGAATGAATGTGCCATCAATTTCAATGTTTTAAGCATCATAATAAATAACCATTTAAACTGGCAGTCATACAAACAAAATAGCAAATAAAATATCCTTACTACTTACACTTCTTTCCTCCAGGGGGTAGGTCACGTGGAGGCGGGCACCATCTTAGAATTTCCCCATGGGTGCTCCAGCCCAGAGTGATATATATCAGTCTACGTCAATTAGCCTTTAATATTCCCTCATTACTCCTTCATTACCCGCCAGGTGGTACTACTTCCACTAAGAGGTCGGTCCCGTGACAGGCTAACTCCCCCTCAGCAGCAGACACTAGCTCCTTCACTTTCCGCCAAGCTAGAACATGTATGGAAGGCAAACATGAAACAAGCTAGTTCATGTACGGAAGGCAAACATGTAACAAGCTAGACCATGTATGAAAGGCAGACCTGTAACAAGCTAGTCCATGTATGGAAGGCAAACATGTAACAAGCTAGTCCATGTACGGAAGGCAAACATGTAACAAGCTAGACCATGTACGGAAGGCAAACATGTAACAAGCTAGACCATGTACGGAAGGGAGACATGTAACAGGCTAGACCATGTATGAAAGGCAAACATGTAACAAGCTAGACCATATATGGAAGGCAGACATGTAACAAGCTAGACCATGTATGGAAGGCAAACATGTAACAAGCTAGTCCGTGTATGGAAGGCAAACATGTAACAAGCTAGACCATGTATGGAAGGCAAACATGTCACAAGTTAGACCATGTATGGAAGGCAGACATGTAGCAAACTAGACCATGTATGGAAGGTAGACATGTAACAAGTCAGACCATGTATGGAAGGCAAACACGTAACAAGCTAGTCCGTGTGTGGAAGGCAAACATGTAACAAGCTAGACCTTGTATGGATAGCAAACAGGTAACAAGCTAGTCCATGTATGGAAGGCAGACATGTAACAAGCTAGACCATGTACGGAAGGCAAACATGTAACAAGCTAGACCATGTATGGAAGGCAAACATGTAACAAGCTAGACCATGTATGGAAGGCAAACAGGTAACAAGCTAGTCCATGTGTACGGAAGGCAAACATGTAACAAGCTAGACCATGTATGGAGAGACAGGCTTATGTAACAAGCTAGACCATGTATGGAAGAAGACAAACATGTAACAAGCTAGACCATGTACGGAGACAAACATGTAACAAGCTGGAACCATGTATGGAGGTAGGCATGTAACAAGCTAGTCCATGTATGAGAAGAGGCAAATATGTAACAAGGTGGACCGTGCATGGAAGGCAAACATATAACATGCTAGTCCATGTATGGAAGGTCAACATGTAACAAGCTAGACCATGTACAGGCAAACATGTAACAAGCTAGACCATGTATGGAAGGCAAACATGTAACAAGCTAGACCGTGTATGGAAGGCAAACATGTAACAAGCTAGACCATATATAGAGAGCAGACATGTAACAAGCTAGACCATGTATGGAAGGCAAACATGTAACAAGCTAGTCCATTGTATGGAGGCAGCATGGTTGAGCCATGTATGGAAGGTCAACATGTAACAAGCTAGACCATGTACGAAAGGCAAACATGTAACAAGCTAGACCATGTATGGAAGGCAAACATGTAACAAGCTAGACCGTGTATGGAAGGCAGACATGTAACAAGCTAGACCATGTATGGAAGGCAGACATGTAACAAGCTAGACCATGTACGAAAGGCAAACATGTACCAGGCTAGACCATGTATGGAAGGCAAACATGTAACAAGCTAGACCATGTATGGAAGGCAGACATGTAACAAGCTAAACCATGTACGAAAGGCAAACATGTACCAGGCTAGACCATGTATGGAAGGCAAACATGTAACAAGCTAGACCATGTATGGAAGGCAAATATGTAACAAGCTAGACCATGTATGGAAGGCAGACATGTTACAAGCTAGACCATGTACGAAAGGTAAACATGTACCAGGCTAGACCATGTATGGAAGGCAAACATGTAACAAGCTAGACCATGTATGGAAGGCAAACATGTAACAAGCTAGACCATGTATGGAAGGCAAACATGTAACAAGCTAGTCCATGTATGAAAGGCAAACATGTAACAAGGTAGACCATGTATGGAAGGCAAACATGTAACAAGCTAGTCCATGTATGAAAGGCAAATATGTAACAAGGTAGACCATGTACGAAAGGCAAACATGTACCAGGCTAGACCATGTATGGAAGGCAAACATGTAACAAGCTAGACCATGTATGGAAGGCAAATATGTAACAAGCTAGACCATGTATGGAAGGCAGACATGTTACAAGCTAGACCATGTACGAAAGGTAAACATGTACCAGGCTAGACCATGTATGGAAGGCAAACATGTAACAAGCTAGACCATGTATGGAAGGCAAACATGTAACAAGCTAGACCATGTATGGAAGGCAAACATGTAACAAGCTAGATCATGTATGGAAGGCAGACATGTAACAAGCTAGACCATGTACGAAAGGCAAACATGTACCAGGCTAGACCATGTATGGAAGGCAAACATGTAACAAGCTAGACCATGTATGGAAGGCAGACATGTAACAAGCTAGACCATGTACGAAAGGCAAACATGTAACAGGCTAGACCATGTATGGACGGCAAACATGTAACAAGCTAGACCATGTATGGAAGGCAAACATGTAACAAGCTAGACCATGTATGGAAGGCAAACATGTAACAAGCTAGTCCGTGTATGGAAGGCAAATATGTAACAAGCTAGACCATGTACGGAATGCACCCGCTAACGAGCACCTGTGACACAAGATGTATATGACAGTTTGAAGAATGAGAATTGTGGTAAGTAAACTGTTGGAAGTTGGAACACGTGTATGGATGGACGTAGCGTAGTGGCTTCTCGTGAGTGTCGAGTCACGCGGCTTATCTCATACTGCACCCGCTAACGAGTATGGGCAGAGAGCGGAGTTCAACTCGTGACTCCATTGTTTGTACAGTCTCGTGATTGAAAAGACTTAACGCCTCTATCGGGTTTGCGTATATAAACCTAACAAAACTCTAGTGGAGCATATTACTTTCTACCGACTTCGAACAACGCAACTTCACTCCGACTGCTGAAGATGGCGAGCGCTCACGACAAGGCATGTCCCGAGGACAAGATGAATATTATATGTTTCCAACAAGTAAGTGCAGCAAACTTTGTATTTTATCGCTTGACATACGCTTGACCTCCCAAGTATTTCCTCGCCTTCTCTGCCTTCCTATCCTCCTCTGTCTCCCTCTCCTCTCTCTCCTCGCCTTCTCTGCCTTCCTATCCTCCTCTATCTCCCTCTCCTCTCTTTCCTCGCCTTCTCTGCCTTCCTATCATCCTCTGTCTCCCTCTCCTCACTCTCCTCGCCTTCTCTGCCTTCCTATCCTCCTCTGTTTCCCTCTTCTCTCTTTCCTCGCCTCCTCTGCCTTCCTATCCTCCTCTGTCTCCCTCTCCTCGCCTTCTCTGCCTTCCTATCCTCCTCTATCTCCCTCTCCTCTCTTTCCTCGCCTTCTCTGCCTTCCTATCCTCCTCTGTCTCCCTCTCCTCTCTCTCCTCGCGTTCTCTGCCTTCCTATCCTCCACTGTTTCCCTCTCCTCTCTTTCCTCGCCTCCTCTGCTTTCCTATCCTCCTCTGTCTCCCTCTCCTCTCTTTCCTCGCCTTCTCTGCCTTCCTATCATCCTCTGTCTCCCTTCTGTGCTTGAGCTTTTCTAATCTCTTTTGTGGCTTTCTTTACCTCCTTCTCAGCTAGTGTGTACTGTGCTTGAGCTTGTCTTGTCTCTTCTGGTGTTTTTCTTTACCTCCTTCTCATCTAGTGTGTACTGTGCTTCAGCTTGTCTTGTCTCTTCTTGTGCTTTTCTTTACCTCCGTTCTGCTTACACTTCTTTCCTCCAGGGGGTAGGTCACGTGGAGATGGGCGCCATCTTAGAATTTTCCCATGGGTGCCCCCGCCCAGAGTGATATATATCAGCAGACTCAGTCTACGTCAATTAGCCTTTAATCATATATATTCCACATGATACTGATGACGATGATACCTGGAGTATGACAAGCAGTGACTCCAGTGTCTCGGATTGCACGTGAGTGGTCACAAGACACTTCGTTAACAGGATGTTGCATAGTTGGCTGTTTTCAAGATTTCGTTTATGTGTGCAGTTTTAATTCCTATTCATAGACGAGCTAGTTCTGACCTAGTTCTGGTCTGACTGACTTCCCTTCATCCGTCCACGCGCTCAAAATAACTTGTGGTTGCCTAGCAACGCTGTGTCTGGTTTTTTACACTGTATGTGTGTAAGATTTAACGACTCATTGCTATAGTTTTAAAAGTTTTAATATTTACCTTACAGAGAGGAAGAGCTCCTCGAAGAACACAAATTCCTCTTCTACCCCACTCTTGAAGAACTGAAGAAACGCCCACTCGTACAACCTCCATCACCGTAGTATGATGTAACACCGTCTCCGTCACCGCCTCCTATTGACAATGGGGATCATCCCAATTGGGATTTTATACATTATGATGGAGATGTTGACGACGGATATTTCTGCCTCAATGATGATGAGTAAACAAAGAGAATATATGTATCAATAAGTAAATAAAACAGTCTTCTACTTTGATGATATGTTGTTGGTTATTATTATTATTATTCTCTCATAGTTATCACCTTGATGAGACGGTTAGGTTCACTTCTCTCCGCTAGGGGTGATTAGGTCAGCAGATAATGATGACAGATGCATTATGGGAAAAGAGGAAACGGAAGTACATCATGGAAAATGTCCTTAGGTCAGCTAAAATAGACATGCAACCACCTCCGCCTGCTGATTTACGTATTGTCAAGTCCACCTATACTACTTTCGCTGTGTTCTACGACGTGAAGTCGCAAAGACCTACCTTCATTACGTGATTCGTGTCTTCCATTATATGAACTCCCTCCGACCTACCCCCACTCTGAACTCTGTGTGGTTTGTTGTCTTCCACGGCGTGAACTCCCTCAGACCTACCTCCACTCTGAACTCCGTGCGGTTCGTGTTGTCCATTAAGTGAGCCTC